>JAWNNV010000298.1:0-21504 GCA_035044485.1 Scaptomyza reducta
ACGCTTTTCCTTTTAAAAATCCGTTCAGTTTTGACAAAGTTATAGGTTCGGAAAGTTTTGACACAGTTATAGGTTCGGAAAGTTTTGACAAAGTTATAGGTTCGGAAAGTTTTAACATAAATTTCGAAAAAAAAAAACATTTGCAACTATGAATGCGGTTTAATTATTGAGATGGAGCCACGACTAAAACGCCTTTCCTTTTGAAAATCGGTTCAGTTTTGACAAAGTTATAGGCTCGGAAAGTTTTGACATAGTTATAGGTTCGGAAAGTTTTGACAAAGTTATAAGTTCGGAAAGTTTTAACATAAATTTCGAAAAAAAAATATGTCCAACTATGAATGCGGTTTAATTATTGAGATCGAGCCACGGTTAAAACGCCTTTCCTTTTGAAAATCGGTTTAGTTTTGACAAAGTTATAAGTTCGGAAAGTTTTGACATAGTTATAGGTTCGGAAAGTTTTGACAACGATATAGGTTCGGAAAGTTTTAACATGAATTTCGAAAAAAAAAACATTTCAAACTATGAATGCGGTGTAATTATTGAGATCGAGCCACGACTAAAACGCCTTTCCTTTTAAAAATCGGTTCAGTTTTGACAAAGTTATAGGATCGAAAGTTTTGACACAGTTAAAGGTTCGGAAAAAATTGACAAATTTATAGGTTCTGAAAGTCTTGACATGAATTTCGAAAAAAAAAACATTTCCAACTTTGAATGCGGTTTAATTATTGCGATCGAGCCACGACTAAAACGCCTTTCCTTTTGAAAATCGGTTCATTTTTGACAAAGTTATAGGTTCGGAAAGTTTTGACATAGTTATAGGTTCGGAAAGTTTTGACAAAGTTATAGGTTCGGAAAGTTTTAACATAAATTTCGAAAAAAAAAACATGTCCAACTATGAATGCGGTTTAATTATTGAGATCGAGCCACGACTAAAACGCCTTTCCTTTTGAAAATCGGTTCAGTTTTGACAAAGTTATAAGTTCGGAAAGTTTTGACATAGTTATAGGTTCGGAAAGTTTTGACAACGTTATAGGTTCGGAAAGTTTTAACATGAATTTCGAACAAAAAAACATTTCAAACTATGAATGCGGTTTAATTATTGAGATCGAGCCACGCCTAAAACGCCTTTCCTTTTGAAAATCGGTTCAGTTTTGACAAAGTTATAGGTTCGGAAAGTTTTGACATAGTTATAGGTTCGGAAAGTTTTGACAAAGTTATAGGTTCGGAAAGTTTTGACATGAATTTCGAAAAAAAAAACATTTCCAACTATGAATGCGGTTTAATTATTGAGATCGAGCCACGACCAAAACGCCTTTCCTTTTGCAAATCGGTTCAGTTTTGACAAAGTTATAGGATCGGAAAGTTTTGACACAGTTAAAGGTTCGGAAAAAATTGACAAAGTTTTGACATGAATTTCGAAAAAAAAACATTTCTAACTATGAATACGGCTTAATTATTGATATAAACTACGACTAAAACGCCTTTCCTTTTGAAAATCAGTTCAGTTTTGACAAAGTTATAGGTTCGGAAAGTTTTGACATGGTTATAGGTTCGGAAAGTTTTGACAAAGTTACAGGTTCGGAAAGTTTTAACATGAATTTCGAAAAAAAAAAACATTTCAAACTATGAATGCGGTTTAATTATTGAGATCGAGCCACGACTAAAACGCCTTTCCTTTTGAAAATCGGTTCAGTTTTGACAAAGTTATATGTTCGGAAAGTTTTGACATAGTTATAGGTTCGGAAAGTTTTGACAAAGTTATAGGTTCGGAAAGTTTTAACATGAATTTCGAAAAAAAAAATATTTCCAACTATGAATTCGGTTTAATTATTGAGATCGAGCCACGACTAAAACGCCTTTCCTTTTGAAAATCGGTTCAGTTTTGACAAAGTTATAGGTTCTGAAAGTTTTGACATATTTATAGGTTCGGAAAGTTTTGACATGAATTTCGAAAAAAAAACATTTCCAACTATGAATGCGGTTTAATTATTGAGATCGAGCCACGACTAAAACGCATTTACTTTTGCAAATCGGTTCAGTTTTGACAAAGTTATAGGTTCGGAAAGTTTTGATATGGTTATAGGTTCGGAAAGTTTTGACAAAGTTACAGGTTCGGAAAGTTTTAACATGAATTTCGAAAAAAAAAAACATTTCAAACTATGAATGCGGTTTAATTATTGAGATCGAGCCACGACTAAAACGCCTTTCCTTTTGAAAATCAGTTCAGTTTTGACAAAGTTATAGGTTGGAAATTTTTGACATAGTTATAGGCTCGGAAAGTTTTGACAAAGTTATAGGTTCGGAAAGTTTTAACATAAATTTCGAAAAAAAAACATTTCCAACTATGAATGCGGTTTAATTATTGAGATCGAGCCACGACTAAAATGCCTTTCCTTTTGAAAATCGGTTCAGTTTTGACAAAGTTATAGGTTCGGAAAGTTTTGACATAGTTATAGGTTCGGAAAGTTTTGACAAAGTTATAGGTTCGGAATATTTTAACATAAATTTCGAAAAAGAAAACTTTTCCAACTATGAATGCGGTTTAATTATTGAGATCGATCCACGACTAAAACGACTTGCTCTTTGAAAATCGGTTCAGTTTTGACAAAGTTATAGGTTCGGAAAGTTTTGACATAGTTATAGGTTCGGAAAGTTTTGACAAAGTTATAGGTTCGGAAAGTTTTAACATAAATTTGGAAAAAAAATAACATTTGCAACTATGAATGCGGTTTAATTATTGAGATCGAGCCACGACTAAAACGCCTTTCCTTTTGAAAATCGGTTCAGTTTTGACAAAGTTATAGGTTCGGAAAGTTTTGACATAGTTATAGGCTCGGAATGTTTTGACACAGTTATAGGTTCGGAAAGTTTTAACATAAATTTCGAAAAAAAAAACATTTCCAACTATGACTGCGGTTTAATTATTGAGATAGAGCCACGACTAAAATGCCTTTCCTTTTGAAAATCGGTTCAGTTTTGACAAAGTTATAGGTTCGGAAAGTTTTGACACAGTTAAAGGTTCGGAAAAAATTGACAAAGTTATAGGTTCGGAAAGTTTTGACATGAATTTCGAAAAAAAAAACATTTCCAACTATGAATGCGGTTTAATTATTGAGATCGAGCCACGACTAAAATGCCTTTTCTTTTGAAAATCGGTTCAGTTTTGACAAAGTTATAGGTTCGGAAAGTTTTGATACAGTTAAAGGTTCGGAAAAAATTTACAAAGTTATAGGTTCGGAAAGTTTTGACATGAATTTCGAAAAAAAAACATTTCCAACTATTAATGCGGTTTAATTATTGAGATCGAGCCACGACTAAAACACCTTTCCTTTTGAAAATCGGTTCAGTTTTGACAAAGTTATAGGTTCGGAAAGTTTTGACATAGTTATAGGTTCGGAAAGTTTTGACAAAGTTATAGGTTCGGAAAGTTTTGACAAAGTTATAAGTTCGGAAAGTTTTAACATAAATTTCGAAAAAAAAACATGTCCAACTATGAATGCGGTTTAATTATTGAGATAGAGCCACGACTAAAACGCCTTTCCTTTTGAAAATCGGTTCAGTTTTGACAAAGTTATAGGCTCGGAAAGTTTTGACAGAGTTATAGGTTCGGAAAGTTTTGACAAAGTTATAAGTTCGGAAAGTTTTAACATAAATTTCGAAAAAAAAAACATGTCCAACTATGAATGCGGTTTAATTATTGAGATCGAGCCACGGCTAAAACGCCTTTCCTTTTGAAAATCGGTTTAGTTTTGACAAAGTTATAAGTTCGGAAAGTTTTGACATAGTTATAGGTTCGGAAAGTTTTGACAACGATATAGGTTCGGAAAGTTTTAACATGAATTTCGAAAAAAAAAACATTTCAAACTATGAATGCGGTGTAATTATTGAGATCGAGCCACGACTAAAACGCTTTTCCTTTTAAAAATCGGTTCAGTTTTGACAAAGTTATAGGATCGGAAAGTTTTGACACAGTTAAAGGTTCGGAAAAAATTGACAAATTTATAGGTTCTGAAAGTCTTGACATGAATTTCGAAAAAAAAAAACATTTCCAACTTTGAATGCGGTTTAATTATTGAGATCGAGCCACGACTAAAACGCCTTTCCTTTTGAAAATCGGTTCATTTTTGACAAAGTTATAGGTTCGGAAAGTTTTGACATAGTTATAGGTTCGGAAAGTTTTGACAAAGTTATAGGTTCGGAAAGTTTTAACATAAATTTCGAAAAAAAAAACATGTCCAACTATGAATGCGGTTTAATTATTGAGATCGAGCCACGACTAAAACGCCTTTCCTTTTGAAAATCGGTTCAGTTTTGACAAAGTTATAAGTTCGGAAAGTTTTGACATAGTTATAGGTTCGGAAAGTTTTGACAACGTTATAGGTTCGGAAAGTTTTAACATGAATTTCGAACAAAAAAACATTTCAAACTATGAATGCGGTTTAATTATTGAGATCGAGCCACGCCTAAAACGCCTTTCCTTTTGAAAATCGGTTCAGTTTTGACAAAGTTATAGGTTCGGAAAGTTTTGACATAGTTATAGGTTCGGAAAGTTTTGACAAAGTTATAGGTTCGGAAAGTTTTGACATGAATTTCGAAAAAAAAAACATTTCCAACTATGAATGCGGTTTAATTATTGAGATCGAGCCACGACCAAAACGCCTTTCCTTTTGCAAATCGGTTCAGTTTTGACAAAGTTATAGGTTCGGAAAGTTTTGACACAGTTAAAGGTTCGGAAAAAATTGACAAAGTTTTGACATGAATTTCGAAAAAAAAAACATTTCTAACTATGAATACGGCTTAATTATTGATATAAACTACGACTAAAACGCCTTTCCTTTTGAAAATCAGTTCAGTTTTGACAAAGTTATAGGTTCGGAAAGTTTTGACATGGTTATAGGTTCGGAAAGTTTTGACAAAGTTACAGGTTCGGAAAGTTTTAACATGAATTTCGAAAAAAAAAACATTTCAAACTATGAATGCGGTTTAATTATTGAGATCGAGCCACGACTAAAACGCCTTTCCTTTTGAAAATCGGTTCAGTTTTGACAAAGTTATAGGTTCGGAAAGTTTTGACATAGTTATAGGTTCGGAAAGTTTTGACAAAGTTATAGGTTCGGAAAGTTTTAACATGAATTTCGAAAAAAAAAATATTTCCAACTATGAATTCGGTTTAATTATTGAGATCGAGCCACGACTAAAACGCCTTTCCTTTTGAAAATCGGTTCAGTTTTGACAAAGTTATAGGTTCTGAAAGTTTTGACATATTTATAGGTTCGGAAAGTTTTGATATGAATTTCGAAAAAAAAAACATTTCCAACTATGAATGCGGTTTAATTATTGAGATCGAGCCACGACTAAAACGCATTTCCTTTTGCAAATCGGTTCAGTTTTGACAAAGTTATAGGTTCGGAAAGTTTTGACACAGTTAAAGGTTCGGAAAAAATTGACAAAGTTTTGACATGAATTTCGAAAGAAAAACATTTCTAACTATGAATGCGGCTTAATTATTGATATCGAGCTACGACTAAAACGCCTTTCCTTTTGAAAATCAGTTCAGTTTTGACAAAGTTATAGGTTCGGAAAGTTTTGACATGGTTATAGGTTCGGAAAGTTTTGACAAAGTTACAGGTTCGGAAAGTTTTAACATGAATTTCGAAAAAAAAAACATTTCAAACTATGAATGCGGTTTAATTATTGAGATCGAGCCACGACTAAAACGCCTTTCCTTTTGAAAATCGGTTCAGTTTTGACAAAGTTATAGGTTCGGAAATTTTTGACATAGTTATAGGCTCGGAAAGTTTTGACAAAGTTATAGGTTCGGAAAGTTTTAACATAAATTTCGAAAAAAAAACATTTCCAACTATGAATGCGGTTTAATTATTGAGATCGAGCCACGACTAAAATGCCTTTCCTTTTGAAAATCGGTTCAGTTTTGACAAAGTTATAGGTTCGGAAAGTTTTGACATAGTTATAGGTTCGGAAAGTTTTGACAAAGTTATAGGTTCGGAAAGTTTTAACATAAATTTGGAAAAAAACAAGTAAGAATGCTCTAGTCGAGAAATCCCGACTAGACTATACCCTTAACCCGATACTTTACGCATACAGTCAGTGCTTGCAAGTATGTGTGAGTGTCTGTATGTATACGCGTATAGGTCATACATTCTTAATTTCAATACTCCATATCTCCAGTGTTTCTCAATCGATTTCAATAAAATTTTCACAGATTATCTTTATTTAATCTAATCTTTCAAACTGCATCAAAACATTTTTAAAATTAAAGATTTTGTTGTTATCTATTACATGTGTATATCGGAAACGGGAAGAGTTATCGAAAATTTAAAACAAACTTGTACTGCCTAGGGATTAGGCGAGCATATATACCAAATCTGGAGTCTCTAGCTCTTATAGTCTCTGAGATCGACGCGTTCATACATACGGACGGACGGACGGACGGACGGACGGACGGACGGACGGACAGACGGACAGACGGACATGGCTATATCGACTCGGCTGTTGATGCTGATCAAGAATATATATACTTTATGGGGTCGGAGATGCTTCCTTCTGCCTGTTACATACTTTTGCACAAATCCATTATACCCTTTTTACCCATTTTCAATGGGTTAAGGGTATAAAAAACATTTGCAACTATGAATGCGGTTTAATTATTGAGATCGAGCCACGACTAAAACGCCTTTCCTTTTGAAAATCGGTTCAGTTTTGACAAAGTTATAGGTTCGGAAAGTTTTGACATAGTTATAGGTTCGGAAAGTTTTGACAAAGTTATAGGTTCGGAAAGTTTTAACATAAATTTCGAAAAAAAAAACATTTCCAACTATGACTGCGGTTTAATTATTGAGATAGAGCCACGACTAAAATGCCTTTCCTTTTGAAAATCGGTTCAGTTTTGACAAAGTTATAGGTTCGGAAAGTTTTGATACAGTTAAAGGTTCGGAAAAAATTGACAAAGTTATAGGTTCGGAAAGTTTTGACATGAATTTCGAAAAAAAAAAACATTTCCAACTATTAATGCGGTTTAATTATTGAGATCGAGCCACGACTAAAACACCTTTCATTTTGAAAATCGGTTCAGTTTTGACAAAGTTATAGGTTCGGAAAGTTTTGACATAGTTATAGGTTCGGAAAGTTTTGACAAAGTTATAGGTTCGGAAAGTTTTAACATAAATTTCGAAAAAAAAAAACATTTGCAACTATGAATGCGGTTTAATTATTGAGATCGAGCCACGACTAAGGCGCCTTTCCTTTTGCAAAATCGGTTCAGTTTTGACAAAGTTATAGGTTGAAAAGTTTTGACATAGTTATAGGTTCGGAAAGTTTTGACAAAGTTATAGGTTCGGAAAGTTTTACATAAATTTCGAAAAAAAAAAACATGTCCAACTATGAATGCGGTTTAATTATTGAGATCGAGCCACGACTAAAACGCCTTTCCTTTTGAAAATCGGTTCAGTTTTGACAAAGTTATAAGTTCGGAAAGTTTTGACATAGTTATAGGTTCGGAAAGTTTTGACAACGTTATAGGTTCGGAAAGTTTTAACATGAATTTCGAAAAAAAAACATTTCAAACTAATGAATGCGGTTTAATTATTGAGATCCAGCCACGACGAAAACGCCTTTCCTTTTGAAAATCGGTTCGGTTTTGACAAAGTTATAGGTTCGGAAAGTTTTGACATAGTTATAGGTTCGGAAAGTTTTGACAAAGTTATAGGTTCGGAAAGTTTTGACATGAATTTCGAAAAAAAAAAACATTTCCAACTATGAATGCGGTTTACTTATTGAGATCGAGCCACGACTAAAACGCCTTTCCTTTTGCAAATTGGTTCAGTTTTGACAAAGTTATAGGTTCGGAAAGTTTTGACACAGTTAAAGGTTCGGAAAAAATTGACAAAGTTTTGACATGAATTTCGAAAAAAAAACATTTCTAACTATGAATGCGGCTTAATTATTGATATCGAGCTACGACTAAAACGCCTTTCCTTTTGAAAATCAGTTCAGTTTTGACAAAGTTATAGTATATATAAGTTCGGAAAGTTTTGACATAGTTATAGGCTAGGAAAGTTTTGACAAAGTTACAGGTTCGGAAAGTTTTAACATGAATTTCGAAAAAAAAAAAACATTTCAAACTATGAATGCGGTTTAATTATTGAGATCGAGCCACGACTAAAACGCCTTTCCTTTTGAAAATCGGTTCAGTTTTGACAAAGTTATAGGTTCGGAAAGTTTTGACATAGTTATAGGTTCGGAAAGTTTTGACAAAGTTATAGGTTTGGAAAATTTTAACATAAATTTCGAAAAAAAAAACATTTCCAACTATGAATGCGGTTTAATTATTGACATCGAGCCACGACTAAAATGCCTTTCCTTTTGAAAATCGGTTCAGTTTTGACAAAGTTATAGGTTCGGAAAGTTTTGACAGAGTTATAGGTTCGGAAAGTTTTGACAAAGTTATAGGTTCGGAATATTTTAACATAAATTTCGAAAAAAAAAACATTTCCAACTATGAATGCGGTTTAATTATTGAGATCGATCCACGACTAAAACGCCTTGCTCTTTGAAAATCGGTTCAGTTTTGACAAAGTTATAGGTTCGGAAAGTTTTGACATAGTTATAGGTTCGGAAAGTTTTGACAAAGTTATAGGTTCGGAAAGTTTTAACATAAATTTCGAAAAAAAAAACATTTGCAACTATGAATGCGGTTTAATTATTGAGATCGAGCCACGACTAAAACGCCTTTCCTGTTGAAAATCGGTTCAGTTTTGACAAAGTTATAGGTTCGGAAAGTTTTGACACTAGTTAGAGGTTCGGAAAGTTTTGACAAAGTTATAGGTTCGGAAAGTTTTACATAATTTCGAAGAAAATAAACATGTCCAACTATGAATGCGGTTTAATTATTGAGATCGAGCCACGACTAAAACGCCTTTCCTTTTGAAAATCGGTTCAGTTTTGACAAAGTTATAAGTTCGGAAAGTTTTGACATAGTTAGACGTTCGGAAAGTTTTGACAACGTTATAGGTTCGGAAAATTTTAACATGAATTTCGAAAAAAAAAACATTTCAAACTATGAATGCGGTTTAATTATTGAGATTCGAGCCACGACTAAAACGCTTTTCCTTTTGAAAATCGGTTCAGTTTTGACAAAGTTATAGGATCGGAAAGTTTTGACACAGTTAAAGGTTAGGAAAAAATTGACAAATTTATAGGTTCTGAAAGTTTTGACATGAATTTCGAAAAAAAAACATTTCCAACTTTGAATGCGGTTTAATTATTGAGATCGAGCCACGACTAAAACGCCTTTCCTTTTGAAAATCCGTTCAGTTTTGACAAAGTTATAGGTTCGGAAAGTTTTGACATAGTTATAGGTTCGGAAAGTTTTGACAAAGTTATAGGTTCGGAAAGTTTTAATATGAATTTCGAAAAAAAAAATATTTCCAACTATGAATTCGGTTTAAGTATTGAGATCAGCTACAACTAAAACGCCTTTCCTTTTGAAAATCGGTTAAGTTTTGACAAAGTTATAGGTTCTGAAAGTTTTGACATATTTATAGGTTCGGAAAGTTTTGACATGAATTTCGAAAAAAAAACATTTCCAACTATGAATGCGGTTTAATTATTGAGATCGAGCTACGACTAAAACGCCTTTCCTTTTGAAAATCAGTTCAGTTTTGACAAAGTTATAGGTTCGGAAAGTTTTGACATAGTTATAGGCTCGGAAAGTTTTGACAAAGTTACAGGTTCTGAAAGTTTTGACATGAATTTCGAAAAAAAAAACATTTCCAACTATGAATGCGGTTTAATTATTGAGATCGAGCCACGACTAAAACGCCTTTCCTTTTGTAAATCGGTTCAGTTTTGACAAAGTTATAGGTTCGGAAAGTTTTGACACAGTTAAAGGTTCGGAAAAAATTGACAAAGTTTTGACATGAATTTCGAAAAAAAAAACATTTCTAACTATGAATGCGGTTTAATTATTGATATAAACTACGACTAAAACGCCTTTCCTTTTGAAAATCAGTTCAGTTTTGACAAAGTTATAGGTTCGGAAAGTTTTGACACAGTTAAAGGTTCGGAAAGTTTTGACAAAGTTATAGGTTCGGAAAGTTTTAACATAAATTTCGAAAAAAAAACATTTGCAACTATGAATGCGGTTTAATTATTGAGATCGAGCCACGACTAAAACGCCTTTCCTTTTGAAAATCGGTTCAGTTTTGACAAAGTTATAGGTTCGGAAAGTTTTGGCATAGTTATAGGTTCGGAAAGTTTTGACAACGTTATAGGTTCGGAAAGTTTTAACATAAATTTCGAAAAAAAAACATGTCCAACTATGAATGCGGTTTAATTATTGAGATTGACAAAGTTATAAGTTCGGAAAATGTTATTGACAAGTTATAGGTTCGGAAAGTTTTGACATAGTTATAGGTTCGGAAAGTTTTGACAAAGTTATAGGTTCGGAAAGTTTTAATATGAATTTCGAAAAAAAAAACATTTCCAACTATGAATTCGGTTTAAGTATTGAGATCGAGCCACGACTAAAACGCCTTTCCTTTTGAAAATCGGTTAAGTTTTGACAAAGTTATAGGTTCTGAAAGTTTTGACGATATTCTATAGGTTCGGAAAGTTTTGACATGAATTTCGAAAAAAAAAACACATTTCCAACTATGAATGCGGTTTAATTATTCGAGATCGAAGCGATCACCAACTAAAACGCCTTTCCTTTTGAAAATCAGTTCAGTTTTGACAAAGTTATAGGTTCGGAAAGTTTTGACATAGTTATAGGCTCGGAAAGTTTTGACAAAGTTACAGGTTCTGAAAGTTTTACATGAATTTCGAAAAAAAAACATTTCCAACTATGAATGCGGTTTAATTATTGAGATCGAGCCACGACTAAAACGCCTTTCCTTTTGTAAATCGGTTCAGTTTTGACAAAGTTATAGGTTCGGAAAGTTTTGACACAGTTAAAGGTTCGGAAAGTTTTGACAAAGTTATAGGTTCGGAAAGTTTTAACATGAATTTCGAAAAAAAAAACATTTCTAACTATGAATGCGGTTTAATTATTGATATAAGCTACGACTAAAACGCCTTTCCTTTTGAAAATCGGTTCAGTTTTGACAAAGTTATAGGTTCGGAAAGTTTTGACACAGTTAAAGGTTCGGAAAGTTTTGACAAAGTTATAGGTTCGGAAAGTTTTAACATAAATTTCGAAAAAAAAAACATTTCCAACTATGAATGCGGTTTAATTATTGAGATCGAGCCACGACTAAAACGCCTTTCCTTTTGAAAATCGGTTCAGTTTTGACAAAGTTATAGGTTCGGAAAGTTTTGGCATAGTTATAGGTTCGGAAAGTTTTGACAAAGTTATAGGTTCGGAAAGTTTTAACATAAATTTCGAAAAAAAAACATGTCCAACTATGAATGCGGTTTAATTATTGAGATCGAGCCACGACTAAAACGCCTTTCCTTTTGAAAATCGGTTCAGTTTTGACAAAGTTATAAGTTCGGAAAGTTTTGACATAGTTATAGGTTCGGAAAGTTTTGACAAAGTTATAGGTTCGGAAAGTTTTAACATGAATTTCGAAAAAAAAAATATTTCCAATTATGAATTCGGTTTAATTATTGAGATCGAGCCACGACTAAAACGCCTTTCCTTTTGAAAATCGGTTCAGTTTTGACAAAGTTATAGGTTCTGAAAGCTTTGACATAGTTATAGGTTCGGAAAGTTTTGACATGAATTTCGAAAAAAAAAAACATTTCAAACTATGAATGCGGTTTAATTATTGAGATCGAGCCACGACTAAAACGCCTTTCCTTTTGAAAATCGGTTCAGTTTTGACAAAGTTATAGGTTCGGAAAGTTTTGACACAGTTAAAGGTTCGGAAAAAATTGACAAAGTTTTGACATGAATTTCGAAAAAAAAAACATTTCTAACTATGAATACGGCTTAATTATTGATATAAACTTCGACTAAAACGCCTTTCCTTTTGAAAATCAGTTCAGTTTTGACAAAGTTATAGGTTCGGAAAGTTTTGACATGGTTATAGGTTCGGAAAGTTTTGACAAAGTTACAGGTTCGGAAAGTTTTAACATGAATTTCGAAAAAAAAAAACATTTCAAACTATGAATGCGGTTTAATTATTGAGATTGAGCCACGACTAAAACGCCTTTCCTTTTGAAAATCGGTTCAGTTTTGACAAAGTTATAGGTTCGGAAAGTTTTGACATAGTTATAGGCTCGGAAAGTTTTGACAAAGTTATAGGTTCGGAAAGTTTTAACATAAATTTCGAAAAAAAAAAACATTTCCAACTATGAATGCGGTTTAATTATTGAGATCGAGCCACGACTAAAACGCCTTTCCTTTTGAAAATCCGTTCAGTTTTGACAAAGTTATAGGTTCGGAAATTTTTGACATAGTTATAGGTTCGGAAAGTTTTGACAAAGTTATAGGTTCGGAAAGTTTTAACATGAATTTCGAAAAAAAAAACATTTCCAACTATGAATGCGGTTTAATTAATGAGATCGAGCCAACACTAAAATGCCTTTCCTTTTGAAAATCGGTTAAGTTTTGACAAAGTTATAGGTTCGGAAAGTTTTGACATAGTTATAGGTTCGGAAAGTTTTGACAAAGTTATAGGTTCTGAAAGTTTTGACATGAATTTCGAAAAATAAAAAACATTTCCAACTATGAATGCGGTTTAATTATTGAGATCGAGCCACATTTTGACATAGTTATAGGTTCGGAAAGTTTTGACAAAGTTATAGGTTCGGAAAGTTTTAACATAAATTTCGAAAAAAAAACATGTCCAACTATGAATGCGGTTTAATTATTGAGATCGAGCCACGACTGAAACGCCTTTCCTTTTGAAAATCCGTTCAGTTTTGACAAAGTTATAGGTTCTGAAAGTTTTGACATATTTATAGGTTCGGAAAGTTTTAACATGAATTTCGAAACAAAAAATACATTTCAAACTATGAATGCGGTTTAATTATTGAGATCGAGCCACGACTAAAACGCCTTTCCTTTTGCAAATCGGTTTAGTTTTGACAAAGTTATAGGTTCGGAAAGTTTTGACACAGTTAAAGGTTCGAAAAAAATTGACAAAGTTATAGGTTCGGAAAGTTTTGACATGAATTTCGAAACAAAAAAACATTTCAAACTATGAATGCGGTTTAATTATTGAGATCGAGCCACGACTAAAACGCCTTTCCTTTTGCAAATCGGTTCAGTTTTGACAAAGTTATAGGTTCGGAAAGTTTTGACACAGTTAAAGGTTCGGAAATTAAAATTGACAAAGTTTTGACATAAATTTCGAAAAAAAAAAACATTTCCAACTATGAATGCGGTTTAATTATTGAGATCGAGCCACGACTAAAACGCCTTTCCTTTTGAAAATCCGTTCAGTTTTGACAAAGTTATAGGTTCGGAAAGCTTTGACATAGTTATAGGTTCGGAAAGTTTTGACATGAATTTCGAATAAAAAAAAACATTTCAAACTATGAATTCGGTTTAATTATTGAGATCGAGCCACGACTAAAACGCCTTTCCTTTTGAAAATCGGTTCAGTTTTGACAAAGTTATAGGTTCTGAAAGCTTTGACATAGTTATAGGTTCGGAAAGTTTTGACATGAATTTCGAATAAAAAAAAAACATTTCAAACTATGAATTCGGTTTAATTATTGAGATCGAGCCACGACTAAAACGCCTTTCCTTTTGCAAATCGGTTTAGTTTTGACAAAGTTATAGGTTCGGAAAGTTTGGACACAGTTAAAGGTTCGGAAAAAAATGACAAAGTTTTGACATAAATTTCGAAAAAAAAAAACATTTCCAACTATGAATGCGGTTTAATTATTGAGATCGAGCCACGACTAAAACGCCTTTCCTTTTGAAAATCCGTTCAGTTTTGACACAGTTATAGGTTCTGAAAGTTTTGACAAAGTTATAGGTTCGGAAAGTTTTGACACAGTTAAAGGTTCGGAAAAAATTGACAAAGTTATAGGTTCGGAAAGTTTTGACATGAATATCGAAAAAAAAAACATTTCCATCTATGAATGCGGTTTAATTATTGAGATCGAGCCACGACTAAAACGCCTTTCCTTTTGAAAATCGGTTCAGTTTTGACAAAGTTATAGGTTCGGAAAGTTTTGACATAGTTATAGGTTCGGAAAGTTTTGACAAAGTTATAGGTTCGGAAAGTCTTAACATAAATTTCGAAAAAAAAAACATTTCCAACTATGAATGCGGTTTAATTATTGAGATCGAGCCACGACTAAAACGCCTTTCCTTTTGAAAATCGGTTCAGTTTTGACAAAGTTATAGGTTCGGAAAGTTTTGACATAGTTATAGGCTCGGAAAGTTTTGACAAAGTTACAGGTTCGGAATGTTTTGACATGAATTTCGAAAAAAAAAACATTTCCAACTATGAATGCGGTTTAATTATTGAGATCGAGCCACGACTAAAACGCCTTTCCTTTTGTAAATCGGTTCAGTTTTGAAAAAGTTATAGGTTCGGAAAGTTTTGACACAGTTAAAGGTTCGGAAAAAATTGACAAAGTTTTGACATGAATTTCGAAAAAAAAAACATTTCTAACTATGAATACGGCTTAATTATTGATATAAACTACGACTAAAACGCCTTTCCTTTTGAAAATCAGTTCAGTTTTGACAAAGTTATAGGTTCGGAAAGTTTTGACATAGTTATAGGTTCGGAAAGTTTTGACAAAGTTACAGGTTCGGAAAGTTTTAACATGAATTTCGAAAAAAAAAAACATTTCAAACTATGAATGCGGTTTAATTATTGAGATTGAGCCACGACTAAAACGCCTTTCCTTTTGAAAATCGGTTCAGTTTTGACAAAGTTATAGGTTCGGAAAGTTTTGACATAGTTATAGGTTCGGAAAGTTTTGACAAAGTTATAGGTTCGGAAAGTTTTAACATAAATTTCGAAAAAAAAAAACATTTCCAACTATGAATGCGGTTTAATTATTGAGATCGAGCCACGACTAAAACGCCTTTCCTTTTGAAAATCGGTTCAGTTTTGACAAAGTTATAGGTTCGGAAAGTTTTGACATAGTTATAGGTTCGGAAAGTTTTGACAAAGTTATAGGTTCGGAAAGTTTTAACATGAATTTCGAAAAAAAAAACATTTCCAACTATGAATGCGGTTTAATTATTGAGATCGAGCCACGACTAAAATGCCTTTCCTTTTGAAAATCGGTTCAGTTTTGACAAAGTTATAGGTTCGGAAAGTTTTGACATAGTTATAGGTTCGGAAAGTTTTGACAAAGTTATAGGTTCGGAAAGTTTTAACATGAATTTCGAAAAAAAAACATTTCCAACTATGAATGCGGTTTAATTATTGAGATCGAGCCACGACTAAAACACCTTTCCTTTTGAAAATCGGTTCAGTTTTGACAAAGTTATAGGTTCGGAAAGTTTTGACATAGTTATAGGTTCGGAAAGTTTTGACAAAGTTATAGGTTCGGAAAGTTTTAACATGAATTTCGAAAAAAAAAACATTTCCAACTATGAATGCGGTTTAATTATTGAGATCGAGCCACGACTAAAACGCCTTTCCTTTTGAAAATCGGTTCAGTTTTGACAAAGTTATAGGTTCGGAAAGTTTTGACATAGTTATAGGTTCGGAAAGTTTTGACAAAGTTATAGGTTCGGAAAGTTTTAACATGAATTTCGAAAAAAAAAAACATTTCCAACTATGAATGCGGTTTAATTATTGAGATCGAGCCACGACTAAAACGCCTTTCCTTTTGAAAATCGGTTCAGTTTTGACAAAGTTATAGGTTCGGAAAGTTTTGACATAGTTATAGGTTCGGAAAGTTTTGACAAAGTTATAGGTTCGGAAAGTTTTAACATGAATTTCGAAAAAAAAAACATTTCCAACTATGAATGCGGTTTAATTATTGAGATCGAGCCACGACTAAAACGCCTTTCCTTTTGAAAATCGGTTCAGTTTTGACAAAGTTATAGGTTCGGAAAGTTTTGACATAGTTATAGGTTCGGAAAGTTTTGACAAAGTTATAGGTTCGGAAAGTTTTAACATAAATTTCGAAAAAAAAAACATTTCCAACTATGAATGCGGTTTAATTATTGAGATCGAGCCACGACTAAAACGCCTTTCCTTTTGAAAATCGGTTCAGTTTTGACAAAGTTATAGGTTCGGAAAGTTTTGACATAGTTATAGGTTCGGAAAGTTTTGACAAAGTTATAGGTTCGGAAAGTTTTAACATGAATTTCGAAAAAGAAAACATTTCCAACTATGAATGCGGTTTAATTATTGAGATCGAGCCACGACTAAAACGCCTTTCCTTTTGAAAATCGGTTCAGTTTTGACAAAGTTATAGGTTCGGAAAGTTTTAACATAAATTTCGAAAAAAAAACATTTCCAACTATGAATGCGGTTTAATTATTGAGATCGAGCCACGACTAAAACGCCTTTCCTTTTGAAAATCGGTTCAGTTTTGACAAAGTTATAGGTTCGGAAAGTTTTGACATAGTTATAGGTTCGGAAAGTTTTGACAAAGTTATAGGTTCGGAAAGTTTTAACATGAATTTCGAAAAAGAAAACATTTCCAACTATGAATGCGGTTTAATTATTGAGATCGAGCCACGACTAAAACGCCTTTCCTTTTGAAAATCGGTTCAGTTTTGACAAAGTTATAGGTTCGGAAAGTTTTGACATAGTTATAGGTTCGGAAAGTTTTGACAAAGTTAGAGGTTCGGAAAGTTTTAACATGAATTTCGAAAAAAAAAAACATTTCCAACTATGAATGCGGTTTAATTATTGAGATCGAGCCACGACTAAAACGCCTTTCCTTTTGAAAATCGGTTCAGTTTTGACAAAGTTATAGGTTCGGAAAGTTTTGACATAGTTATAGGTTCGGAAAGTTTTGACAAAGTTATAGGTTCGGAAAGTTTTAACATGAATTTCGAAAAAAAAAAACATTTCCAACTATGAATGCGGTTTAATTATTGAGATCGAGCCACATTTGACAAAGTTATAGGTTCGGAAAGTTTTGACAAAGTTATAGGTTCGGAAAGTTTTAACATAAATTTCGAAAAAAAAAACATTTCCAACTATGAATGCGGTTTAATTATTGAGATCGAGCCACGACTAAAACGCCTTTCCTTTTGAAAATCGGTTCAGTTTTGACAAAGTTATAGGTTCGGAAAGTTTTGACATAGTTATAGGTTCGGAAAGTTTTGACAAAGTTATAGGTTCGGAAAGTTTTAACATGAATTTCGAAAAAAAAACATTTCCAACTATGAATGCGGTTTAATTATTGAGATCGAGCCACGACTAAAACGCCTTTCCTTTTGAAAATCGGTTCAGTTTTGACAAAGTTATAGGTTCGGAAAGTTTTGACATAGTTATAGGTTCGGAAAGTTTTGACAAAGTTATAGGTTCGGAAAGTTTTAACATGAATTTCGAAAAAAAAAACATTTGCAACTATGAATGCGGTTTAATTATTGAGATCGAGCCACGACTAAAACGCCTTTCCTTTTGAAAATCGGTTCAGTTTTGACAAAGTTATAGGTTCGGAAAGTTTTGACATAGTTATAGGTTCGGAAAGTTTTGACAAAGTTATAGGTTCGGAAAGTTTTAACATGAATTTCGAAAAAAAAAACATTTCCAACTATGAATGCGGTTTAATTATTGAGATCGAGCCACGACTAAAACGCCTTTCCTTTTGAAAATCGGTTCAGTTTTGACAAAGTTATAGGTTCGGAAGTTTTGACATAGTTATAGGTTCGGAAAGTTTTGACAAAGTTATAGGTTCGGAAAGTTTTAACATAAATTTCGAAAAAAAAAACATTTCCAACTATGAATGCGGTTTAATTATTGAGATCGAGCCACGACTAAAACGCCTTTCCTTTTGAAAATCGGTTCAGTTTTGACAAAGTTATAGGTTCGGAAAGTTTTGACATAGTTATAGGTTCGGAAAGTTTTGACAAAGTTATAGGTTCGGAAAGTTTTAACATGAATTTCGAAAAAAAAAACATTTCCAACTATGAATGCGGTTTAATTATTGAGATCGAGCCACGACTAAAACGCCTTTCCTTTTGAAAATCGGTTCAGTTTTGACAAAGTTATAGGTTCGGAAAGTTTTGACATAGTTATAGGTTCGGAAAGTTTTGACAAAGTTATAGGTTCGGAAAGTTTTAACATGAATTTCGAAAAAAAAAACATTTGCAACTATGAATGCGGTTTAATTATTGAGATCGAGCCACGACTAAAACGCCTTTCCTTTTGAAAATCGGTTCAGTTTTGACAAAGTTATAGGTTCGGAAAGTTTTGACATAGTTATAGGTTCGGAAAGTTTTGACAAAGTTATAGGTTCGGAAAGTTTTAACATAAATTTCGAAAAAAAAAACATTTCCAACTATGAATGCGGTTTAATTATTGAGATCGAGCCACGACTAAAACGCCTTTCCTTTTGAAAATCGGTTCAGTTTTGACAAAGTTATAGGTTCGGAAAGTTTTGACATAGTTATAGGTTCGGAAAGTTTTGACAAAGTTATAGGTTCGGAAAGTTTTAACATGAATTTCGAAAAAAAAAACATTTCCAACTATGAATGCGGTTTAATTATTGAGATCGAGCCACGACTAAAACGCCTTCGGTTCAGTTTTGACAAAGTTATAGGTTCGGAAAGTTTTGACATAGTTATAGGTTCGGAAAGTTTTGACATGAATTTCGAAAAAAAAAACATTTCCAACTATGAATGCGGTTTAATTATTGAGATCGAGCCACGACTAAAACGCCTTTCCTTTTGAAAATCGGTTCAGTTTTGACAAAGTTATAGGTTCGGAAAGTTTTGACATAGTTAAGGTTTCGGAAAGTTTTGACAAAGTTATAGGTTCGGAAAGTTTTAACATGAATTTCGAAAAAAAAAACATTTCCAACTATGAATGCGGTTTAATTATTGAGATCGAGCCACGACTAAAACGCCTTTCCTTTTGAATGGTAGTTTTGACAAAGTTATAGGTTCGGAAAGTTTTGACATAGTTATAGGTTCGGAAAGTTTTGACAAAGTTATAGGTTCGGAAAGTTTTAACATGAATTTCGAAAAAAAAAACATTTCCAACTATGAATGCGGTTTAATTATTGAGATCGAGCCACGACTAAAACGCCTTTCCTTTTGAAAATCGGTTCAGTTTTGACAAAGTTATAGGTTCGGAAAGTTTTGACATAGTTATAGGTTCGGAAAGTTTTGACAAAGTTATAGGTTCGGAAAGTTTTAACATGAATTTCGAAAAAAAAAACATTTCCAACTATGAATGCGGTTTAATTATTGAGATCGAGCCACGACTAAAACGCCTTTCCTTTTGAAAATCGGTTCAGTTTTGACAAAGTTATAGGTTCTGGAAAGTTTTGACATAGTTATAGGTTCGGAAAGTTTTGACAAAGTTACAGGTTCGGAAAGTTTTAACATGAATTTCGAAAAAAAAACATTTCCAACTATGAATGCGGTTTAATTATTGAGATCGAGCCACGACTAAAACGCCTTTCCTTTTGAAAATCGGTTCAGTTTTGACAAAGTTATAGGTTCGGAAAGTTTTGACATAGTTATAGGTTCGGAAAGTTTTGACAAAGTTATAGGTTCGGAAAGTTTTAACATGAATTTCGAAAAAAAAAACATTTCCAACTATGAATGCGGTTTAATTATTGAGATCGAGCCACGACTAAAACGCCTTTCCTTTTGAAAATCGGTTCAGTTTTGACAAAGTTATAGGTTCGGAAAGTTTTGACATAGTTATAGGTTCGGAAAGTTTTGGCAAAGTTATAGGTTCGGAAAGTTTTAACATGAATTTCGAAAAAAAAAACATTTCCAGTTATGAATGCGGTTGAATTATTGAGATCGAGCCACGACTAAAACGCCTTTCCTTTTGAAAATCGGTTCAGTTTTGTCAAAGTTATAGGTTCGGAAACTTTTGACATAGTTATAGGTTCGGAAAGTTTTAACATGAATTTCGAAAAAAAAAACATTTCCAACTATGAATGCGGTTTAATTATTGAGATCGAGCCACGACTAAAACGCCTTTCCTTTTGCAAATCGGTTCAGTTTTGACAAAGTTATAGGTTCGGAAAGTTTTGACATAGTTATAGGTTTGGAAAGTTTTGACAAAGTTATAGGTTCGGAAAGTTTTAACATGAATTTCGAAAAAAAAAACATTTGCAACTATGAATGCGGTTTAATTATTGAGATCGAGACACGACTAAAACGCCTTTCCTTTTGCAAATCGGTTCAGTTTTGACAAAGTTATAGGTTCGGAAAGTTTTGACATAGTTATAGGTTCGGAAAGTTTTGGCAAAGTTATAGGTTCGGAAAGTTTTAACATGAATTTCGAAAAAAAAAACATTTCCAGTTATGAATGCGGTTGAATTATTGAGATCGAGCCACGACTAAAACGCCTTTCCTTTTGAAAATCGGTTCAGTTTTGTCAAAGTTATAGGTTCGGAAACTTTTGACATAGTTATAGGTTCGGAAAGTTTTAACATGAATTTCGAAAAAAAAAACATTTCCAACTATGAATGCGGTTTAATTATTGAGATTGAGCCACGACTAAAACGCCTTTCCTTTTGAAAATCGGTTCAGTTTTGACAAAGTTATAGGTTCGGAAAGTTTTGACATAGTTATAGGTTCGGAAAGTTTTGACAAAGTTATAGGTTCGGAAAGTTTTAACATGAATTTTGAAAAAAAAAACATTTTCAACTATGAATGCGGTTCAATTATTGAGATCGAGCCACGACTAAAACGCCTTTCCGTTTGAAAATCGGTTTAGTTTTGACAAAGTTATAGGTTCGGAAAGCTTTGATATAGTTATAGGTTCGGAAAGTTTTGACAAAGTTATAGGTTCGGAAAGTTTTAACATGAATTTCGAAAAAAAAAACATTTTCAACTATGAATGCGGTTCAATTATTGAGATCGAGCCACGACTAAAACGCCTTTCCGTTTGAAAATCGGTTCAGTTTTGACAAAGTTATAGGTTCGGAAAGTTTTGACATAGTTATAGGTTCGGAAAGTTTTGACAAAGTTATAGGTTCGGAAAGTTTTAACATGAATTTCGAAAAAAAAAACATTTCCAACTATGAATGCGGTTTAATTATTGAGATCGAGCCACAACTAAAACGCATTTCCTTTTGAAAATCGCTTCAATTTTGACAAAGTTATAGGTTCGGAAAGTTTTGACACAGATAAAGGTTCGGAAAAAATTGACAAAGTTATAGGTTCGGAAAGTTTTGACATGAATTTCGAAAAATAAAAAAAAACATTTCCAACTATGAATGCGGTTTAATTATTGAGATCGAGCCACGACTAAAACGCCTTTCCTTTTGAAAATCGGTTCAGTTTTGACAAAGTTATAGGTTCGGAAAGTTTTGACATAGTTATAGGTTCGGAAAGTTTTGACAAAGTTATAGGTTCGGAAAGTTTTAACATAAATTTCGAAAAAAAAAAACATTTGCAACTATGAATGC
>JAWNNV010000300.1:0-101792 GCA_035044485.1 Scaptomyza reducta
AATAGCAATTTTAAGATTCGCGGCAATTTGGAGTTCTTGCACTTGTATCGATCAGTAAGAGTAATAATAATACCCGTTGGTATCGATAACTAATGCGAACACAGCTGTTGTAAATAAGGTCCTAAATTTGCCATCAATAAATTGTTCCAGCCATCACTTCCACATGTAAAATTTTAAATCTATTAATATAACTAAAACTTGTCTTGGTATTATGACTGCACAATTAAGTGAACTCCTTTGTCGCGTTTGCCTGAAGCAGGATGAGCTGCTGGTGGACATATACGAGCATGTCGAAGAGCAGCAAACGGATCTATGCACACTGCTCCAGCGCTGTGGCAACATAAAAGTAAGTACTAAAAATATAGAATATATGTTTACTTCAAGATTAACAGTTATCTCCTCTAGGTCGAAAAGTCGGATACCTATCCAAAGTACTTGTGTCAAGAGTGTACCCAAGAGCTGCTGATCGCGGCGAAATTTCGCGCCAAGTGTGCTGCAACGGAACAAGCCCTAAAAGATCGATGTTTGCAACGTTTTGAGGACGATGAAGCTGCTTTGGCCATAACTGATTTAGCTAGAGAGGAGCTAGTTGTAATGGATGAAAAGGTGGAAAGCAAATTTAATCCAGATGATTTAATAGAATTTGATCCCATTGAAAATGTTGAACCACATGACGAGGGCGAAACGACAGTGCTAGAAGCTGAGAGTGAAGAGACAATAGAAACACAAGAGCCAAGTGTTGAGCTGAATGTGATGGAGGTTCCTGAAGCCACGCAATTAAAAGTAGACTACAGGTGTGATGAGTGTGGCGCTGCGTTCAGCCGTTCAGCAATGCTGGACCGACACATAGCAAAACTGCATGCAGATGCAAATTGTCACAATTGCACTCAATGTGGTCATAGCTTCACCCAGCAGATAAACTTACAGCAGCACAACTGCAGTGGCTACAAGGAACCTGCTTTGTCTGAAGATAGAACACGAGGCCGTCATCGTTGCGGCTACTGTTGCGTCTACTGTGGCAAGTGTCTACAATCGGCGGCTAGCCTAGTCATGCATCTGCGTATACACACAGGAGAGCGTCCCTTTTCTTGCGACATTTGCCCAAAGACCTTTAAAACTAATGGCGGACTTGAACTCCATCAGAAGCGCCACCAGAAACTAATTGCGTTCGAATGCGAGTACTGTGGCAAGGGTTTTCTGGAGTCCAGTAATCTGAAACGACACATCATCTCGAGGCACACAAGATATAAGCCTCACACCTGCACCACTTGTCAGCGCTCCTTTGCCCGAGTCAATGAGCTCGAAGTGCACAGACGCATCCACACAGGAGAACGTCCGTATGCTTGCTCCATTTGTGATCGCCGCTTTGCCCAGCAGGGAGTTCAACGCAGTCACGAGCTCATTCATTCCGGCAAGCGGCGCCATTGCTGCAATCTCTGCCAGAAGACTTTTAGTCGTTTAAGCCAGCTCAAAAACCATCAACTTAAATCCTGCCTTCCTGTGACAACACAAACAGAAGTTGAAGTGGCGTTGGAGTCATAGTTGTTATCGTCAAACAATAATAGGAAGAACAACTGATATATTGAGTGACTGTTTCTTACAACATTAAACTGCTGGAAGAATAGTTACATGTTGTCAAACATACTCCATTTTATGCGGGCACACCGCTTGCCCGAATGTGCTACGTGCTGGGTAGGACTTGACCCAAAGTAACGCAAAAACCGCATAGGTTGTTAAAAGTGTGCGTAACAAATGAGAGTGCGAAGAGAGCGTTTGCAAAGTTTGTAAATTAAACAATGTTGTTATTTTTAAGTAAACAGCTGAAGTGCTGATGTGCCATGAAAATGGATATTCAGTTTATGTTGTATTAAATGAAATTTATAATGTAATTTAAATTATTTCTGTCTTTTGCCAGCATAGTAGAATCGGGGTATAAAAACCTATTTCCAGAATTTCAAAAAAAAAAACAGCATCCGACTCACGCGATTCCACAATGAAAATATACGTCAACTTAGTGCTCTTTTTGCTTCCTATCTATTGCGAAAATTGGTATTTTTTTTAATCAAAGTTCGCTTCAAATGTTTCGTGTTCACTGTCAGCAGACATTAATAATTTATTTTTTTTTTTTTTTTGCGACAAATGTTTTCATTTGTAAGTATTTAGCGTGATTGAAACGTACTTAATTATATGGTTTTCGATGCAATCCCAAGGTAGAGAAAATCTCCTTAGTTCCATAAAGATAAACAAACTACTTTAGACATTTTTTCAGTAACCGGGACGAGCTTTGGCTTTAACTGATTTCAACAAATTGAGTACAAATAATTTAACAGAATTCGATCCCATTCACAATATTAGCCCATGTGAGGAGACCGATACGACAGTGCTAGAAGATGAAAGTGATGGGAGAATAGACACATTCGTATCTGCTAAGTTGTTTTGGCGCTATTGAGTAGCAGACATCCTCACGAACATTTTGACTTTGACATTTATAAGAAATAAGATTTGAGAATATTAATAAAGATAATATGTATAAGGAATAATTTATACGTCAAATACATAAATTTATGAATATACATTATATACATATCTGTAGAATTATCGATCGTTATCGTAGAAATGCATAAAATATTTCTCAATTAAATAATATATTTGCTTGTAGCTTAAATTTAAGTTTTTAAATTTTTGCGCGCCTATGACTTAATACAATAAATGTGACCGAACTTGCGAAGGGCAGACAAACATCTATACCATCTATAACTTTTTAAAAGACTAATATTAAAATGTACGTATTGAATGATGATTTTCAAATTTATTGACTAAGAATGTAAGAAATTATTCGCTCTTAATCTATTTTTTTTCCTGTTTTTCTTATATATCATTATTGTTAATTGCGCGGGAATTGTTTTATCGATAACTAACGCGCAATCTGCTGTTGTCGATAAGGGATTAAATTTGACATAGCGCGTTGAACTCTTGGCATCACTCAGAGTATGCACATTTAAAACTATAAAAATAATAAGCAATTGCTATGAAAATATGACTGCCAAGTTAAGTGATCTACTTTGTCGCATTTGTCTTAAGCGAGACGAGCTTCTGGTTAACATCTACAAGCGTGTGAAAGAGCAACAAACGGATCTATGCACACTGCTCCAGCGCTGTGGCAACATAAAAGTAAGTTCTTCAAATATGTGCTTCTTAATTTTTAAAAGTATATTATTTAAATTTTAGGTTCAAAAGCATGATTCTTATCCAAAGTACTTGTGTCAAGAGTGTACCGAGGAGCTACTTATCTCAGCAAAGTTTCGCGACAAGTGCGATGCAACGGAACAAGCCGTAAAAGAGCGATGCTTGAAACGTTTAGAGGATGAAGAAGCTGCTTTGTCTAAGACTGATTTGGCTAGAGTGGAGTTAGTAATAAAAGATAAAAAGACATCTGCCAATTTGAATACAGAAGAATCAATAGATTCCGACCTTATTGACAATGTTGACCCAAGTGAGGAGGCCGAATCGACAGCGGCAGACGATGATAGTGAAGGTACAGAAGACATTGATATAGATAATGCCGAAGACAAAAAATCAAAGGGTAATTATGATTGTGATGAATGTGGCGCCAACTTCCGGCAGACAAAAGGACTGAAAATTCATATAACAAAACAACATCCAACTGCAGATCGTTGCGAATGCGACGAATGTGGTTATTGCTTTACCAAGCAGATTACCTTAAAAAAGCACAGTTGCAGTGGACTTAAAGACTGTGAATTGCTTTATGGTGGAAATAAGCGCCATCGCTGCGTCTATTGTTGCGTGTATTGTGGCCAATGTCTGAAGTCGGCGATTTGCCTTCTCGAGCATTTACCCCAGCACTCCATTAAAGCCAAGGAGGCCAGTAAGCAAAAGCGACCCACCACCTCGACGAAAACTAACAAAACTAAAAAGAAACACATCTGCAGTACCTGTCAGCGTTCCTTCGGCCACGCAAGCCATCTTGAAATCCACAGACGAGCGCACACATCCGAACGTCTATTTGCCTGCACCACGTGTGATCGCCGATTTGTAAAGAAGCTAAATTTAAAAGTTCATGAGCGCAGCCACACAGGCGAAAGTCCATTTGCATGCACCCAGTGCGATCGCCGCTTTATCACGAATGCTACTCTGAAAACTCACGAGCTCACCCATTCTCTAAAAAATGCGAATTTTATTTGCGTACCCTGTGAAAAAACGTTTAAACTGAAAAACCATCTAACACAGCATCAACTTAAGTCAAGCAGTCATAAACGTATAACACAAAACTCTAAAATCAAACCTAAGGTGTGACAGACCTGAGGGTGATTTCATTTTTTGGTACATATTTTCGGAGCAAATTAGTAAAACAGCAATGGCCTCAAAGAGATGCCACCATTCACAAATATAAATTGGGTAAAATGTTTAAGCTATTTTTGCCATTGTTATCAGGCGCGGCCGCAAGGAACAAGTGTTATATTTAATAAGAAAATAATTATATTATGTACTAAGCGTGAAATAAATGTAAAACATAAAACTATATGTGATTTAAATACGTTTTTCTACTTACTGTAGACACACATAACAAACTGTGCAAAAGTCACATCATAAAAATAAAAAAAATTTGCAGCAATAAAATAAAATAAAATTTGGTTTTATGTACAATAAACTATTAACTGCTCAACTATGCGATTACCTTAAATTACGATTTTTTATGTTAATTTATCATACCAAACGTGTAAATTCAAACCTTTACAAATTAATAACAGCCAATGCTGCCTTTTAAAATTAAGTCTTAACAACATTCATCAAACTGTATATGTCAGTCAACTCTTTTAGCAAAGCACAGTGAATGTCAAAGCGTTGGTCATGCCTGAGTTTTTAGACAATTTTAACTATTATCTTTTAATTAACATGCATAAACTTACAAAACGATAAATACAAATTTTTAAATTAAAAAGTTAATCAATGAATAATGAAATTTCAAATTATCCACATAATTCGCGCAAACTTATGTATTTTAGCTGAATTTAATAATTCAACTTATAAATTGTGTTCGTAGGTAACCGCATATAAATTAGCAAAATGTGCAATGATGCTACTACATTTGCTTAATTTGCAAATATTTATAGCAGCAGCAGACTGAATACACATCCCTCTTCTCTTCTCATCCAGTTGCTGCAACAGTTGTTTCGTCGTTTTTGGCGCCAAAAATAGCAACAACGTAAACAAAATGCGACCTTGCGTCACTTCAAGCAATAAAAGAGAGGAAAAAAAAGCTAAAAGCTCTAAGTTTCTCTCTAGCGTGGCTCTCATTGAGTCGTTTACAATGCCAATACCAAATGTGGGTCACACGCTGCGTATGAGCGACATTGTAGTAAAAAGCAGGCTGCTGCTGCTGCTTGCCTCATGCAGGCAGTTTTCAGTTGTGCTCGAGACGCGTGCGATGCACGTCTGTTGTTGTCCTTGCTTGTTGTTTTATGCGCCCGCATCGACTGACTGGAAAATTCGGCGCGCTTTTCTTTAGTGACGATTCCGGCTCGTCAGTCTCGAATCAATAACACAGTTAGAAAAGGACAACCCCCCAACAACAAAAAGAAAAACCTAAACGAAAAGTGTCGCCAACAATTGTGTACTTAAGCCATTGTAATTTTATTCTTGGCGGCTTTGTTATTCCCACGTGGCCATCTAATTTAAGTGCCAGTAGCAGCAGCTCCCACCAAACTGTAAGTGAAATAAGGAGTGTTAACATTAAAAATGCAGCAACGCTAAGTGGAAGGTCCTTTGGTTATTGTTACGCCTCTCTGGGTGGTAAAGTGAAAATTGTAAATTACGCATACGCAGCGGTGTCAGCAACACAACACACAAAAAGAAAGATGTGACCTGACAAGCTAAAACGGACACACACACACACACACACAGAGAAACAAAACCATCAGACAGTCTGGCAGACATTTCATTGTGAGAGACATTTATGACAAGCTAAAGGATTACACACACACACACACAAAAACCACTTTTTGTTGTGGCTGACATTTGCACTTGACGCCAGTCATAATTAAAGTGTAACCACATTTTTCGTTAGCGCAACAACAATAATAATAAAGTGTAGCCAAAGGGGGTGTGTCACACTTTTGTGTTAACTGTCGTTAATGTTGCAACTGACCGGGCGGATGTTTCTATTTTTGGTCATGACAAATGCGAGCAGCTTTGAGCTGTTAACAACATTGCCAGCGAAAGCTGACACAAATAGTTTGTCTTTTGTTTTTAAACGTTACACGTTAATTATTGTGATCAACGCCCCAAAAAGTAGGCAATACAAATTTAAATAAATTATTTATATATTTGATATATTTATTAGTTTTACAAGTCTTTTAATAATAAATAATGCCATGAATAATCGATAATTAACTGAAATTTTTAATGACTTCAATTGATAGATAACCTTATTTTTAATACTTTACATGGAATGCTAGGGCATCTTTTAGTCAATCGTTTTGCGCTTGCAACTTCCTAATTGTTTCCCTTTACATTGCTGCCAACGAGTTCCGTGCGTGTCTTTCTTTTGAATTTTTGTGCTACTTTGAAGTACTTGTGTTTGAGTTAAGCACTGCTTCCCACCACCCTGGCGCCTGAGCTTGTGGCAAATTTATTGTGCTAACAAAAAAAACTATGTTTAATTCATAAGCAAAACATTCCAATTGTAAGTGTTTTTTCCCCTCTCTCTCTCTCTTCGCTTTATTTACTTTGTGTTTGCGTCTGGCATTCCGCTGATTGAAGCGATAATATAGTCTATTAATACGTCAGCATGTTCCCCTCACTAGGAGTTGTGTTTGGTAGCAAATTTAATAGCAAATTTAATAGCCAACTAAAGGGCAACTAAAGTTTGGTAGCTCAGGCTTTTTATATTTTATATGCGTATGTATCCTTGCGGCCATTTTATGGAAACATATTCAGCAGTAAGCTTGTAAACCCTTAACACAAGTTGAGTTTTCACTCGCATTTCGAACAAAAAGAAGACATATAACAGGAAAGCTTTTAATCATATCCTTTAATGGGCACACGCTTACATAATATGTGTGGCAATATAATTCCCAGGGCATAAAGAAAATTTGTTTAAATATTGAATGTGATGTGCGTTGTGTGTTGAAGTGTGCCAATGTGTGCTGTGTGTGTGGCACACTTGAAACGTGCTTCATAATGCAAATTGCAATACAGTTTCTGGGGCTTAGTTGCGTTTGCCTAAAGTTATGAGGTTGTCTTTTGTGATTCAACTGAAATGAAAACAAAAGTCAACTTTCACTTTTCCCCTTTTAAATAAGTTAAGGCAGCTTCCGACGGTGACGACGTTATCATGCGGCATTCAGAGTTTAAACTCAAAACATCGTTGCGAACGTTAACAAGTTTAGTGACAGAATTTCTCATATACATGTTCTTTCTCTTAAATTTGTGACTCATCAAATAGTAATGTAAGGTAATTACATTTTACAATTCCCAAGTGTTGCTGTCACTAATTAAGTGTGGACTACTTAATTAAAGGTGTGGCGCCACAACTAGCTGTTGAATGTAAACACAGCCAGCAACAAGGAAATGTTGTTCTATCTATATAAAGGTTCTGGTTGCCACTTAATCCAGTTATCCAATCAATATCTGTTTGTACGTACAAGTACATGGGTAATGAAGAAAATCAACTCAATTGGCTTTCCATTCATGGGTTTTGTAATCAAATCACATCTATAGCGCTTCAACCCAGAAGCCTTGTACGTCTCTTGTTAACTGCGTGACGATTTGCTAGACTTACGCTGCGATTTGATTTACCTCACTGGGCGCATCCATAAATCAAAGGCAATGTGACGTCACGCAAACAGAAGACAACATCGAGGATGCCTCGAGGACCTATCTACCCATGTGCTGCCGCTCAAGCGTAGCCGCAAGGCAACTTCAACCTTGTGACCCCAATTGATGTTGTTTCTGCTGCAACCTATTGTGGCATGTCGGCTTTTAAACCACTCAGTACATAGTTGTTCTCAATCAATTGGGCAAACTTCAAAGTTTATTGTTCAATCATGCCAACGAGTTCACAGTTGAAAACGCTATGAAGCTTATGCATACGCCGCGTGTGCAGCACTAAAATACAAACTAAATCAAGACAAAGTCACATCAAATATTTATAACGCAATTACACATGCAACATGACACGCACATGAAATCTGATATTAATTAACAGATGTCTAGCACGATTTGTTTTAATAGAAAAGTTTTGTTAATATGAGCCTCAACTTTTACGGCTTGATTTGAAGGAGTACAAAGTTAACGGTCAATAAAAATGTACTGAAATATAACAATAAATTCAAGACTAATTAAAAACAAAATCATGAGAAATTAAAAATATGAAGGACTAAAAACAGTTTTTAATCAATAAAGGATACTTGATGTTCATGGCTTACCTAATTTCCAAGAAATAATACTATAATAGTTGTCCGCCCTTTACATAAGTTGTTGTCTTAAGGGAATATAAAATCAATAACTATTAACATCAAACTTAAACATAATATGAATAATTAAAAACTCTGCATGCATGAACTAAATGTTGAGTAAAACTATGTTCGTTAGGTTTAATCTCTAATGACTGGCCTTTAATTTGTTGGGGTCCGGGGCATAAAGCATGTAATGTGCATGAACAAGGTAGTTGGCTGACAAATTTAAAATTCCCTCCGTAGAAGCGTTTGGTATTTCTTGCAACATTTTTCGCTCATTTGCCTTCAGCAACAGCAGCAAAGTGTGTCCTTCAACAAGGTATGCCTGCATGCTTGCTATCTGCACTCAACAGTCAGACAATGTGCAGCAGTGTGTGTGTGCGTGTGTGTGTGCGAGTGTGTGTGTGTGTGGGTGTTGAAGGCCAACTTAAAGTTGTGCCTCAGCTGCAGTTTGCGTTTGCGTTTGAGTTGCGCTTTTTGCGGGCCATTGTTTACCTTTTAATCTGCTGGCGCCATTAAAAATGCATACGCGTCGATTATTACTCATACGTCATGTGTTACGCGCACATTAAAAAAAATGGACTTGATCCGCTTGCAGCTTAGTGCGGTCAGCGCATAATAAAATAAATGAAAAAAGACAAATAACCAGAAAGAAAAAAATTGCTACAGATGGTATCAATGGCCACAGGACGTACAAAATATCAACAATTAACGCTTGACCCGGGAATTGTCTGTATAATTAGTAGCTGATTACACTATGCTACAAAGCACTGATTGTAGATTGTGTAATAATTTTGTGCTTGGGAATAGGAAATGCTGCTAAGCAATTTTGAGTAATGTAATTCAACTTTTATATTGTTTTTTTTTTTCAGGCACAGTAATAATTGTTATTAAGCGAAGCAGAAATATCAATCGAGAGCTTTTGCATGAATAACTTTTGCTTTCATTCTCCCGAATAAATTGAAAATAATCATGTACAATTTTAGTTATTAAACATGCGTTTAAAAATAGAAAATGTTTAAGTTATATATGTTATTAAATTCGAGTAAGGCAAGAAAAAAATAGTTGAATAAAAAACAAACTGACAACAATTTGTATTTATATTAGGAATAATGAAACGACTCAGTAGCTGAAAAAAAAAGTTTTATGTTAACTTGTGTAGCTGAGGCTGCCTCAATAATGCTGCCCCATGGCGCCAAAGAAACAACATCGGAGAATTTCATATCGCCCGGCTGCTGTGCGAAGCTTTTGCTCAAACGCGCGAAGCTTTCACTCAAAGCCAAAAACACAAAACAAAAAACTTCTAGTGGCTTTCGTTACGAATTTCCGTTCAGTTTTCAAAACGTCGCCGACGTCGAATGTTCGTCAAACGCGTCGCGCAATCTACAAAACAAGAGGCAAAAAAAAAAGTTGAAAACTCAAACACACACACATCAAAATTAACAACAACAAACGCATTTTATACATAGTTTATAAAGATTTGTTTGGGTGCGTAGTATATATATTTATATGCATAAATTTTGTGTTGTAATTGTTGCCTAATGTGTAATCAGAATCCGGTTTCCAAAACACATTCAACAAATGCGAATTGTTTACTTTGTTGTTTTTGCTTATGTTTGTTGAGCGAATGGAAATTAGAACTTGATAAAAATATCCCAATTGTGTTCCATATTGGCAAGTTTGTATATTCTCAATAACACAGAAGAATTTAAGATATACACACTCATATATAGTGTTTGAGAAGAGTGTCTGTGTGTTTGTAGGCGTATTTTGTGTGTATTTTAAATGAAAGACAATTTTCTACGCTCGCGCTTATATAGATTGTATATATGCATAATTAACAAACGATTGAATTATGATATACATACATAACAAGTAAGAAGGCTCTAGTAGAGAAATCTCGACTATATCTATACTATACCCTGAACCCTATACTTTAAGCGTACAGCCATTGCTTGCAAATATGTGAGAATGAATGTGTATACGCCTATATTCAATGTTCCATATCTCCGGTGTTTTTCAACCAATTTCAATAAAATTTCACATATTTTTATTATTTCGTCTAATGTTTCAAACTGCAAGTTTTCTAAATTCAAGATTTTGTTGTTATCGATCACATGTGTATATCGAAAACGGGAAGAGTTATCGAAAATTTGAAACAAACTTGTACTGCCCAGGGATTAGGCGAGCTTATATTCCAAATTTGAAATCTCTAGCTCTTATAGTCTCTGAGATCGACGCTATCATACATGCAGACAGACGGACATGGCTGTATCGGCTCGGCTGTTGATGCTGATCAAGAATATATATACTTTATGGGGTCGGAGATGCTTCCTTCTGCCCGTTACATACTTTTGCACAAAACCATTATACCCTTTTTAAACATTTTCAATGGGTTCAGGGTATAAAAATAAATATATAAGAGTTTTTATGTTTCTATAAAATATGCGTAATGCAAATGCCACAAAACCTTGCTAAGTACGGGAACTAGAATCCACATAAATTATGTTCAAATCATGTTCAAAGAATTTTCAGCTATGAGTCAAAATGTATTCACTTTAACGTCTAACCAAACCCCTATATATTTTGAAAGTTATTTATATCATTTTATATTAAGTGAATTTCTAGTAGGGTTTTTAATGTTTACTGAATATTCGTTTTTATGCTTGTGATATGCAGCTATCGTTGCTTTTTCTAGAATTTTTGACCACATATTTTTTTTGTTATCATTACTTTCATTTAAGACGCCAAATAAAGCTAACGTTAAGCATTATTCTCTCGATATTACTTTATGCTATATATATTTTTTAAACTACATTTATAATATATGTTATTATCTAAAGTTTGTTATTTTCATTCTTATTGTTTAACAAATTTTTTATTAAATTTTTCACATGCACTTTACATTTTTTAGCTCATAATCAAATTGCAAGACTGTGACGAAGACAACAACAATGCAAAGGTGACTCAGCAATTAATATTATCATTGTTATTTCATCTTGTTACTCTTTCATCTATTAAAACTGAACACATGGCCAGCAGGGTCACTTGAATATTAACAATATATACTATATAAAGCAAATATAAAACCCAAATAAACAAAGCCAATTAGACGACGACGTCATTCTTTTGAAAAGGCAGAACCAATTAAAGTGTGACAAAGGAGAAGAGGTGCAGAGGTGGAGAAGAACGCGAAGCAGAAGAAGCGGCAACAAACAACAAAAGTAACAAATTCGTATGCGAATAAGTCGTTAAGCGAGTTCAAGTTCTTGGCAATTGGGCAGCTTTTTTGAAGGTAGACTGCGTAAAAGTTATGTCAGATTCGAGCAGCTCCCTCTTTCGCTCTCGCTCTCAATTTTTATTGCTTGTTTGCTTGTTTGCCTCGCAGTAGCTTTGAGGGCAAATCAACAGGTGCCGAGAGATCCGAGTAAATTTGCCATATACCCCACACGACCCAAATGAATGAACCACTTGAGCCAAGTGTCGAGCAGAGCATTGAGATACACATACACGAGCTTTGTAGACGAAGCTTTGACGATGCCTAGCTACCGTTATAAGTTTTTAAGGGTGCTTCATTCCTAAATAAACAAACTCTCACCTTATCGCCAAATCGTTAAGTGAAAAGCTTTAATTTTACAAGTTTTCTTTAAAAAGGAGATGTAAACAAGTGAAATTGAAAAAATTTAAGACAATATCAATTAGACGATGTAAAACAAAGATAAGCAAAGCAAAAATTTATTTTCTTTAATTTTTTTAAGACGCGAAAAGTCAGCAGAAAAAAAAAGCACTCAGAAGTTCGATTTGCTTCGGGTTAAGTTTTTGTCTGGAAATATGTTTATTATTTTCACATTCCACTGACAAGAAGTTCACGCTTGATTATGACATTTTCATCTTAAAAAGCAAACACTTTAATCTATACCAGTTTATGGTGTTAAATGTTAGTGTTAAATTCACTTATCAAAGTAAATAAGAACCTAGCACAGCAGAGTTTTGATTTATGTGTTTAGGTACTCGCTCGAACTGGCAATGAGCTCAACAGGTGCTTGCAACTTTTACTTGCCACTTTTGCCAGGTTGAAAGAGCACACGAAACTGTGTCAATTTGTTTGGCCCACGCGACGTATGAGTAATGCCCAACCATATTATAGAAACACAAAATGGAATGTACATAAAATAACTAATAGCCGGCATTCGTTTTTACTGCATTCTCCATACAACGCTGTGAGCTGTGCGGCATCTCAAACATGACATCATCATTAGACGATTCGTGTTTTCGATGCTAATGAATCAGCTGCGTAATATTATCAACAACAACAATTGAAATATATATATTTTGTTTTGCATTTTCTCTAGCGATAAGAATACGGCTGAGCCGAGCGTGCCGCTGGCTGACTTCATTGTGCCACCAGATCCGCAACAGGAGGAGCCCATCGTGAAGCTGGCACAGGCGCCCAAAATGAGTGAAATGACAGCGAGTGTACCTGCAACACCAACTGCTGATGGCAATGCCACAAATCAAGTTGTGGCCAAGCCACGCAGCAGCGATGAGAATAATATCTTCTCGGTGCTGTATTCGGTGGGCAAGAAGGTGGCCATTGTGGGCTCCATATATCTAGTCGGTTATATGGGCTGGTCTGTCGCCTGGCTAATTGCGCCCGTCATTCTATCTGTGGCTCGGGACCAGCTGGCGAAGACATCGGAAAAGAGACGCGATATTGCCAAGGCATCGGCCCTGGCCTCCGAGAAGGATGTGATTCTGGCACGCATTGATGAGTTGCCCGCCTGGGTTTATTTTCCCGATGTCGAACGCGCCGAGTGGTTGAATAAGGTAAGCTTAAAATACAATTCACATTTCAACGATATCTGCTACTCAAATTAAATGCCTAATGAACTTAGTTTAAGATTGTATGCAATGCATCTTAATTTATTTATTCTTATATCAAAAACACTTGATAAACTTATACAGCTTGATATCTAAATACACACACATATATATTGTATTGCTCGCAATAGATACTGAAGCAGGTGTGGCCCAATGCGAATCACTTTGCCCGCACCCTAGTCAAGGAGACAATTGAGCCAAATGTTGCTTTGGCGCTATCCCAATACAAGATGAACGGCTTTCGGTTTGATCGGATTATATTGGGCACGATACCGCCGCGTATCGGTGGTGTGAAGATCTACGACAAGAACGTCGATCGCAATGAGATTATAATGGATCTGGACTTGTTCTATGCCAGCGACTGTGACATTAACTTCTACTTGGGTGGCATGAAGGGTGGCATCAAGGATTTCCAGATACACGGTTGGGTGCGCGTTGTAATGAAGCCGCTGATACGCTCTATGCCACTTGTGGGCGGTTTGCAGATATTTTTCCTGAACAATCCGAACATTGACTTCAATCTGGTGGGCGTTATCGATTTTATGGACATGCCCGGACTATCCGATCTGTTGCGTCGCATCATTGTCGAACAGATTGGCAATGTGATGGTGCTGCCCAACAAGCTGCCAATATCTCTGAGCAATGAGGTTTCGGCTGTCGCACTCAAAATGCCCGAACCAGAGGCGAGTCAGCATTTATAAATGATGTATAAGCAACACTGCTTATATCATGTTTTTAAATATTTTTTCGTCTACAGGGCCTGCTGCGTATACACGTGGTGGAGGCTAAGAATCTGATGAAGAAGGACATTGGTGTGTTGGGCAAGGGTAAATCGGATCCGTATGCCATTATAAATGTGGGCTCTCAGGAGTTCCGGACTCAGATTATCGATAACAATGTGAATCCCAAGTGGGATTACTGGTGTGAGGTGCGTATGCTCGCTGCTATGAAACTTACACGGACACAGCCTTGCTTATTTGTAAACTGTTCTTGTCATTCGATTGCTGCATGCTACAACACGCAAACACAAAAAACACACTCAAAACCACACACACAAAATGCGAATTTGAATTGATTATTTATTTATATATGCCGTAGAGTTTGTATTTCTTGTTGCTGCTCCTATTTACCATTCATTATTTATGATTTTTGATTTCAATGCATTTTTCTTGACATTATGTACTCGTATTTTGTTTGTACTACGTCTTTGCGTCTGCCACTAGGCGCCAGTTTATATTGAAATGGGTCAATTGCTCGACATACAAGTGAAGGATTCGGATGATTCCAAAAAAGATGAAAACCTGGGCAGGTAAGCTATCCATTTAACCCTTAATCATACGGTTCGGGGTCGGTTCAAGTCGCTCAAAACAATGCTGCTATACCCCTCCATCCGTTTCCCAAACTCCCCTCAAACCATCAACGTACTATATATATCGTATGTGAGTAAATACTCGTAATATCTTCTATGTTGGTTGTGCTAATGCATGCTTAGATCTAACTATGAAATGAAACTTCCAACTGTCACTTTCTATTTGTATCTCTATCTATCTATCTATCTCTCTCTCTCTCCACACACTTGTTTTTCTAGGCGTGTATTTTTACCACCATCAACCATTTGGTTGGTTTTTCTTTGTGGGACTATGACCAAAGTATGCCAGGCGTTATGGCCGATGATGTATTGGGCAGGTTGTATTGCGGCATGAGACTGCATTGATATTGTAATCCTAACTCCTTGTAATGCATTTTTGAGTTCTCGTTATGTTTCAATCTATTATAACTAAATAACTATTAGCGTTTACTAACGATCGAAACAAACTGACGTTGTGCTCTTACCTATCAACTGTGACTTAGAGCCTTATAGATGAAATTAATCATACAACAAAAGTTATCATCCTAGCAATATATTTAGGCATCATGACCAAAAAACTTATACGATTGCGACTTGAATAAATATCCAATAAATTGAATTTTATAGGTTTTAAATTATCAAAATAGTTTCTTAAAACGTTTTTAATTTACATGTCTACGAATGAGTTAACAATAGTTTGAACAAACGTTTTAACTTTGACTTTATGTTATGTAAAATTCCTAAGAAGTAGTGTTTAAATATTTAACGATTCGACCGTTCAAATATGTGAGTACCCTTATATAGAATCGAGACCATTAAAGTTTCAGTGAAACTTTCCTTTTAATGCTTTTAAATACCAAAGTAATAGTTTCATATATTTAACAGTGCCTCATGACTGTTTCCTAACTTACATTGTACTGCAATTGCTTTAATGACACGAAAGTTGACACAAAAACAAACTGACTAATCCCAACTGCTAACAAATAAGTATTTAATATTAAAACGTATACTAACAATTGCATGCGCAGTAACACATTCTCACACCACAAAACAGTTGGAGCACCCTGTACTGAACACATTTTGCATGCCCTGTAGTGTAATTAAATGTAGTTTGATTGAATATCGAGTAATGACCACTGTACATACAAGTAACATACAATTTGTAGAGTTGCCAAGCCCGTTAAATACTAACAGTATTAATACAATGTCTTCCATATTACCGTAATATTGTTGCCTGAACGGATAAGGCTGTGGTTGAGGTCTCACAACGTGCCATACTCGTGCTTAGGCTCTTTGATTGGGATCGTACCAGTGATGACGAGTCGCTCGGCAGGTTAGGCATTCGTTTTTCACATCATCCTCAAAATGTATACGACAAAACCAGAAACAACAACATATCAAACAGTAAACCCTTATTAAAACTGAATTCAAAACTGCTCACACAGCCTATTACAGTACTCGATTTCCAACACTGGTCCACTTATGGCCTGAGATCCGCTTAAAACACTTACAATATCTTTTTACCGTCTGATTTTATTATATCCTTTTACTAAATATACTTTTAATTTATTGCCATAATCTGCAGAGCATCTATCGATATATCCAGCGTGATCAAGAAGGGCGTTCTCGATACTGTAAGTATGAAAAATCAGATCAAAACTATATAAATATATATATATATATATCTGATATCAAATAATTATATTTCAATAATTTTTTCTTTACTTTCACAGTGGCTTACTCTCGAGGATGCTAAGCATGGCGATCTGCATGTGCGCCTTCAATGGTATAAACTTACCGCCGATCCCAATGATCTACAACAGATATTACTGGAAACGCAGCTACTGCGTGTAACCACCATGAGCGCAGCGGTAATCAGTGTTTTCATTGACTCCGCCAGGCATCTAAAGGTATACTATATACTCCTCTTAGCTCTGACTTTCATTAATCGTGCAATTTATATTGCTTACAGCAAGCACGCGCCAACTCCAAGCCGGATCCATATCTGGTTTGCAGTATCAATAAGCAGAAGAAACAGACAGCGATGATACTGCGCGATGATTCGCCCGTTTGGGAGCAGGGCTTCACTTTCTTGGTAACCAATCCAGAAAACGAAAGCCTGAATATTAAGATCTATGACCAGAAGACAGGCAACGATATCGGCCAATATACCTATAGCCTGAGCACTTTGGTCAAGCAGTTCAACATGGAGATCATACAGCAACCCTTCCAACTGCAGAAGTCTGGACCTGAATCGAAACTCTATATGTCACTATCTTTGCGTATACTGAAGGCTGGCGACATTGAGAAGGAATCCGATGCTTTGGAACAGGGTGCCGCCCTACAGCGAAGCACCTCCGTAAAGACACCAGATGTCCCGGTGCTGGCAACCCAAATATCCAAGGTGAGAACCTATTAAAAAAAATAGAAATTTTAATACTTCAAATCTCAATTGATCTACAATATTGTAATTTATAGGATGATCAATCAAAGAGCAAACGCCTCTCGGCCGAGTCACCAATTGTCGAGGACGTGGAAGCCGTCAAGAATGCACCAGCCATCTCAGCATCCTCATCGCTGGAGAAGCCAATCAGTGAGGTGGTCAGCACGGTGACTGAAACGACCCCAACATCGGGGGAGCATGGTTTGGGTCGCATACAGCTGACGATAACGTATTCGGCACAGCGGCAGAAACTGGATGTGACCATACATAAGATAATGAATATACCGTTGCGGGATCCCAGCAGCATACCAGATCCGTATGTCAAGCTGCATTTGTTGCCCGGTCGCAGCAAGGAGTCGAAGCGAAAGACCAGTGTCATCAAGGACAACTGCAATCCCGTTTATGATGCATCCTTCGAGTACCTAATTTCGATTGCCGAGCTCAGGCATACGGAGCTAGAGGTTACCGTCTGCACACAAAAGGGTTTTCTATCCGGTGGCAGTCCCATCATTGGCATGGTAAGAAACAGGCAAATAACACAAAGACTGTAGGGTGCAATAACCATAGCAAAAAAGGGAAAAAAAAGAGCAAGAAAAAATAATAAACCAAAACGGACAGTTTTGGGTAGCAGGCAAAAATCAACCCCTGTCTCAATCAAGTACCTGACAAGCACACGCTTAGAATTCCCAACTTGTTATTCGTCGTGTGTCACATTTATATAGGACCATTGTGTGTCTACATTTGTTCTTGCTTCGGCAGAACATATACTAAAATTGGAACGATACAGAGAAGATTAGCATGGCCCCTGCGCAAGGATGACACGCAAAATCGTGAAGCGTTCCACATTTTTTTAACATACTTTCTTTAATACAAAATTCTTTTTTGATTTGATTTGTTTGCAGCTAAAAATAGCATTGGATGACAGCGATATTACCACGCCTGCTGGCATGAAGTCGTGGTTTGATCTGGAACCAGAGATGAAGCATGAGTAAAGTAGAAGCTGGAACGTGAGATGAGCTCCCAGAATCTCAGACAGCACAATCAACTGAATATTGTAACACTTGTTGTGTTTTTTTTTTGTAATGTGTGTGTATAAACGAATGTATTTGTAATAATTGCTATGAAACAAAACTGTTTGGTCTTTCAACACTGGACTTTAAACTCTCTTAGTCGTGCCTCTGAATATGTATTTTCCGATGTAGTTAAATAAAGCTAACATCTTGTGTTTTAAACTATAAACAATGCATTTCAATTATAAGCTTGGCGCACAGTCAAGAACATTGTTCTAAGGGTTTCATATAGTCATGTTAAAATACTTTTTGGTTCCATTCTTTTAACTCACCCGTTGCACAAACCAGAGCAACAACCATTTTAAACAAAGACGGCAATCGTTTTGATGCAAATGCTTGTAATTCCCAACTAGTTATTCGTCCTGTGTCACATTTATATAGGACCATTTTTACTCTGCATTCGTTCTTGCTTCGGCAGAACATATACTAAAATTGGAACGATACAGAGAAGATTAGCATGGCCCCTGCGCAAGGATGACACGCAAAATCGTGAAGCGTTCCACATTTTTTTGAACATACTTTCTTTAATACCAAAACATTTTGTATTTTGATTAATTTTTTGGCAGCGATATTTTCCACGCCTGCTGGCATAAAGTCCTGTTTAGTCATGTTAAAATACATATACAAAATAAATCCTTTCTCATGAATTTGGTTCCATTTGTTTTAACTTAGCCGTTTCACAAACCAAAGAAACGCCCATTATGAACAACAGGTGGCGCTCGTTTTGAAGCAAATGCTTATAATTCCCAACTACTTATTCGTCGTGTGTCACATTTATATAGGACCATTTTAAGTCTACATTCGTTCTTGCTTCGGCAGAACATATACTAAAATTGGAACGATACAGAGAAGATTAGCATGGCCCCTGCGCAAGGATGACACGCAAAATCGTGAAGCGTTCCACATTTTTTTGCTGTATCCCACTTCAATTAAATTAGAAAGAGAGAGGGAGAATAGATAGAATAGGTTTTTTGTTGCTGTCGCCATTTATTTTCATATTGAAATTTGGTATGTATGTTAATAATATAGATAGACACATCATTTTTGTTTTCTTGTGTGACATGCATAAATGTAATATATATATATATATGTGTGTATGTGCACTTAAGTTTGAATTCTTAATAAGATATATGTTTCGCTGTTCCGTTTATTTTAAACATAATAATTATGTTTTGCCTCGAGGCATGCACAATTTGTAATTTTCAACACAGAGTTTTTAAACTTATTTCCTTTTGTATATAGTAAGTAATAATATATATATATATATATTTATATTTATAATTGTTTATCATTTTGTTGCAATTGTTGTTGTTGGACACCACATTAATAGTTTTGGTTATCTGATAACCTTGCAGGCAGCTTTAAAAATCTGCATTACTCAGAAACAGGACTGCAAGATGATCAGCGTTTTGATTTTTTTTCCTTATTTATGAATGTGTTTCATATCTAATGCCTAATTATAAATATGTATTGTATGTTTTAAATGGACACATGAATATGAATCAGGCTCTCTTTGTTTATATAAATATTTTTTTTCGTTCCCACAGTTATTTTTTGTTGGTTAAGTCTAAATACTTTCGACCGTTTCTTTAAGCAAAACTTACGACATTTAAATTTGTATGTGTGTATTTATTTTGTTGTACATATGTATATAATATAATCCTTATAATCCTATAACATGAAACTTGTTTTCAACTTTGAGGTAGTTAATCCTTTGTTTAGGTATTTTTACGATTACGATTACGACATTGTTATCGACATAGTATATATAAAAATATGTAAATATGAAGCACATTTAGTTAAAGCACACATTTACAAATACATAACCATATAAAATATTTACGTTTGGATGTATTTTGTTGTTTGTATTCTCGTTACCCGTTACAATACTATAATTAATAATTGTATATATATATATATATGTATACAATATATATATATTGTATACATATATATATATATATATATATTTGTATTTGTATAATATTTAGTATGCCCTTTACACATATTAAACACTGAGGAACTGTCGTGCTTATTTCAATGCCACCTCGCTTTTTTGCAATTTTGTATATTTGCAATTGGACAAAGACAACCCTAAACCTAAGCAACTCTGTTTATGTACACTACAATATACAAATATTATTACATTTCTTTGCTTGCGCTTGTACTTTATGTGTGTGTGTGTGTGTGTTTGTGTAGTATTTTTGTAATATTATTCATAAACTAATTAATTTTGAATTGTTATTCATATCACTTATGGATTTGAAGCTCCTAAAACATGAATTTGAAAACCCTAAACAAAACTGATGCACAATTGTTAATTGTTCATATTTCAAAAAAAGTAAATAAGTTTCATATTATTTATTTAACAACTAGAATTTGTTTGTCACGTGCTCAACTCAAATGGGTGATACGAGTGCCTAAGTTTCTAAGTTTTTAACTTGAATCACTTTTTTTTTTTTTTTTTTTTGTATTTTCCGTTCTCATTTATCAAACAAAAAGAAGAAACGTATTCCAAAAAAAAATGTATATAAAGCCAAGACTTTAATGTCCTTTGAATGTTTTGAATAGTTTTCCCTCTTCTTTTCTTCGTTCATCATTATTGTTGTTTTTTGATAACAACTGAACACAACAAAAAACAGGTTTAAAGCTAGACAGCTAGAATCCAAATAAAGAACTCCTCCCGCAAGAAACCAAAATCATGAACTCAATACAAATATCACAAAATTAACATCGAAGCATCGAGCAAAAAGTTCTTCAAAAAGTAAACAATCTAAAGAGACAAGTGTATCAAAAGAAATTATTAAATCAACATAATAAAACTCAAAGTGTGTTAAGTTTGTTTTTTTTTTTTGGGTGTTTTTGTATTTAAAAACTTATTTCGTATGCACTTCAAAGAGCGACCCGCAACTAAATTTTTGAAATGAATATGTGTGCCTAAAGTTTATAAATTATGATTTATATTGAAGGTAATTCATATGCGAAACGTAAATAATATGGTTATTATTCTTTATAAATTGGAAAAAAACTTAAAAAGTAATTTTTAAAATGCAAAACCTCAGCCAAAGGTTTTACATACAGATGAAAAATCAAAGCATACACAGAAAATTAAAATTATATCACCACGCATATATGTATCTAAATAGCTAGATTAACAGTATAAGTAATTAAAAGTATGTATATTTATGTATGTAGTATAAAACGTGCATAAAACTTAACATCAATTATGCATGTAGATGTCAATTAAACAATAATTTTCATTCATTAATGGTTTTTCTTTTCTTAAGTTCAAACAAAAACTTAAAAACTGACAAAAACCTAGGGGGGCGGGTGGAGCCAACAAACATAATGAACATAATTGTTATATATTATATGTATGGGTAAATTAAAATAAGAGCTCTCCAATATAGCAAAAGAATATTTCAAAATAAAACTTAGTGCTTAACATTGAACCAATTCATACGCTGTTATATATAGCTTCATAAAATTAAACAAATAAATCGCAGTTGTATATATATATATATATGTATAGGTTTCGTTATTGTGTAGCCTAATATAGTTTCGCAATTCAAAAATGTTTTTAATCAAATCAAAACTTATGTCGTAAGCAGGTAAAACTGGTAGCTAAATCCTAAACGCACACAAACTCAAAATCCTTCTTTCTTCACATTTAGCTTTTTTGATTTTCATTCGTTTCTTAATAGCTAAACGAATTTCATGTTTATGTTTGTTGTTGCCTCTTTCTTTACAGTTGGTTTATCGTTTCTTATCAAGTGCCTTTCCAGGAAATTTTTAGTTTTCAGCGCTGGCCAAATCATTATTTTATTTGTTTTTTTTTTTGCATGCTGTGCCAGGCTCCTAAATCACAGTTACAACTATCTTTCGCTCACTCTAACGCTTACTTTCTTTCATTCATCTTCTTTGTTATCATTCAAGTTTTGAATATGGATTGTTTGGTTAGTTGGTTTTTTTTGCAGGGCTACGTAGTGGGGGGGTACGTCTAGGGCGAGGATGTGGGCTACGTTGGCTACATGCTGGTTATATGCTTAAAATCTAAACATTGATGGGCGGTTCGTTTTTAGCTTTGCAATGTTGTTGTAGTACGTCGGTCTACGACTTCCGCAATTCCTCAAGTCCGCCATTCGGCATGCCGCCGCGCATATTCTCCAAGACTTTATTCACAAAATCGGTGGATCCGCCCGCAATCCGTATGCCAGCTACAAAGAGTAATAAGTTGAATATTTGTGCGCGTGAAATGAATTTTCATTTGCAACTCACATGAAGCCGTTGTATAAATGCGTTGAATCTGCTGCTCGACCTCCTCGGTGGGCTCACCCTGACTCTTTGTGCGATGCTTGACTGCCAGCACCTGTTTTAGCTCAGCAATGCCATTGATTAGACGCTCTGCGTAAGAAACAATGTAGGATTATTTATAGGTCTTGAGGTTTCATTAGAACTGTTTAGACTCACTGTGTTCAATTTCTAGACCATAGAGCTTGATCTTATTGGCTTCGTGCTGGGCCTTCTTCTTCAAGCGACAGGCACGCGAAGCCAGTTTGTTTTTCTCCTTGCGCGACTTGGGACGCACATTGAAGGGCAGCTCCGAAACGGGCGTCATGTCGTTAATGGTGCGACTCAACTTGTCCAGCTCCTTGCCAATGTTGTGCAGCTTGCGTGCATTTGGTGTCAAATCATTGCCATCCCCCTTGCGCGCCTTGCCACTGTGCTGTTTTCGGATGGAAGTGTGTTAACGAAGTGTTTAGTGTTTGGGGCTTGACTTTGAACTCACCTTATACACCTTAATGCCACGGACTGAGCAAGTGGGACTGAACACCGGATCGGAGACCTCGTTGAGGAAATGCGGATCCTCAAGCTTTGATTGGAAGACAAGACGTTTACCCTTGGGACCCTTGGCCTGGACATTGTATTGCCAGAAGAAGCGCTCCTTGCTCTTGCTGCCGCCAAATTGGTTTGGTGTCGAAGTGCGAGTCTCATCCTCATCACCAGAACCTTAAAGACACATATAGAGATTATTAATAAATATAGAATTAAACAAGATTTAACTCATTTGGACCTACCATTGTCACTGCTAAAGTCATCGTAGTTATCACTAATCTCACTGGACGCATCATCGTCGTCGTCTTGGGAGAAATCGATGCCATCCGGCGATAGAACGCTGCCGGTGGACAGCGATGAGAAACTTTCGGCTTCGGCCAGCGAACCGGTAGATAATAAATGCTCTCGCGGCTCACGTCGCATCCAGATGTGCTCCAACCCCAAATGCGTTGGCGCCGACGATGACAAACGCGATAACTGTGAGCTGTCAATGGAGCCGGGTTGATAACCAAACGATTTGCGTACGCTGCCTGCCGCACCTGATGTGGCCGTAATGACCACTTGATTGGAGCTGTTGCTGCTGCTGGCATTTGTGGCACTGCTGTTGCCACTGGCAGCACTGCCAAAGCCGCTGCTGCTGCCGCCCGGACTGAGTGCCACCGACTGGCTGAGCATCGAGGGACGTTCGGGTGGCGAGGACATGGCCATGCCCTTCTTCAGCAGCTCCTGCATGTTGCGCGACTTGACCAGCTGGTATGGCGAACGATTGGCATGAGGTGGTGGCGGCGGTGGCGTCAGCGGCGATTGAGATGCCTGACTGCCTGGTGAGAAACTGGAGCTGCCCAGCTGCGACGGCGGCTTCTGTGGTGTGCTGTGGAACAGCTCATAGCTATCCTGGGCCTGTTGGGGCTGCTGTTGTGGCTGTTGCTGCTGTTGCTGCTGTTGTTGTTGTGTTAGCAATGTTTGCAGCTGTTGTTGCTGTTGCTGTTGCTGCTGATGCTGATGCTGCAACAGATCCAAGGGAAGTCCATCCGATGTGCTTGACTGTGGCGATAGCAAAAAGTTGACATTCTGTGCGGGCAGCAAATCCTCAATGGTGCCCATGACATCCAGAAAATCACCACCATTCAAGTCGGCCAACTCGCCGGCTTGTATCTCGGCTTTGTCATTGGGAAATATGTAATCATCATCGAGATTGAAGGGCTCATTTTTGGTATGAACAATGGCGCTACTAATGTCACTCCACATGGCATTCGAATTGGGCGTCATATCGTAGAGCAATGCATTGCCACTGACCACCTCCTGCAGCAACGATTGATCCGATGGCATATGCAAACTCAGACAAGAGCTTAGATCCGGTGTGAAGTAGTTGTTGCTGACGCTGCCCGGATTGCTGGCATTGCTGGCATTATTTCCACTGCTGCTATACAGCGTCGAGCTGAGCGGTGAGGCAGCGCCCAAGCTGACATCCTGCAGCAGTGTTGGCGACAGCGAGGCTGCATCCAAGGCATCCAAACCAAAATCAGACAGTTCACCCAATTGTAATGGTTGCTGCTGTTGTTGTTGCTGGTGCTGCTGCTGCTGCTGTTGCTGTTGCTGATGCTGCTGTTGCAAGTTTTGGTGCTGTGCCATGCTGGGCAAACTGTGCAAATGATGTTGCTGTTGTCGTGTGGGCGTAGGTGTTAATGTGGGCGTGCCGCTCAACTGATACGGATGATGATGATGGCTGTGATGATGGCTCTGATTGGGATTGTTGCTGCGCGGTATACTTATTGCCGATGTGCTCAGCATCACATTCGATGTATAGTTGCTGCTCGATGTAATGGCACTCGAATTGTTGTTACTATTGGTGTTGTTGCTGTTGTTGTAGCCGCCTGTTTGTATGGTCAAAGTGGGCGTGGCCAGTGCATATAACTCATATTTCAAAGGATTGCTGCTGCTGTTCGACCCGCTATCAAAGAACTCCGATGACATGGGATATATCTGATTCTCAGTCATGGCGATGCAAAAGAACAGACTCAGAAGTAATTACAACTTTCTACTTCTACTTCTGTTCTTGTTCTTTGCTATTGTTGTTGGTGTTGTTGTTGTGCGCCTAGCGCGCAGGCGCTGCGCTGCGACTGCGCAGTTGCTTTGCAGTAGCTGCAATGTGAAAAAGAAAAATAGAGCTTTAGAGTGGGTTGATTTAATTAAGCATAAATAGTATTTTATGGCATATCTTAATGTCTTAAAGCCAACTTGTTAATGTCGTTGGCCAGTTGCAAACATTTACATCAGTTGAAGTCTGTATTTTGCAATTATCAACAATATACTATATCATAATGAGAAATGTAATCCGCCTAAGTGAAGTGTCGTAACTCTTTATGCTAATTTGATTTTCAATGCCAGATTCCAATGCAGTTGTTATCTAAAACCCGTGACGGAACTGTACTGTAAACGGATTATCAAACCATACAGTGCACATATGTATGTAAATCTGTTTTATAATATGATTGATGAACTAGCATTAAGTAGACAACTAAGAAGAAATATATACATACATACATATATATATATTAAACTTTCTTGGCAATCAAAACTGGATGGCTTAGAAATATAAATGGTCAAGCTATAAAAATGTTTTGCAAAAACAAAGCCGAAACTACAACTAAGTCAACAACGGCCTCTTGTTGACTTTTGTTGTTGTTGTTGTTATTATTGTTTTGCATATCGTTGTTTTCGCCAGCGTGAATTGACTATCTCTTTCTATCTTGAAGTTCTTCCCCTCCACACTATTCGCAAAATTTATTTTGCACAAATAGAAAGCGCAAAAAAATTTGAAAACAACAAAACGAAATCAAATCAAAATGGAAACGCCGAATAACAAAAGTAGGGAACAAAATAAAAACAAGACAAACTATGCCAAAATGAGTATTCACTTGTTGCGGTTTGCCTTTTCGATGGGTTTGTTATTGTTGTTGCCAATTTTTTTGGTTGGGCAGTTTTTGCATCGGTCTGGACAGGTGACTCTACACTTTGTTATTGTTGCAGATTATAAATATTAATTAGTTTGTTTACAAAAAAGAAAACCCAAAATTTCTGGTTGTTTTTAATGGTCATAAATTTAAGTGGTAAAATGCATCGACTATCTGGGTTATAAATTTCTATAAGTGGCGAATTACAAATGAAAAAAAAACTATTCAAGTACAATTTTTTAATTTAATCAGCGATATTAACTCTTATATAATACGTTTGTATAAATGTTTCATAAATTAAAAAATTAGCTTAATATAATTAATTGAAATCAATCACATGACATCGAAATCGATATTTATTTGTATAGACTCAATTAACATGGTAATTGAAAACTTATTTAAAAATCAGATGTTAAACGTTAGAGAAGGACACAACTATGCACGTATATATTATTGTATATACAAATTTATAGACCTTGGAATTATATCACTGAGTTGAGCTAGCTTATCTATAAAACATTTATTCAGTCATTTTGGGTGATAACTTGACATTTTTACAGCTGGTAGCTGGCAACGATTACAACGGAATGGAATGGACGTTCCCTCCCATTCGTGAAGGTCAGACGAACACAAACACAAACACACACATGTATATATACAGCTCCAAAGTGGCAACCCCGATCAACTCAAACACACACCACACAAATGCTGTGTAGCATCTAAAGCGGCACTTAAACAACAATTCTATTTTAGCTAAGTGATATGCTTGTTTCTCTGGTTTCTTTACATATTATTCCTATGCCCGAGAACACAAAATACCCCCTACCCCCACCACTTCATTGCCATTTAAATTGTTTAATATTCGTCAAAGGTTGGCGAACGCGCCGAAGGCCAAACAAATTCTCTTTCTGTATGTATTTCGAGCGACGTAAGCGCCCTCTATGAACACATTTGAGTGTTAGAATAGAAGTATGTATATAAAATATATGTTATATAAGTACTGTATATAATAAGGAAACATAGGAAACGTACGGCGATTGCTTATATACAAACGTTGCGAATGGGAACAGACGAGAATACGAATAGAATTTATAACAAATTTGTTGCCGAACAACATAACATAACAAAATAAAAATAGAAAGAATTACATACTTAAAAACTTAAGTGGAAGTCTACAGAAAAAAAGACAAGCCGAGAACAATTTGATGAAGCAAGTATAAAGGAGAACAAAGACAACTGGCTATGAAGAGAGAGCACGACATAAAGATTTGAAAAAGAATACCATGTCTACTATATAATAATTATCACCAACAAAAAAAAAATAAACAAAAAAGTTAATGGACGCGAAATGTTTGTTTGAGGAAAATGAGGCTAAGCAAATGAAAAGAGAAGTAAAAAAAAACATCTGATGCAAATCATTTGATAAGAGCCAAGCGCTTGATATTAAACTGGTTGCATGCCAAAAGTATAATAATAATAAATTAATAATATTATGTTCACAAGTATATCCATTCAAGTTGTACATGGTATAAACAAAGGGGAATGAAACAAACGACGCGTGGGATGCACGTGAAAAGTATTTGGACTTTGGCACCTTCGAACTGCATGCAATCCTGACCAAAGCAAATACAAAAAAAAAAGTACACAAACGCAGCTACTCCTGACGTCATATTCAAATCAAGTCCAACGAAATACAAAATTATAACAAATTTCGGTTAAATATGTGCAAACAGCAGGCAAGCCGTCAGACAATTTCAACACTCCATGAAATAATCAGCAATGTTTATAAACAAAAGCAATAATTTATATATACGTGAGGAGGAAAAAAGTTGAGCCAGCCACGCTATCAACAAATTAAAAGGAAAGAAAAAAAAAGGGCAGAGCGAGTCATGAACAAAGAACGAAAGAGAGAGAGAGAGAGAGAGAGTAGTTTGTGGGAGCACAGTTATTAACCAAACTCAAGGTCAAAACTGTTTATTTTTTATATTTTGTTTTGAATTTATAATTTATCGTTGAGTTGCTCTTTGTTTAACTCACTACTACACATACACACCGCAGCAACAACAAAGAGGTGTAAACAAAACTGGGTGTCTGTAAAAAAAAAGCTTCCGAGAGCGTGGGTTGTGTTTTCCTCTCTCTCTCTCTCCATATTTTGCTAACGCGTTGAGCAACATATGTTTTCCGTCTGTTTGCTTTTGTCGCCATATTCGTAGCCATAAATACAATCATGTGTGTGTGTGTGTAGTAAATAATCTAAAGCTTTTTGTCGCTTATTTGTTGTGTGTAAATAAAATGAAATGTACAACAAAACGCCAGTGCTTAGGAAGCTTTTAAATTTCGTCAGAACTTATACTAGTTGCGAACGCTTACAAATATACATTACATATTTACTCGCGTATATGCATACGGAAATTGGCGTGCTGCTGGCTACTGCTGATAATACGTTTTTCCAGTGTTTGAAGGGAGATATGAATCAAATCAACTATAAAATTGGCACATATGATGACCATTTTATTTTTATTGTTTTGTATAAATCAGAACCCTGGCACGTTGCATAAAAACAAACACGCTTTACATTATCAGTTGTGTTGTTGTTGTGAGAGCTATGAAAAAAGGTAGTGACACACTCACACACATACATACAGCCATGTATTTTTGTCGGATTCGCGCGTTCAACGCTCGCAAACTTCCGTTGTGCATTATCAATGGGTCACTGACTAGTGTTCTAAGTCAGTGCTATTACGCCTTCCGCCAACTCCGTCGATCACCCACAAGCTCTTATTTTGTTTGTATTTGTAAACACTGAACACAACAATAACAACACTGTCGGCATCGCTGTCACATGTTCCGAGTGCATATCCTATTGAGGTCCCGCTCTCTCTTTCTTCATTTTCTTTGTTTAGGCTTTTCTGCAAGTCACTTTTGTGTAGTATTTTATGTGGTATTTTTGTTGCTTGACTTTGAATTGGTTTAATTTTAGGCACACGCAATGTAGACGCGACAAACACACATGCATACACCCAATACACACAAACTGACGTTGAGGTAGCCACATTTAGCGCCAAGTGCAAGTTCCATTCACCACCCATCCCCACCACATCAAATCAACCCAACCACCCGCCTGCTGTGACTATTTTTAGTACGCGATTTTAGGGCGCCAATTTTGTTGTTAGAATAAATAGTAGTTGCGGAATTCGTGGGTGTGGCAATGTTTATATATATATATATACTTTTCGTATTATAATATGTCGCGGGGATGAACAATGTCAAGGAATGGGTAAGGGGGACTATTTAAGTGGTTGTCAATTGATGATATAACCAGGTGTATATGTATGTATATACTTATATATACATATGTATAAGCACTTATTATGTACACATTTTTATATCTACTACACAAACAAATGACGCAAATTGTCTAGGGGCCAAGAAATAGTTGAAACCAATGGATTAAGCAGCTATATAAATTAAACTTGCAAAACTTAGGTCTCGCAGTGAAATTTTCTGGAAATGTTTTAAGATTCTAGTGTGAATCTATCCAGCCTAACAATAAACTCGATTACTTTACTGCTATCGATATCAACATCGCAACGCAGCAGAACATTGAAGCGATTTCGTTGTAAAGTTATCGAAGTCACTTATCGAATTAAGCAAATGTACGTTTTGTTCAACACTGATTATTAAACTAAGTTTATAATACAATAATTTGCCGGCAGCACTTATCGCATCACGTTGAATCAAACTAACAATTTATCCGACTAAATATTAGCACAATAGTTAGCAGCATTTAAAGGCGAAAGCAGAAAAACTTACAACTTTTAGATTCGCTGAGAATGTTGCGCTACTTAAAAATATGCATAACTGTAATACAGATTCAGAAGAAAACCTACATCCAGAACTGTAGAAATATATATGTATAATGCTATTATATTTTGTCTATACCATAATATAGCCTGCAGTTTAGTTGATTTAATATACATTGATGCCATTTTTATTAAATTACATTTGATTCAATTTCATTTCGATACCTCCAACAATCAATAACAATGCCAGTTCGTAAGCCACACATAAAGAATATGATAGAAAATATAAATAAATTGCTTGACTGCTGGTTTCGCTAATAGATGAATAATTAAAATCAATCTATATTGATTTGGCACAATACAAACAAACACACACAAAAAATTAGCACAAATCAGCTAAATTTGTTAGGCAAATAAATATGTAGACAACTCGAATCGAATATGTCGATAACATCAAATAGAAAAGACAATAAAACGTTAAAGCACTTGAGAAATCGTGACTTACTCTAAAGAAACGACTTTGCCATTCAAAATAAATGTGTTTAGGTATTTTTTACTGCATGTAACACTAAATGTAATCGGATACATTGCAGGAACACGTGAGTCGTCGTATCAGCAGCAAGAAGAGGCGTCGGGTTTCTCAGCTCAGCGCCATTGTCCGTCCGGCTTATCACCGTTCAACCGCGTGCCAGAGACTGAAAGCTGATAAGCAGCCTCAACTTCACACATGTATGTATGTACTGCCCACATTGGGTCAAGCACATGGGAAATTTCTGTGAATGACATTGTCACAAGTTGTAACCATAATTCATAACCTATCGCAGACAGTGTTGCATTACTTTTCCGATATATTTTATGAAGAGAAATTTTTTCGTTAGGGCTTTTGCAATATCGATTAGAAAAGAATAGATCTTTATACTTCTTGCAGCAAGAACATCAGTCACTTTAAAGGTCAAGAACACGTTAGAACTGTGATATCAACAATGATAAGCATTCTTATCTACCCTCTAATGATAACTATAGCTTAACTGAAACAGCCACCACCTCTCCCTTTTATACAAATTTGCCAAACAGCTGTGAAATGCTCCGATGTGAGATATATAACAAAAACTATTTGCAAAACAAAAAAATTCGAAACAAATAATTAATCGGAAATGTCCACTCAGCTTTCTTTTTCTTTTGGATAACTATTTTTGTCTTGAAGCACAAAAAAGAACGAAAATAAAACTGAAATCAAGCGCAAGTAATTCTCTTCTAGGAAAAGGAATTTTTTGCTAGATTGATGTGTAGATAAAAACAAATACCGCATAAAAAAAAAAAAACAAACAACCAAGTGATATGAGTCAGTGGAACAAAAATAAGATACTATATATGTATATATATTCTGTATATGGCAAAACATTCTTTTTAGCAAAATTTTAAAGAAAAGCAAACAAGTTTACTTAATGGACGCATCCGCAGCACAGACCAGAGAAATATTACGACCAGCAACAACAAAGAAAGTTGAAGGCCGACAAAGCAATGACCGTATAGACTATATATGTTCTTTACATATATACGTATATATATGACAGTAAAGTACTCGTATAGAAATGTGTGAAATAAATCGAGCGATGAACATTGTTTTTCATATATAAATATATAAATTAAACTATGCATTTAATGTCTCACAATCAAAGCAAAATGATAAACAACAACAACAATTGAACGGCATAAAGAATCAAAAAATAAAGTGATGCAATAACTGCGAGGAATACAATCAGCTTTATTTAAAACGCTTTCTAAATTGAGAATATATAATATTCTGGGATCATTGAACAAAATGTTTTAAAACTAGAACTGTGCGTGTTTCTTGACTCGTGACACGAACCATCAAAAATTTTACACGACACGTCAAACGTTGCTCTTATATTCATAAATACACATTTGCAAAGAATTTTAAAAATATTTTATTTTATTTTTTCTTGCTAAGTTTTTTTTTATCCCTTAACATGGATAAAAGGGTAAGGTTTTGTGCAAAAGTAGGTAACAGGCAGAAGAAAGGATCTCTGATCCCATAAGGTATATATGTTCTTGATCAGCATCAACAGCCGAGTCGATATAGCCGTCCCTCGCCTAATCCCTAAGCAGTACAAGTTTGTTTCAAATTTTCGATAACTCTTCTCGTTTCCGATATACACATGTGTTCGATAACAACAAAATCTTGAATTTGGAAAACTTTAAGACAGCGTTTGAAACATTAGACGAATTAATGACAAATTTGTATTGAAATCGGTTGAGAAAGACCACAGATATGGAACATTGAAGTTAAGTCAAGTATGCAGTATTAAAGTACAGACTGTAAAGTATAGGGTCCAGGGTATCCTCTAGTCGGGATTTCTCGATTTTCCTTCATACTTGTTTAATGTTTATTTGCTTTTTTCCATGCTCATCTCGAATTTTATAATTCATTCAATAAAATTATGATTTAAATACTTTGCTTTAAACTAGTTATTCAGTTAATTTTATGAGATGTAATAAAGTTAATGTAAATTAAGCGCTTAAATATTATAAATGTTTTTGAATGGCTTGATAACAAATTATAATAATACCTAATCTTTAGCATCAACAGCCATAAATGTATCAGACGCAATGTCAACCGCTGATTAAATTTGCTAACATTTAATTGTGGTAATGTGTATTTGCTTTGCTTTTGGCCCTTATCGTGCACTCAACTGGCTGAGTCATTCCCTTGGCAATAGCAACTGATAAATGTCTGTAGGAAACATCAGTTGATATGGCGAAACAAGAATTAAGTACCCAACCGACGCTGTTAAGTCAATTAAGTCAAGCGGCGGCTCATACAGCTGGATACTCAGTTCGTATACGTAATAAAACGGCGCCTGAAACAAACGAGGCGGGCAGACGAGAATTGGTTGCTTGGGCTTTGAGCTTTGGGTCTCTAAACAAAACACTGAACTCGCTCTGTCCATATGTGTTTATCAATCGGAGAAGAGGTGGCGATGTTCGCGGGGGTTCCAGTGTTGGTATTTGTCCAACATATGGCCGGTTTTTAGGCATATTCAACTTGATTCGGTTTTCTAGTGTGTGAGTTTGTATTTATTTGCTTTTTTGCCTGTTTCCCAATGTCTCTCTCTTTCTCACTCTGTGTCTTTCTCTCTTTCTTTCTCTCTCTGTGTCTCTTCCAGCTGCGGCAAGTCAACAGTTTATTGCAGCCTTGAATTTTCTCGCATTGACACTGAACTTTTCGAACAAAAACGCGTCGAATTTCGAAATTCAAATTGAAATCAATTTCAAATTTAATTTAGTTTTGTTTTACGATCTCATCTTCTTTGACGATAAATGATACCCATTGAAAGCGGACGAAATAAAGCTATAAAATATTATATATTGTTGATATGAATAATTGAAAAAAAATTATTTTCATTTTGTTTTTTTTTTTTACCAAAATTTGTATACCCAAGCTTTTAACAATCCAAAGCACAGAGGGTATATTTAGTCCATCACTTTCAATTGAGATCAACTTAGATTTGATTTGCTTCAAAATTTTGTATTGTATTTGATTTTTGATTATGTAAAAACAAATCAACAAAATCTTTATTAAGTCTGTCTGCATTATGTTTTTGTATAATCGAATAATTTTGCTGATTAGCTATTCCTTTGTATTTGCTTTTAAGCTCTCCGATTACAGTTGAAGGGGAAACCTTTTGGTTCACATACAGGAAATGTTTAGTGTTTTTTTTAGCTCCATTTTATGGTCTAAACATAAAACAAATGCGGTCATGTGTTTTGAGCTCTGCTCGCATTACACGATTTCGATTTGAAATCTCAACTTTGAGAACTTAGAATGTTTCTATATGTGTGTGTGTGTGTGTGTGTGTGAGTGTGTTAAATTTGTGACTTGAGTTGACATTTTAATTGGTTTGGGCACATAAATAACGAACTTGTGACAGCTCTAAGAAAAAGGGAGCCAATTTTCAAATGTAACAATCAAAATATAAATGATTTATAAGCTTAAAATATATGTAAGCATTTTTATAGTTGAAGATAAGCTTCAAACTTTTTCTTTTAACTATTTAATTAGCTAGCAAACGCATTTAATGCAGCTCATCTCTTCTGGTTTATATAAACACATTCAAAATTGGATTACGAACTGGCCCCAAAAAAAATTTGTTTTTTCTTTTGATGCCCAAAAATCTTTTACAATGCCTATAATTAAAGTTTGCCTTTTCCCCAATTTCTCCTCTGGGTGTTTTTTTGTTTTTTAAGCATTTATGTATTTCATTTGTTGATTCTACACATTTAATTCTTTTGTAGATTATTGGGACGATGTATTAAAAGAATAATGTACATTATCTGCTCTATATGTATGTTTAAATACCAACCTTATAATTAAGCACCGCGTGTGGTATTAAAATGTACTATAAGGTGTACAAACAATTCCAGTTTGGGGAAGGGAACACGCTGTCCAGTGTTGGTAATCGTCTCGTTTTGCGATCGCTTTTGACTTCCGCGTTGAATTTTTAATGACCATGAAGAAATGTATTTCAAAAGGTTGTTGTTAAACAATTTGCTCGCAATGTTTATACAAACATTTCACTGTTATATATATATTCTTCCATTAATTAATTGTTATGCATGAGCACGAGGCGAAGAGGATGGGGGTTGCTTTTCATATGTAAATCATATATATCGTTGCTGTTGTTGCTTTTGTTGTTGTTGGTCACGCTTTTTATTTTGTTGGTTGGATTTCTTTTAACTAGGTCACACATGTGGCGATTAAAACAGAAATATTATATCAATATGTATGTGTGTATGTTTAATATTTATAGCAGAAGAACTATGCACACTTTGATAAGTAAAATTGAAATAATATATACACTCACGACAAAATCTTATCAGCTTGTCGCCTAGAAGAAACATAAGCTTTAAAGAATTGTTATACTTAAGACCGCACAAATGTACACATACATATATGTTTTTCAAGGGGAGACTGTTGTTGTTGTTATTATTATTGTTGTTTTTGTTGACGTAAGACTTGAAGTTTGACAGTTGAAAAGTGTAGCTTTATTTGTGGGCTACTAACTAGACAGCACCAACACTTGAATGGCACTCGTTTAGTTCCAACATATATATCGTAAATATTGCGTTAGAATATTATGGCAAAAATTTACAACAACAATTGAGAAGCTTTATTGAGCACTTTTTGCTGACGTTTTGTTGATGTCAATTTTGCGGTGATTTCGACCGAGCAGCTGAGCGCGTTGCGGACAACTGATCAAAGCATGAGCCGAGAACTCGTCGAGAGCACAGCCAAAGCTCGCTCTGCATGCGAGCGACTGTGTGCGTGTATGTATATATGTATTGCTATAATGACCGGGTAGGCAAACGTTGGCATCGGCGTCAACGTAAGAATTTTTTTAGTCAAATTCCAGCACTCTCAAAACTTTGGAAGCGTTTTGGGTTCTTATTTGTGTTTAATGTTTGTTGCTTTATTTACTTATGCAAATGGGCTTGCTTTTTATGATTGAGGGTAGTTGTTGCCGTCTTGAAACTAGTTTGCGCGTGGTCGAAGCGATTTTGTTTAAATCAAGTGCTTGGAACCTGAGTGAATTTAAGCTTAAACTCGTATAAAAAAGCCCGATTTATTGAGGTTTTTTTATTTCGTCAAAATCCCGAGCGAGATTTTACCGACTCGCTTTAATTGCACTCAAATTAAATTATGAATATAACAACTAAAACAACTTGTAACGCAATATAATATTTGTTGTACATGTACATGTATATGTATATTCTTTTTTTTACTTGTTCCATTGACGTGTGATTTTATTGCTCACTCTATTTATTTAAAACATTGGATTTTTTTGCTGTTTTATTTTGATTATCGCACTCTTTTAAATACCCACACATTCATTTTAAATGTATTTTGTTTCGTTCCGTGTCCGCGCTTGTTAAACGTTCTTGGGCGATTGATAAAAAGTTTTTGAAAAGCTCGGCGACAAAAACACGCCAAACCGCGAAAGCTCTCGCGCGTTTGGTAAATTTGTTTTGATTGTTCAGCTGTGTGCAGGCGAGCAAGCAAAAGAAAGAGCATAAGAAAAGAGAGTGTGCGCATGTCGCTCACCCACACAATTACATAAAGGCAACAGCAGTAGAACGTTGTGTGTGTGTCTCTTCGTCTGTTGCTTCTTTCACTTCCACTTTTCCATTTGGGTTCTTATATGCCGGCGCCGGTGGGGAAAAACGACAACGCAGATGCGCTGGGTACAGTCTTTTGCGTTTGTTGTTGTTTTGGTTTCTTGTATTGTATTTTTTGTTGTTGTTCGCGTTTGGCATTTGTTGTTGCTTGTTTTGCTTTCGCCGTTTATGATTCTTTTTTCTATTTTTTACCCCCATTTGATTAATAAATAATTTTATTTACAAAGCTTCCGCTTGTACTCTATATCTTTCTCTCTCTCTCTCTCTCTCTCTCTCTGCGCTGTCGCACTCGCGGCGCTGCTTATGTTTCTGCCCACCCGTTTTTGACGTCACTTTTGTTGTTTACTTCGGACCAGTTGTCTTGTTTTATTTTCTTGGGCGCATTGTTATTGCTCTTTTCTTATTTTTCTTAAATGCAAATCTTTGTTATGAAATTGTCTGGCGCTTTGACTTGTATTTTGATTTTTTCGCAAAAATAAATAGTGGAACATTAAAATAACACTTTAATATACGAAAACATTTGTTATTAATAGGGTGGAAAACAAAAAGCGTTATAAGCGGGAATTGCCCGCGCTTTAAAAACTGTTGCATGCGCTTGTTGTTGTTGTTGTGTTTTTTTTTTTGCTGCTGACGCTGCGTTTTCAATTCTTTATTGGTTTGTTTATAGCAACCAGCAATAATAATAACAACAATAGGAATGCGCACAACAATAGCGTTTTGTTTTTATATGTTTGTATATACATATAATTAATCGAATATCAGACAAGTTTTGAGTTTGCTTTCGGTTTTAGTTTTCCTGTTGCCTTATTACACGCTTCGGTTTTGATTGCTGATGCAATATGTCATACAAAAAGTGTAATACAGACACTATTTAATCAATTAATTAAGTTAAGTGTTGATAAGTGGCAGCACTGTGCAACTTTCTGGCAACTCTTCAATGCAGTTATACTGGCTTTTAGATTATTATTGAAAAAAGGCAAACTCGTTTCTTATCTAGTGTTAGGAGGAGCTTTTTAATTGAAATTCTCAATGAAATTCAATACTCGAATCGAAATTCGTTGGAATTATTTATAAATTGAAACAACAATATGAAAATGAAGCTAATAAGAATGGGAAATCGAACTGACGCACGGAAAGTTTTTGCAAAGGAGCTTCACTGAAGAGAAATCACGACCCTGTCCTTGAATGTGACAAAAAAAAACAAGGACAAAAAACACTTGGCTCGTTAAATGAAGTAAATATGCTCGGAAAACGATGCGTTGATGTTGACGTCGTCACAGTTATTCCAGGATAAATACGATACGATACATACGCACGCATACATATATGTATAAACAGAAATGCCAAGGATGCCAGACCGTATACACATACACACACACACACACACACATAAAGCACATAAATGGCAACAACAACACGCAACAGACACACGCCCACTTCAAGGATCTATGTGGTAAACGCTCGTCAAGGACGCCATGAGCGCCGGTATCTTTCAAGTATTTACTTTTAAAGTAGCAGTAACATCAGCAGAAGCCAGCAGGCAGACGCCTACGCCTCAAAATTTCAGAGCGTGGGCTTACAAGCACCAGTTTATTTATTTGTTCGGGCTTCCCGAACCTTCCATTCCGCTAACCCACTTTCGCATCCGGCACTTTTACTTTCCCATCGTGAAGCGTCGTCGTTCGGCGTCGGGTTCAGTGAGGGCCGACTCGTCGGGACCTTGAAATTGTGTAGGCGACGTCCCAGTGTTGTCATCCCACACACACACGAAAAAAAGAATAAAGCAACCCATTAGCCCATGGGTTTTGGGAGCTAAAACTACTTGTGTATTATTTATGCCGCCGCGCGCGTTACTTATTTTTAATTAAATGCGAAAGCATTTGACAAGCCGCCACAGGATAAACATGTTTTAATTAACATAAAGAAAATCCGGCAGGCTTGTCAAATGTCTGGCAACGCTTACAAGGACCGTTAAATGAACAGTTGTTAATAACATTGTAAGTTCCTATAAATATTCCATAGACTGTTCAAATGATGAAGGTTTATTTAATCAAAGCATGTACTCAAAATAGTATTGATCATAAATTTTATTATTACCACTTAAATTTATATACTTCAGGATATATAGAAAGAGTCCATTTATATGCTCGAACTTGTTTTTGTTATGAATAAGCAGAAACACAACAAAAATGCGTCCGCATACTGACAAAGTTCTCAAGGACATTGATGGGGTTGGCATTGGGGATGTGTTTAGGGGTTTGACATTACGGGGGAGGTTGAAATGAGCATAGGTTTTTATATGCAGAGAGCATGCGAGAATGAGAGCGATAGTAAAAGAGTGAGAGCGAATGAGACTGTCCAGCATTTGCCTAAGGATGAAATTCTGCTACGTAATTTTTCTCCACAACAATCGCAACAGCAACCCCCACGCAATACACAACCCCACTGTGCGGGAGCACACACAAATCCTCTATATACACACATGCATAGTATATATTTTTTTATGTCATATACAGTGTATAGCCTGGATGGGCGCATGCAGACATTGTTGGCGTTGTTGTGACGCGTATCGATTTGTTTATGTTTATCAAATGAAAATTCGCACAAAAAAAACAAAACTCAGAAAAAATAGGGGAGCTCTTGGAAAGTGCGGGTGGCAGGCAAATGCGTTTCGTTAAGAGGGTGCAAAGCAACAATGGAAATTTTCGCACTCGACTTGCGTGGGTTTCTCCAAATTGGTTAAAAATTTCTTAGAAATTCATGTTATGACTGAGCGACAGAGAGGAAAAGGATATGTTTTTGGTTTTTCTTTTGTATACATTTACGAGCTTTGAAAAAATATCAAATGTTAAACACGTTACATTTTTAGAAAGAAAGAAGGTAACTTTTAAGTTTAATGAATTCAAAAATGTTTATATTAATAAATTTTATTTAGGTGCCGAAATTTTAAAATGCTTAGAAAAACTATTTTATTATTTTTTTCAATATCTTTTAACATAGATTTTTCAAAGCCAGAAGTGACAAAGCACAACTGATTAGTTTTGAGTTCGAATTAAGAAATAAATTTAAAGTTTATGTTTTAAACAAGTCTTTTAAGTAATTCTTAATAATCATAATCATTACTTATTAGATTATTAATATTTAAAAAAAGAAAATATATTTTTAGGTTGCCAAATTCTTTCAAAACTGTATTATAATACTTAAATATGAAAATAATCATAACAAGTGAAATTCTCATAAAATATGAAAATAATCATAAGTGATTATTTTCGATTATTTTTTTGTAATCTCTAAATAATTATGATGAAATTTGGATTATTTGTAATCGCAATCAATAAGTAATCACAAAATTTCCGCAAAAGAATTATATATTTAATTTTTTTGTAATTATTTATTTTACTAATTGTAATCTCAATTGAAGAGCTCTGGTTTAAACTTAAAGATACAACTGTAAAAAATAAACATAATATATATTTCGAATTTACTATATATTTTAAGTACTTTCAACATATTCTGAAGACGTTAGATCACACTTTGAACTTGGAATATATTGTTATATACTAACTAACGTTTATTAAAATTATTTCTAAACAATTTCGCAATCAGTTACATGCACTTTGCATGTGATTAAAGCCATTCAGCAGATTGCTTCAACAAACAGAAATTTTATGGCTATATATATATATATTTATATATATAATTTTTTTCCGCCTCTATTTTGTTTTGTTTCTGCTGATTTGTGTGCTTAACGTTCATTGGCCTCCTTTTAGCATACACGCAAATTATTTTATATCTCTTTTTCAGTTATAAAAAAAAAAAAAAAAAAAAAACCAAAACAATACAATAACATTTTCAACAACTAAGCGTTTTTCTGTCTACATACTATATATGCAATATAGAGACGTATAGACCAAAAACAAACAAACGTAGACGAAGTGGGGAGAGCCATTGACTTTTCCACAGCGCTTAAGTCAAGTTCAGGGCCAGTTGGGGCTACTGGCTTTTGTTGTTTGTTTTGTTTTCACATTTACTTCAAGCAACAAGCTTTATCGAGTTGGCAACACTTAACAACACAAACTAGATATATGGCCATGGCCACTATTAGAGTCAGGCCTAGCTATACGACAAATGCTAACTATATACATATATTATATAGAACATTATCGCTAAGAGTTTTGCACGTCATAACAAACGATGTTAGCTGCCTTATAAAGTCCAATTTGAATCATCCAAGGAAATTAAATGATATGGCGCGTACGCGACACAAAGTCAAGTCCAAATGTGACAATTTCTTGGCAGCAAAAATTTAACACTTTGCTCACATTGCTATTTTTAAAGAACATGTACATGGAAAATTACATTAGTAATACTTAAAGACAGTTTTTTTTTTATAAAAATAAATTGTTACATGTATCGTCATTTTAATTTCATTATAGTTTATATACATTTCTAATATTTATTTCCTAGTTTCCTTATCTTTTATTTCCAAATTGAGGAGTAAGATTTCAGAATATGTTGTGAAATAAGTTAAAATTCATAAGAAACTTAAGTTTATTTAGTTATAATGTTTTGTTTTATGAGTTTAAGCACTCACCTTTTCAGTAACTGCTAACAAATAAGCAAATTTTCATATTGTTTCCAGAAACCAAAACGTTTTCAGTTGTCTAGAAGGAAAAAATTAAACCTTAGAGTGTAATATATAGATACATAATATATAGAGTAGAAATCTCTAAAGTATAAAATTATGAACGCACGTCAACCAAATAAGTTTTAATACCCTAAGAAAACGTGTCAGAAATGAATCTCTATGAATTAAAACTTATTTTCCGAGTTGACAAATATATAAGTACCACAAAGTTTATGATGTAGTTGCATAATCATAATTTATAAAATTTTTACACACACTTAAACGTAATTGAAATAGTTACAAGTATCTAGTAGGCTAAAAACTTGTGTGGCGCCTCGGTTCATTGATTGCAGACGACAGAAGCAGTCGTTCTATATGCTAACTATATGTTTGACAATGCGGAAGTTGTCGAATGAAATATGTATAACAAATCCCAAGGCAGCAGATATATATGCACAAAGAGAAAAACTGCATGTACACCCAGTTTATATATATTTCAAAGAAGATATAATATGGAACGTAGCGCTTGCAATTGTAACAAAGCGCAGACAATCGGTCTATGTATTTTTATTCCATTATCTGGTTGAGTAATTAATGAATGGCACTTAAAGCGTTAATGTCAGAGGAGGTCCAAAAACGGCTGGGATCGAAATATATATGTACTACACGTACTACACTTACCAGGAAAAGAGAATAACAACCGGCAAGCGAAATGCGATTAAGACAGCAAAAACGAACGAAGCGAAAGACGGATGAATCGAAGGAGTTACAAAATGTTAAAGAACAAAATTTAATACGATTGAATGAACTATCTAAGGATCAAACAAAACAAAAACACAACAACGATTTTATTTTGATAACCCGAAACCGGAATATACGAGTGACGAAATACGCGACGCGACGCGAACCGAACCGAACCGACCCAAACGAAACGAAACGCTGCGAGGAGTAGAAACACAACCGACCTGTCTGAATTGCACTCGATAACTGTGTCAGCGTTTAGAGCGACGGAATGCCTTACCCATCATCAACTGGGAACGAGAGAGAGCGAACGAGTCCCAGAATCACACTGGATGCTCTCCTGTTGGATTTTTTGTTGGCGGTGGTGTCGGGGCGGATTGGAACACACCACCAACCCAAATCATAGCCGAAACACCACCACCACCACACATGTGCTTGTGTGTGTACATATCCTGGCAAAAGACGCGAAGATAATACAAAAAAACCAAGAAGGACGATTTTCGGTAAGGGATGTCGAAAGTGAAATACCCTTACATAATCATTATTATTTGTTTTTAGTCTTCAAAATCAAATAATTTAAATTGTCTGCATTTGAAAACTAACTTTTAGCCGATTTTTTAAAAAATATCTGGTAGTATTATAAAAATTAGGAGGTACACATAATTGAAAATATCGAAACCTTCTTAAAAGATAAATACATTTTTTAGTTTTATATCAAAACGGCAACATACATGAAATTAGAGTTTACAATTAAAATGTTTCATAAAATTTAAAATAATTTCATTAAAGGATACTTTCTTTAAAGTGTCACAAATCCAGTTAAACTTTACAACTACCCGATGCGAGAGCTAAAGGGAAACCCTCGAATGACGAAACTAACCCCAAAAAAAGGGCAAAAGGCTGTTGAATGCTTTTTCTTAATAGTCTTCGTTGGCATCGCGAGATCTTTTGGTCTCGCCTTCTGTTTTGAGTCGTTTTAACTAACGTGTTTGGCCAGCAAACGTCGCGGGGTGGAAAAGCGCCCGAAGCCCAAATCCTTGGCGTCTCAATGTGTGTGTGTGTGTGAGAGAGAGAGATAGAGAGAGAGAGAGTGTGAGTAAACGCATGTGCTTGACAACAGGACTTCTTTTTTTTAATAACTAGAGAATTTATTACTCACTTTTGCTGGAGTAATAGAAGATGGGCCACAGTAAAGTACAGTAAAACTTGCCTATTTCTATGAGTTTTATTGTTGTTGCGGAGAGTTTAGCGAGAGGATGGACATATAAATGGGATATGCTGTGGAGAGGATGGGAAATGGGAGTAGATAGATTACGACTCCCGGCAGATTAATTATATAAATCAATGTTACATCTATGTCTATCTTGGCTTAACATCAGCCATAATTGTCTTTATCCGGTGGTTAAACGGATCACTGGTTGTTAAATCTTTTGGGAAACTTTTGGTACCTCTTGTTGTTTCTTCTTAAGCCCCTTTGATAATATGTGGTTTTAAAAATACAAAAATAAAACAAGCAAACTTTGATTTATGTTAACTATAAAAAGTACTCAAACTTTCCCTCAACTTTGGAATTTTGTGGTTACACAAGAGTTTCATTAATTAAATATCGTGTGATTAGACATAATATTGATTTTCAGAAATTCATATCGTCCTGCTCACTTACTTCCCCTTGGATGACTAATAAGTAGAGTGTTTGTATGAGGACAATTGTCCTTGTTTATTCCCACTGAGTAGAGCTTGTGCCGTACTTAAACAATGGATGAGAGACAACCCGCTGCCCTAGATCGCGTCTCGGAAAAGCATCTTTAGGAACTGGGATTATTGTTATTTCCTTTTTTTTATTATTGTACCTGGAACGCTTTATGCCAATTCGAAATTCCAGTTTGTTGAACAAAAGCGCCGCGCATCAAAAACATTAACTTTTGTCCCAGTGCCACATAGAGGGAGATTCGAGATTCGATGAAAAAAAAACCCTAACTGAGGATCTCCCAAGCAGAAAGCGCGTAAGTTCGAGACAATGGCAAAGACAATAAAGTTAAGGCAACCCTATTTCGGATTATTTTTATGTTACTTTTATGCTTTACCAATTTTTCACGAGCACCGATTTACATGAAAATGTATACAGTATTTAGGTGCGCTTTTCCTTAACCCCCAACTCCCAATTTCCAGCCTAAAGGTAAGCAATTCACTTCAATAGAAATGTAAATAACAAATTTTAATAATAATTGAAATGAATTTGCCCAAGGAAATGGCCTAAGGGTGGATGGCAATACATCCCATTACAGGATTGCATGCGGCAACCCACAGTTAACAGTTCTTTAAGTAATTTTCCACACGCATCTATGCAGATTGAAGAACTTTTTCTCTTCTCCTCTTCATTGCGTGCAAACGACTTCGATGATTTATAAACTGTTTTAAATCGCATCAACTGAATGGAGAGGGAGAAAGCTAGAGAGGGAGGGGTTTTCAATCGATTTCACGGTGCATACAAATTTTAGATTAAACCCAAGAAGTATGCTAAAAAGTCGATTCGTAACCCCCCCATTGTGTTAAGTAAAAAGGCATTGCAAAAGGGAAATGCTTAAAGAGTTTATCAAAGAGTGTTTTCCAATGAGTTTTGGTGGTGGAGACATTAGGTAATGTCATAATTACAAAAAAAAAAAAAGATTTCTCGTAAATCAAGTATTAAAAGCGAAGATTTTTTTCTTTTCAACTCAATCTCAGCAAGTAAAGAAGCTCTCTTCGGCATGCCGAATATTATATACACTTGCAAAGCGTACTTCTTTTTCATAGTAAAGTCTTACTTAGACAAATGACCTAACTGCTACAAAAATAAGTCCTTTCCCAACTTTCAGCTCGATAGCTCAAATATTGATGAGTTAGTTTGCATAGAAACAGACGGGCATGGCTATATCGAAACTGCTCGCGATGCGGATCAAGAATATATATACTTTATATGGTCGGATAGGCTTTCACCTATGCATAACACATTGCATGACAAAATTTATATGTGCTTTTCAGGTGTATAAAATCCAAAAAGTGCAAAAATAAAGGTTAACTTGAAAAAAAATTGAAACAAAAACAAGTAAGGCTCTAGTCGAGAAATACCGACTATACTATACCCTGAAACCTATACTTTATGCGTATAGTGAGTGCTTGCAAGTATGTGTGTGTGTGTACGCCTATAGCGCATACTTTCTTAACTTCAATGGTCCATATCTCCGGTGTTTCTAAACCGATTAAAAAAAAAAATCACAGATTGTCATTATTTTGTCTAGTATTTCAAACTGAATCAGTAAGTTTTCCAAGTTCATGGTTTTGTTGTTATCGATTCCATGTGTATATCGATAACGGGGAAAGTTATCGAAAATGTGAAACAAACTTGTACTTCCTTGGGATTAGACGAGCTTATGTTCCAAATCTGGAGTCTCTAGCTCTTATACTCTCTGAGATCGACGCGTTCGTGGCTATATCTACTCGGCTGTTGATGCTGATCAAGAATATATATACTTTATGGGGTCAGAGATGCTTCCTTTTGCCTGTTACAAACTTTTGCACAAAACCACTATACCCTTTCCAATGGGTTTAGGGTATAAAAATACACATATTTTTTTAAGTACCAAAAAGTTCAGTCTCTATTCAGCTAAACGTTAAGTTAGTCTATCAAAATAAAAAACGTAAAGCAATATTAAAGTTCTATAGCTAATGCATTTAATATATAGTTCCCTCTGAACTTTAACCAATTTGAACTTTAAGTAGCTTTACAAAAGGACTTTCTTAGTCATCGCGACACCACTTGATGCTTTCACCCCGGTGCTCGAAACATATCCATTGTCCTAACAAGCTTCCAATTATTTGTAAGATAAATGAATCAAACGAACTTTCTTAAGAAATAACTGAAAGGCTTATATAATTTTTTGTATTTTTTTTTTTTTGACGTATTGCTACCAAAAATTAACATTAATTTGCAGTGTCAGTGGCCAGCGGCGATTTGAACCTAACACTTTTCTTTTCATTTCCCATTTTTCCTTTTCCCTTATTGCCTTCAGCGAACCGGTTGCAGCTGGATCCCTTTGTCTATGTTGAAGCCATTGTCTTCGCGTCCAGTTACGTATATTGTACATTGAATATTGCACGTGTGCACAAATTAGCAGAACTGGTTCCAAACATTTACAAGGCATTGGCCTTATGTTTTTCTTGAATTAGGGAAAGAACCACGTGAAAAGTTGTTTTTAGCCCGGGAGCACTTTTAACCATTTGCCCATTGTTCTAAAGGGGGAAAACAGATGGGATTATGAAAATTCTATTGTTTTCAATAACCTAGCGGGGAATTTTGAGAGCTGTATGAAGTCGGTTTTGGAAATATAATCAATGCATTAAGTTTTAATTTTACGATTTCAACAAAAAGAAAAATATTCATACATCAAAGCTTATTGGAAATATTGCTAGAATTTTTTGGAAAACAGCTTCCAATAGAATTCCACTACGATCAACCCCAGCGAATGAGTGTTAGGTACGTACAGAAATCCCATTCAGAAAACTATGTGGAACAAAAGGCATTTGAATAACTTGGTGTCCTTGTCGGCATGTAAAGGAATTAAAAAAACGCTTTAAAAACCAGACCGGTGTACTTACATTTGAAAGGAAATGCCACGCAGCATTTTTTCAGTTAGTGCCAAAGCGAATCAACCCCTAAAGTCTGTGGGCACACGGGGTTCCATCATGTAAGGGGTGCACAGAAACACAGCGTGAGATGCGTGTAAATTTTCTAGACCATTACAATGTCAGTGGGTCCTTGGAAGCACCCTAAAAAAGCCAATTGTCAAGGCGAAAGCAGAGAAGGCTAAAAGGAAGACATTGTAGTCGCAGTGCCGAAGGACAAGGGTTGAGGTTCAGGTTAAGCTTTAGCATCAGGGGAGGTAAGCACAAGAGCAAATCGCGCAAGTTAGCGAAGCATAAAATAAATGAGTAAATCACAATTACACACAAGCACACATTTATGCTGGGGGATGATTGGACCTGCGTTGCGGAGGCAGCAGCAGCAGCACAGTGAGCTTTTTGCTAGCTTACGTGTAAATGAATCACAAATGGCGATCACTTAAGAAATGCAAAGATAGCAAAAGTTAAAAGCTTAATTCCAGTGCAAAAACTTGAGAAAGTAAAATGCTTATAAATTGTCAAGCAGTTGTGTACAAAATGAAAGAAATTTAGTTTCATTGCAAATAAAATCTGATTTTTTGCAAAGTAATGTTAAACCCCATTTATGTTCTTTTACTGGTGAGTGAAAGCTCGCAAATGGAATTAAAACTCTATCTATTTCACAACAAAAACAAAAAAGCAATAAGCGTCACTCTTTAAACCAGAGCTTTTGAACGCTCTCTCTCACTCTTTGTCATTGATGCACAAGGCAAAGATCAAGAATTTGCAAACGTATATGTAGGTGAGCATTAGCCATCTCAGTCGCTCGCATTGAGTACTTAAGTTCTGGTGGGCAAAGCGCGCAAGCAAACAACTTGCAAATTTAATGGAGAGGGGCCCTCTACCATGAATGAATACCAAGTGCGGAAGTGTGTCACGCAGTGAGCAAGCGAGATGGAGCATACAGCATGCAACTTGCACTTACACACAAATAAACATGCTGCTGGCACACATTTTGCAGCTGGCAAACTTTTCGCGCCAATTTGCACGAAATCACAACAAACAACAAAAAGTAACAGCAGCAGCAGCAGCAGTAACAACAAATAACAGGTTTACAACGGCTGACTGGCCTACTGGTTGCCATGGTGAAGGTTGCAATAGAAGCAGCGAAGCCCAACACACCATAACAACATCAACAACAATACAAAGCAACTAGTCGCATGTGTAAAAAATGCAAGCAACAACACGTTTTTCGATCACATTATTTTTTGTTCTTCTGTTATGCTTTGTTTGCGTTTATTGCAAACATTTTATGCTAATTAGCGGGGGCGGGGCACAGTTACACTCACACATACACTCTTGAATTGGACACCAAATTGTTACGCTTTGTTCTGTGTATCATACGTGTAACGTCACAAAGAAAGCATTTTCTATATTCGAGGTATATGAAATTTACATGCATACACACAAAAGATGCCAACAATATTAAAGAGGTAATTAACAGCGCTTACCTAGCTGCAAATATATATATGGCACACTTGGCTGTTTTATTGCAATACTTGCTAATTTTCACGAAATACACAATTTGTAGTCTATTTGTTTTGTTAAATATTTATTCTAGGTGTTTTAAGGCAATCAGAACGCAGCACGCAGGTGCAGTTAAAGACTATTTAGCTATTCTCCATTTGCTTTTGAGTTTCTATTCTACACACAGTGTTGCATTTGGCGCGACCGCTTTCAGTGCTGCAAAACACCGAAGACAAGCGCGATTTTTAAATAAAATATTGCATGCCATAAACTAATCTTTCCACGTTAAAATAGAAAAAAACTTATCGATGACATGTTTTTATGATTATTTTATTTTTAATTTTACATTACGCGCAGCTTTAGTTCTACATATCCTCCACGCTGTACTTGTAGGCTTCGTCTTGCACTGCGCGCCTTTCGTTTTGCTTGTCGAACCATCGCTGCTCGTAGCCATTGGAACGATCAACGCCATCCCATCGATAGCCGGGACGTATGCCAAACCGATTCTCCGGATAGCTGCCCTGATACACGGGCATAACAGGTTTATCGGATTGCTCGTCTTGTTTATTGCGCTTCTGTCGCATATACTCCAGCATGGGATCGTCAGCGTGCTCCTGGTCGCGCAGATGCCGATCCAAATCCTCATCGTTTGCATAACGCGCCACCGGCTTAGACGCTTCATGTGCCATTTCCGCATGACGCGCTCGCTGATCTTCCAGCTGCTTGAGTCCTTTGCCCCAGCGATCATATAGCTCCTTTTTCTTCTCCTCATGCGCTGCCTTTCGCTGCTGCTCCTCAGGATCCTCTTCAGCTGCCGCGCGCGCCCGTCTACCCCTTCTTCCGGTGCTTCGCATTTGAACCTCGGCATGTCGACCACTTACCTAAAAAAAAAGATTTTAATAAATATAATTTAATTTAATTTTCATAATTTATACTTACCTCGCTAGACATTTGCTCAAACATGCGATGCTCCTCGCGCCGACGTGCATCTGATTCGGTTTTAAGAGATTGCGCATCCTGGAGACCAGCCATTTTGCCATCCAGTGTGCGAGTTGCTTGTGTCTTCGGTTTGTGCGTCGGTGGCGGCGATGGCGTTCGACTTCCCTCTGCCCGGTTCCAGCGGCTTTTCCGCTCACGCTGTGCTGGTGGCGGCGAGGGTGAAGTGCGTCTTGTAATTCTTGGCGGAGAGTCTCTTCTCTTTCTAGGCGTCGATCGATCCGAGCTTGCAACGGGACGTCTTCTTGGTGGACTTTGGTCGGAACCACGTCTTCGTCGAACAGGAGATTGATCACGTCGCCTGGGTGGGCTTTGATCGGAGGTTCGTCTTTTTCTGGACGGCGATGGACGTCTTCTGGGTGGGCTTTGATCGGAATCACGTCGCCTTCTTGGTGGGCTTTGATCAGCGTCGGTTTTTCGACGAGGCGGAGATTGGTCAGCATTAGAGCGTTTTCTCGGTGGGCCTTGATCTGAATCTCGTCTTTTTACAGTCGGAGAATTGCGTCTTCTTGGTGGGCTTTGATCGGCATCGCGTGTTGTCTTGGTCTGGGACGGATCCTTATCACGATGTCTTCCGGGTGGAGATAGATCTTTATCGCGTTGTCTTCTGGGGGGGCTCTGATCCGAGTTTTGTCTTCTCCTGGGCGGGGATTGATCTGAATTGCGACGATTTCTCACTGGGCTATGATCCGAGTCTCGTCTCTTTTTTCTTCTCGGCGAATTCGGACTTCGTTCCCGGGAGCTGCTGCGCTTCTCTTGCTTGATTCTGATGGCAATCGGAATGCTTTTCGATGTTTCCTGTTCGGGCTCCTGCTTGATTTTAACTGTAGACGCCTTGCGGCCCCACAAGTCTCGTTGCTCTTCCTCTTCTGGCTCTTCTTTGACTCGCACGCCACTTTCCTCCGTCTCCGTTTTGGGCTCATCTTTCACCGCAATGTTACGCCACTTACTACGTATCGCATTCGCATTCTCTTCGATGTATTCGCCTACAATTTGTGGCGCATCTTCGCCGCCCAGCAACAAATCCTCATCCATTTGCTCCGTGTTTTCATCGTAAGCATCATCATCAATAATTTTCACCTTCGCTTGGGCGCTCTTTTTGTGCTTCTTATCCTTCTTTTTCTTCTTTTTTTCCTTGTCGCCCGAGAGATATTTCTTTAAATACTCTTTTTGATTGATTAATTTGGTATTTTGCATGGACATTCTGAAAAATGCGACTTGTGTTGTTTTCAATACGGCAAAACGTACATACTTGCACAGCTGTTACTTATCGATAACAACAGGGCAACATGTCAATGAATTAAGCAAGTATTTTAAAAGTAGCGTTCGTATAACAAGTTGGCAACGCGGAAGTTGTTAGCCTGCATATATGGTATTTTTTTTAATGGCTGCCAGATATTTTTGCGTTTCAAACACTTGGTCACACTGTTGGCCAAATCCGTTTTACATATTCTTCGCCGCTTTAAATTGAACAACGTTAAAATCGTTATAATTAATAACTCGAATAATAAAATGATTTTACGCTGTGGAAATACGGGGCTTTACTTTCACGTAGCCTACGCAAAACAATAAAATCGCACCTATTGTTGCATGTCGTGTAATTTCTACGCCGCCGCCATGGCGGTGGCGTTGATACTTTGTCTGCAAAATGTAAGTGAAGGAGAAACGAACACAGCGAAAACACCGTTAAACTGTTAAATAAAAGCAATATAAAACACTCTAAGAGATGATATCAAATTTGCATCAAGCTGCAGTCCTTCTAGAGACTTCTATAACTTTTTTCACTTGTGGTTCTGTCGCTGCAAACGTACAGACGAGCGAGAAAACGAGCACCTAAGAATTTCAATAGCAAAGCGGAGACCAACAAAAACAGAGAGACACATCACACCAAAAAAAAAAACCATAACATGTCGACACGGATTAAAAGAAAATCGAAACAACTACGTGAGAGTTACCTGAAAAGAGCCTGTTAAACTTGGCATGTGGCCTTCTTCTTCTTTTTTTTTTGTTACATTATGTGCAAGTATTTAGCATTGAGTGCAGTATTTTTATACCCTGAACCCATTGAAAATGTGATAAAAAGGGTATAATGGTTTTGTGCAAAAGTATGTAACACGCTCTCTCTTTCCGTTTCCGATATACACATGTGATCCATAACAACAAAATCTTGAATTTGCCAAACTCTGTGACAATTTGTGAAAATTTTATTGAAATCACACGTGCTTGCAAGCAGTGACTGTATGCGTAAAGTATAGGGGTCAGGGTATAGTCTAGTCGGGATTACTCGACAAGAGCCTGCTTACTTGTTGTAGTGAAATTTGTGGCACAACGTGTTGGCCACCTTAGCTCTTTCTGTCATACGTGCGCGCACTCTCTCTCGCACGCTCATTCTCTCGCTCTGAAAATTAGTGAGAGCGTAGTGTTTGAGCATTGAGTTGGAATCAACTTGAATTTTCTGTTCAGTTTGAAAGTAAAACGCGTCGCATTCAGTTCGTGTTTCGTTCATCTCGCGCAATATAAGAAAGTTAAATAAGCTCGTGCGCTAACCAAACAAAAATTAAAATCGGTTAGATTTCTCATATTTATACAGTTGTGTGTGTGCGTGCGTGTGTTATATTGTTGTTGATTTTCATTTTATCAATTTAACTTGGCGCCCATGTGTACGTATTTGTGTCTGTGTTTGTCGTTGCCACTGTCGCCCGATTAATTGCTTTAATTGGGCTGCAGCAAACCTTAAAAAAAATATAATAAACGTTGATATTTGTGCTTTAGTCGGCCAATAAGAATTTGTTGGGGAGCTTATAATCGCACGCGATGCTGCCATAAAATAAAAAGAGTCCTATTTGCTATATTTAGAAAAGTAGCAACTGCTTTTTCCGTCTCTTCCTCTCTTGCTGTGGGAATTGTTCAACTATCCGTAACGGCTTCTTTTTAGTTTTTATCATCAGCCTAAAAAAAACTCGAGATCGAGTTGAGGCCCAAATATTGCGGACGTTGGCCTACTAAACAAAACTTGTCCCAGCTCACACACACACACACATAGAAACAAGAACAGAAACGCGCAATGTATAGATTTGTATAGAAGTATATACATATATAATATAAATGTATGTTTATCTTTGCACCAACGATCTGTTTTTAGGCATTCGTCTCTGTTGTGGTCAAAACGAAAGTACGGCAGCGAGCGTGAAAAAAGAGCAAACAAATAAGAAAAAGTCGAAAGCTCGCCATTCAATGTAAATGTGAGAGTGAAAGAGTGTGCGAAAGGAAAGATCATAATAATTTTATAGCAGCGTTGATAACGCTAAAAGTGAAAGAATCAAAATAACCCATAACTCATACTAAAACAACAACACAACAAAACTAAAATGAGTGCCAACAAGCGACGACGTAGCTACAGCAACAACACCACAGCTGATCAAACTGATGCAACAAAGGCTGTGCAAGGTGCAAAGGGAATGCCAACAATTGATATGCAGCGCTTGTGTCGTTGTTGTGGCAAAGGCGACACGGATTTGCTCAAACTGTTCGAGGAGAGCGCTGGCAATCAAATCACACAGGTACCGTTGCAGCCTGCGCCGATTCGCCGACACAGAATGACAATATCAAAAGAAACCGCACAACAACAACAGCAACAACAACAACAGCAGCAGCAGCAGCGCAAAATTGATAATCCTGTGGAGTATGCGCTGAGTAGAGCACACAGCAGCATGGACATTGTATTGGAGGAGATGATCGTTTGGACTCTCAACGTAAGTACAAAAACAACAATGACAATTATCATCATTCTCTCTCTCTCTCTCTCTCTCTCTCTTGGGTGGCGTGAGATCTTTTCAAAGGCAGCATTGCCAACAAGGCGCAATAAAAACTCAACTGTCGCTTACATTGACCAATAGTGCTTTAATGGTGCATTTTTATAGTTCACTCAAAAGCATTAAAAGCACCTAAAATGGCAAAGGTCGCTCTCTTTTATGCTGCGCACATTCGCTAAGCTTATTCAAGTGGCTTTTGAAACAAGTGAAAATTAGAACACGGCCCCACTTTCGGAGGCACAAAGCTTACCCAAGAGCATGCTAAATAATATTTTTAGTTACTCAGATTAGCTGCACGTGGTTTTTAAAAGCTATGATTTAATTTGCCGTTCGGGAATTTGTGCTAGTGTATTTTGTTTTTTTTCTTGTTTATTTTGTGAACTGCTGTTATTTGTATGTTTTTGCGTCTACACTCGTTTGCTCTGTTTAATTTTTAATGTGATTTATTTGCCGCACAATCTGACTGACTTGGCACGAACCAAACAACGTAAATACTTGTATGTATGTATGTACGTATGTATGTATGTATGTATACAAACAAGAGACACTGGATGAGGAATTGAACTGACTGACTTTGACGTGCCTTCTTCTTTCTTGCTTTTGGATGACTGCCAACAGCATTGCATTTATGGTTTGATGTTTGTACATCATTGGTATGTTTGTTGGTTTTTCCATCCGATTCTTATATACCTTAAATATGTTCGAAGCTCGTAAATTGAATTAACATGCCTTCCCATTCAATAGTTTGTTTTTATTTCTATTGTAATGCGACTATTGTTGACAATGATGTTGACTTTGAGTCGTTAATTGAATCATATGTGATCTGGCAATGATATCGTATTTCGTCACACATGCATTGCACTTAAGGTTAATTCAACTGATAACTATTTCCGTTAAAATAATATGCAAGAACATGGCGCTGAGGTATTTTAATACCCTGAACCCATTGAAAATGGATAAAAGGGTAGAATGGTTTTGTGCAAACGTATGTAAAAGGCAGAAGGAAGCATCTCCGACCTTATAAAGTATATATATTCTTGATCAGCATCAACAGACGAGTCCATATAGCCATGTCCGTATGTATGAACGCGTCGATCTCAGAGTTTTTAAGAGCTAGAGACTCCAGATTGGGAACATAAGCACGCCTAATCCCTAGGCAGTACAAATTTGTTTCAAAATTTCGATAACTTTTCCCGTTTCCGATATACACATGTGATCGATAATATAAAACTCTTAAACTTGAAAACGTTTGAGATGCAGTTTGAAACATTAGATGAAATAATGACAATCTGTGAACTTTGTATTTAAATCGGTTGAGAAACACCGGATATATGGAGCATTGAAGTTCAGTCAAGTATGAACTATACGCATACACACTCACACTCACACATAGTTGCAAACAATGACTGTACGTGTAAAGTATATCTATATATATCTATATAAAGTATGTCTCGACTAGAAACTTGGTACTTTTTTTTTTTTTTTTAACTTTTATAGCAAAGCTTTTATTGAAAAATTGCATTTCTGTATATTTAAAGAGATTTTTTTTTGGTAGTGTTTTATGTCTGGTTGTGCATACGCACACAACTCTGCCCCCCGTATGTTTATTGTTTGTTTTTCCCTTATTTTTTTTCTGTATTTTGTTCATTTACTGTTTCACCTGATTTCCTAGCCCATTTGTTATTATTAACTTTAGGCCTCATCGCGTGCTAGGCAGACAAATGCCTATTCACCCAACGCAACCCAACTCAACCCCGCCATAGTTGTATGAACGTGTGGCATAAACACGCACAGCGCAACTTAAGCTTGTGCCACACTATACATATGTATGTATATATAGAAGCGGTCAAAAAACACCCCAACAAAATCAAAAAAAAAAACAAAAAAAACTGGGTAATACCAAGTCGCACACAAAGTCATCATTACTTTCCGTTCAATTAAAGCGAAACAACACTAAAAAAAATCCAAAAAAAAATCGAACAGCAGTAAAAAAGTCAAATAGTTTTCTTTGATTTCGTGTTTGTTTAAAATATAAGCTTAAATCAAATGTTATTATCCAACACTGATTTTCTTAACTTGAAAATGTTTCAGTTATCGACTTTTAAGCCTAATACCAAATGCTGTAATGTTATAACTTTATCTTAGCCAACATTTTCTTTTTGTGTTTGGACTGGACGTCAAGTTCTTGGGTTCTTGTCCATCATCAGTGTCGCACCCTCAACACAAAAATACTATATATGGCAGATATGATTGGCGTTCATACACATTACCAATGGAGCGTCGAGTGCTTGCGGTGGGCTCGACGACAAGCGGCATGCAACAACAATAACAAAAAACCGGTTACCCTGAGAAAAAAAATACCTCACTTAGCCCCCTTACACCTGAAACTACTTTTGTGTGTGTGTGTTTAAGGTGGCCGCTACTCAAGGTGTTGCATGAACAATTATTTGACCTTATGCTGCTTTTGCTTTTTACGGCTATTCTACAATTTGGCTGGTAATTATTTTCATTATTTATTATTAGTCGCATAAAGTATATTGATATTTATGTATATTGATATTTATGCGAGTGTGTGTATGTGTGTGTTTGCTTAAGAAACAAAATGAGTTCAACTCAAATCATTAGACGTTACAAATTCATTAGCATTTGTGGAGTATAGAGCCATTCACATTAAACTAATGATTATTTCCAAGGTAGACGGTCAAGCCTGTTCGAGTGAAAGGCGCTCATCAAACTAATATTTTTTAAGCGTGCTGCAATCCTCAATTACGACTGTATGTATGTATGCGTGTGTGTGTTTTGCATGTGCAAGTGAAATTGAAAAAAAAGAAGAAATATTTATTCAAAAGCCAGTTTAATCTGTGAAAGTCAATTGCAAGAAAAATTATTACCAAAAAAAAAAAAAAAATATTAAAAATACAAAAAAAAATATTCCCATTGGTATGGGACAAAGTATTTATAATAGTTTGTCAATTATAAAAAACTATTTTTTTGGATTTGGATCAAAAATCAGCTGAGCAATGGGAAAGCTGCTTGTTTTCTCTTTAAGCTCTTACTGATATATCAAGTTTATTAACACTAACAAACCGATAAAACAAGTGAGAAGGCTCTAGTCAAGAAATCCCGTCAAATCGATACACTGAACGCCATACTTTACACGTACAGTCATTGCTTGCAAGTATGTGTGTGTGTACGCGTATAGTGCATACTTGACTTAACTTCAATGTTCCATATCTCCGATGTTTCTGAACCGATTTCAATAAAAATTTAACATATTGTCATTATTTCGTCTTATGTTTCAAACGCTGAGTCAAAGTTTTCCAAATTCAAGATTTTGTTGTTATCGATAACATGTGTATATCGGAAACGGGAAAAGTTATCGAATTTTTAAAATCAAACTTGTACTGTTTTTCTTGTTATCGATAACATGTGTATATCGGAATCGCGAAAATTGATCGAAATTTTGAAACAAAATTATGTTCCAAATATGTTCTAGAGACAGTCGGACATAACTACATCGACTCGGCTGTTGATGCTGATCAAGTATATATATACTTTATGGGATCGAAGGTGCTTCCTTCTGCCTGTTACATACTTCTGCACAAAACCATTATACACTTTTTAGGGTATAAAAAGGTTGCAACGATGAGATCATATTTGAAATGTGCTCTCAACTTACATTGAGAACTATTGAAAAGCTTTCGACTTTTGAGAACCTCATTATTTTGTATCACTTCCGCTTGCATTCGCTCCCTATCTCCCTGTCTCTCTCTCTCTCTCTCTCTCTAAAACTGCATTCTTCGCGTCATTTGTACGTGCTGCGTATACGCAATATGTATTTTTAGCCGTCTCGAACTGACGCATAAACATTTTGATTTAAGGCTGCGAACGCATTGACTTTTATTTACTTTGGTCATTGCCGCTAACGGGTTTATATGTTTATATATTGTTAAATCTATGCCAAACAGTTAACAGAGCTCTAAATGCTGCCATATTTCAACAATTAATTGATCAACTAGTAGCAAAAACAACACAATCGCACACTTTATGGCAACAGTGAAAATGCAATGTAACAATTCCAATGCCTTATCAATGCTGTCAGCTGTTCCAGCTATAAACTACACCATATATATACTTTTCTAGACATAATTGAAATAAATAAATGCTTCCGCTCCGCTTCGTTCCTCTCCGCTCTGCTCCACGATTTGTGGGTCATTGCTAACGCTTTGATTTTGCCGGAAAAGTCAAATAGTTTGTTCACGGTTGTCTTATCGTCTGGCTCTTATCGCCCAATCTAATTTCTAAAAAAAAAACCCCAAATACCGAATGTTGTGGTAAAAAACTTGCCGATTTGTTTATTATTTGCCTGGTGTTAAGATAGGCGCAAAATACAAAAAAATGAAAGCCAAAAAAGTTGTGTTCTTCCTAAATAAATACAACTGCAGAGATAAGCTTCAAAACAATCGAGAAAGAATTTTAAAAGTAAACGAAAGCTTTTTCCATAAACTCAGCATCCAAATTTTAGTAATTATACCCTAAACCCATTGAAAATGTATATGAACTTGTCGATCTCAGAGAGTATAAGAGCTAGATACTCAAAATTTGGAACATAAGCTCGCCTAATCCCTAGGCAGTAAAAGTTTGTTTCAAATTGTCGATAACTTTCCTCGTTTCCGATATACACATGTTATCGATAACAACAAAATCTTGTATTTGGAAAACTTTAAGACGGCGTTTGAAACATAAGTCGAAATAATGATAATCTGTGAAATATGTATTGAAATCGGTTGTGAAACACCGGAGATATAGAACATTGAACTTAAGTCAAGTATATGCGTATTCACACACACACACAAACCTACAAGCACTGACTGTACGCTTAAAGTATTTCTTGACTTGTAGAAAAATCTATAAAAAAATCAGTTTTTTCTTCTTTTACTAATAATTATCATCTTCAAGGTTATCTTATCTTTAGATTTTATTTCTTTGCTTATTTTATGAGCACTATTTAACGTATTTCTTTGCTGTTAATGTGTTGCCTTATCTTTGATGTTGTTGCTGCTGTTCTTGATTTAATTTGAAGGGATTAATTGCCCCGTTCGTTTATTATATATTTTGGAGCGTTGCTTTGACTAATGGCAATAAATTATTTAACTGTTGCATCATATTTTGCTTTAGCAGTTATACTCTTTCCCTTCTATGTGCACTCTGATAGACTGATAGGCAAAGGTGAAATGTCTTGAGGCCTTTTACACAACGTAAAAAGAGATAAGCAATGATTATATTTGCATATTACGTGGCTTATCAACTGTTAACCTTATTAAAAACATGAACATTGTAAATCAGAGTAAAGTTCATTATAAAGAAAAGATCATTAAATTCGATTATTAAACACGATTCTACAGTTTTGTGCTATTTATACACTGAACCCATTGAAAATGGGTAAAATGGGTATAATGGTTTTGTGCAAACGTATGTAACAGACAGAATGAAGAATCTCCGACCCCATAACGCATATATATTCTTGATCAGCACCAACAGCAGAGTCGATATAGTCTGTCCGTCCGTATGTATGAACGCGTTGATCTCAGAGACAGAGACAGAGCTCGCCTAATCCCCTCGCAGTACAAGTTTGTTTTAAATTTTCGATAACTCTTCCCGTTTCCGATATACACATGTGATCGATACCAACAAAATCTTGAATTTGGAAAACTTTCTGATGCAGTTTGAAACATTAGACGAAATAATGACCATCTGTGAACATTTTATTGAAATCGGTTGAGAAACACCGGAAATATGGAGCATTGAAATTAAGAAAGTATGCACTATACGCGTACACACACACACACATACTTGCAAGCACTGACTGTACACTTAAAGTATGGGGTTCAGGGTATAGTGTAGTCGGTATTTCTCGACTATAGCCTTCTTACTTGTTTTAATTGCGAACATTCTTAAATGCTTTGTTAAGTCCATAAAATTGACATTTAACAGCTGATTGTTTTGCCATTTTTTTTGCGAAATGTAAACAAAACTCGCTAAAGATAATGAAAATAATGAATTGGGGAAGAACAGCTAAACAATTTTTTTATTAGTTATCAAAAATATTTTAAATAAAAATGATTTAATTTTGTAGCTTTTGCTGTTAGACATAATCCGAAAGATCAAAAGTTCAAGTTCTTTGTTAAGAAATCATAAAAATATTCTTTAATATATATGTATATGCCACACAGAACAACCAGACCACAACAACAAAACTTGAAAACGTTTTTTCCTAGAATCGTGATTTGACATTCTATGAGCTGCAATCGAGTTTATTCTAATGAAAAAAACCCAATTTTTATGTTTTTGTTCTGTCTGTTGTTATTCTGTGAAGTACCGTTTTCTAATTTGATTTCCAAATTTTATTTCAACAGAGCAACAACAACAAAAAAACGTAACTTCGATTTTGTTATCAGGCTACTGGTCGGCAAGTTTGTTAGCAATGCTAATCAAGCGACAGCAGATCAAGAAACCAACCAACTCACCCACACAACTAGACCTCCTTCCATACCCTCCTGTTCGGACCGCATTTAGTTTTTACCTTTCTTCCGTGTCTAATTAAAGCAAGCGGAGGTAACAATAAAAACCAAACAATACCACGACACGCGCCCCGAAGGAAGTGTAAAATATGTCCACACGAAATCAACAAACAAACAAAAAAAAGAAATGTAAACAAAACAAAGGAACAGATATTTTAACCCTCCTGTGCCCGGCCAGGAGAAAAGAGAGAGAGAGAGAGTACATTAAGTGGTTGTGTCTGTGGGAAGGGGCCTTTGGGCCATGAAAACGATTTGAACGCTTACAATTAGGTGGCACAAACAGAAGCGTAAAGCGTATCGCCAACGCATTAATACCGATCCGTCCCAGCAGCATGAGCATTATCCCAATGGCTACATACATGCATGCACATATATTATTTACCAAGGGGAACGTTTGCAACTTGGACGATGACGATGACGACAACGTCGTATGTACGTGCCGGTTGGCCCGCTTTTGTCCGCAGATATTGGAGTTGGGGGATTTAGCAAAAGCTTCTGGATGCCTGTCTAGAACACACAGTCACACGCATTTGTCATCATTGTTGTATTGTTGTTATTTAATGGTCGATTTGTTTATTATAATATAAAAAAAAAAGAAGAAGGTTTGCTCCAATTTCAAATTCGATTTGTAAGCATTTTTGCTTCTGTTTTGATAACTAAATGCAGACGCAACGATCCAATAACATACAACAATTGCTTATCCACACGTCTTTAGGAATATTTCCCATTCGCTACTCAGGTTTGCTTTTGTTTGGCATTATTGTTTATTGTTTGGTTTTTCGTTATTTGTTTGGGCTACACGTTTTGAGGCTTTTCGCACAGCATCTGATTATTATTATGACTACTTTGCAATTTTCTATTATTTACCTGCGAATGTCATTGAGCAGACACACGCACATACAATATTTCCAACCCATTTTCCACGCTGTTATTAACAACAGCGATCAACGGGGTCCGCACATTGATGTTTGTTTTTAGTATTTGGTTTTAAGCAGCGAAGGTTTGCTGAGTGCTAAGGTGAGGGTTTGTTTTGTCACCCTGGCGGCAACCAGGTGGTCTTCAGCTGGCGATAATTCCTTCTTATTAACATAACTCAATTGGTAACTAGGGTTTTCGAAGGGTCTTCACAATTTGAGAGGCTTACCGACTTAGTTGCTGGAATTGGAAAATTGCATTTTATTTTTGAATAAATATTAATATAGAGTAGTATTTCTGATCCTATGTTTACCATTAGCAATGCCAATGCTAGCTTTTATACAAAGCTCTTAGGGCGATAAATTAATCGATAAGCGATAAATGAACAACTTTTAAAGTCATATAATACTTTTCTTTTGTAATCATTCAAAACTTTATATCAGAATAAGTATGTTGTAGCTTAAAGATCTGTTTCAAAACGATTATCTTATCGACTGCATAATCGATAACATTTATTTGAATAACTTTTCTCTTGTAATCATTCAAAACTTTATATAAGAATAAGTATGTTGTAGATTAAATAATAACTTAACTTAGTGGGAAGTAACTTCAAGTCGAGACCTTTTATATTTGGAAAAAGGTTTTGTAATTTGTTTATTTTTCACTGTTGTAGCTTAAAGATTTTTTTCTAAAACGATTAACTTATCGACTGCATAATCGATAACTTTTATGTGAATAACTTAACTTCGTGGGAAGTAACTTCAAGTCGAGACCTTTTATTTTTGAAAAAAGGTTTTGTAATTTACTTATTTTTTCACAGTCACGAAATCTTTTTTTAATGAATGCGTTTTTTTTTCTCACGTGCAAGTGTCAATTTGACTGTAGTTGTTGCCTGTCCATTCACATGGCTGACATTTTCTGGCCCGTTTCACAGTCAGTTTTGTTAACTTGGCTCTTGACTCTTTGTTAGCCCGCATAGGCTTGAATAGGCCAAAATGTAACTTTAAAAAAATGGAAAAGGCAAATGAAATTTGTCACTTTTACGGTTGTTGCGCTTGCTGCTGTTGCTGTTGCGGTTGTTTTGTTTAAGCTTCAAGTGTGTCAATTGTGTTAAACTCATTAAGTTATGCTGTATGCAATCTTTGATGATGTGATTGGAGTGAAAGTTGTTTATTGATATTATTATTGATATTGAGATACCAACCAACGCAGCCATATCAACAATTTATGATTGTATTCGACATCACAGTTGCATCGTGTCTATATATATGTTCTGTGCTGTTACACAATCTAGAATAATTGAGTCAATCAACTGGGTCAACATTTTGTTTATATACACAAACACACCAAAAAACCTGTATTATAACTCCAAATATGCATTGCATGCATTTAACAACATTTTATTTTATTTTTAAGACATTTTGGCCTTCCACGAATGTTGCTTGAGTGTTCTTTTATGTAATTTATGTGTGCGTATATAGCTAGGCTCGAGCATCTATAGAAGGCGTTTCATGTAAACAACAATTAGGGAAACCAATTCACACTACGTTGATGATGTTTCGATGTGTTCTCTAGTCTGGTCTTGCACACTCTGCTTGCCAAAGGGTATATTGATTGGTTTGTTGCCGAGTATTTACAAATATTTTCCAAAACCGCTTTAACTTTATTAGGGATTAAATTGCTTCTAGATAACAGTTTCCATCACTTTCATTACCGAATTTAAAGCATTAAAAGTTTCTTAAACTTAAGTTGAAGTTTCAGCCATTAATCATTTTCTCATAATGCTCATTTTTTCATACACGCTCACTTTTACTTTTCATTTACATTCACACATAAATATTTGATTATATAATTGCACACTTTCATTATTATACTCAACAAAAAAGTAAAGCAAAATGTATCCATCATCAAGTCATCAAGTTCGTTCGTTGATTTTTTGTTTTGATTTTTATCTGCATCGTTCTTGACTTTTTTTTTCTTTTTATTTCCATGCACATGCATAATTGCTTGCTTCGTATTTTGTTTTCTCAGTCTCTTTGTCTCAATGCTATGCCAAAAAATTCGAAATATTTTTTTTCTACACATTTTTGCAAGGGCATAAAAGTTTCGGCACACCCAGACGTCTCCCGCATTTGGTTCTCTTGTACGTTTTTTTTTTTTTTTAGTTTTTTCTTATTTTATTCCAGCCGGTTTTTTCATGCCTTACGCTTACTTAATGTGTCCGTGTGTGTGTTGGTTTTGTTGTTATTGTGGCAACATTGTGTAGTTATTTTTATTGTAATGGTAGTTTGTTGTTGCTGCTGTTGTTGTTGTTGTCTATCGCTTGTCTGGCCACTTTTTTGCATTTGTTGCGCTCTATTTGACTTTTACTTTTCATTTTGCCAGCGGCAACAAGCAACAGCATTTATGTTGCCTTCCGTTTCGTTTATAATTTGGTTTGCCTATAGATTTCCGCCTCAAGAAATGCCCCAAACAAATCCCTATTATATCTGAGCATTCAATTGTTATTTGTGGATTTGAATTTGTATTTCATTTGTAGCTCGTTGCTAAGGCTGCGTAAGTAAAACTAATACTTATGACGGTCAATTGTGTGTGCGTGTGTGTGTGTGTGTGTGTGTGCGATTATTTGCTGCATTCGGTTCGCCGTAGGAGGCCTTTCAATTTGTTTCCATTTCCCCATTTCTGTGCCGATTACTTCTTTTAATGCGCTGCCCTCGGCGCGAGCTTCTCATCCATAAAAAATGGTGATGGGAATTTATGGTTTCTTCGGGTTTTCGGTGAGCTCATTGCTCTAGAAATAATAAAAAGACGTGAGAAATGAATAAAAAGCGAATCGGCTTCAAAATAATTGAAGTAAACCAATATTGGATGTGGATATTAATACAATTCAATCAAATTTATTGTTGCGTCTTGCCTGCATTTGTTGTACATTTCGCATTCGCTTGAATGGACTAACTGTTGTGAGAATTTAAAATTATACAAATGTTTTTAGCTTTTGTAGTTTCCAAAATGCTCATTTTATGCAGGCTTAATCTCAATCACATTAAATCTTGTATTCTTTGTTGAGGTTTGGCATTAAATTGAAACTGTTATTTAACAGGAGTTTGCAGCATTGCCATACCAAAAAAAAGCTTTTAACATCTTATCAACAGAAATCTAGATTTCACATACAATTAAATGAAATTAGCAAGCTTTATCTTAAAAAACTTAACAGACCATGTAAGATAGATGTGAAAGAAACATACTTTGTTGCCTTTATAAAAGCCATCCCGTTGTTAACAGTTGTTTACGCCTTGATGGAGTTGTTTACTTACTCACTGTGGATGCAAGCAGCTCATTCAGCTCATCATCAACTCATCTTTGACTATCGAATGCAGCGAATCTTTGTTATTAAATTGTTAATGGCTTTATGCCAAATGACGGAATACATTTAAATGGGCCAAGGCACAGCTGTTTGACACTGTTTGCTGTTGTTATGGTTATTGTTATTGTCGTCATGATGTCAGTCAGTCAGTCAGTCTGTCAGTCAGTTCGAAGTTCAAACAGCTGGACAAGAACGATACCATGGACACCCGCTAAGCACTGCTAATGTAAACAGGCATTAAGTCACATTCATGACAAAAGACAATGGCCAAATGGCTTTGAATAAACATACACATGATGCAATCACTACTTTTACTACAGACCCCACAACAATTCAGTTTGATTGCTCCTTTTAAAGTGCATTGTATGTAAATCAGATGGTTTCTTTTCTTCTCACTCCGACAGTATCTGTATATTGTATATTGTATATTGTGTCAGGGGCGGAAGTGCTCGCAAGCATCCAAAAACATCTATACCATTTAACCCATTTGCTGCTGCGCGCACAGCTGTTGAAATCAGTCGACCGTACTTGATAACAGACATAAAAACGCTCCTCTCAAGTGCATATATATATATATATATATATTACTAGCACTTGAATGCTTTATTAAATGTACTACAATTGTGGTTTGGTTTTTGTTGCCATGTTAAGTGTTTGACTACAGCAAGTTTTATTTGTTTATTGGTGATAACTGTTATACTGTTATTACAACAGAGTAGTGATTGGTGAGAGCGGGAGAGTGAGATAGGAGTAATAAGAAATTTTAACATTGATGTTAATGTTATATTTTGTTAACATATCTCTTATCTTAAGCTTTATCAACGTCATTTGGTGCGCTAAAGTTAAGAATAATGTGATGATTTTCTCGACTACGCGATTTCTAGTGAACTATGATAAAACAATTTGAAAATCGAAATAATATTAGCAAAAATTGTTGGAAAACTATAAACTATTCAAAAATATATGCTTTAAACAGTTCATGATTTGCTCAAATTGTTTTCGTACACTTTTAAATACTGATAAACAAATGTTTTCAAATTTCTTCAATGAAAAAATAAAGTCATAAACATTTTGTAAGGCGTCGCAAAGTCTAATTTCGTGGTTTGTCAAATAAAAAAAAAAAACATAATTATGTTATCTTGAGCTGCGATAAGAATAAATAAATATATATTTGCTTAACAATTTGCCTTCGATCGCATCGATTGAAGTGATATGGTGACAATAACAATTACACTCGAGTTATCATCAAAACCGCTCAAGTGAAGTTCAGGACAATTATGTGATTAGGCTGTCATGCCAAATAAGAATGGGTGCACGTTCAAGATCTGCTCTAATTGTCTCCTTGGCCAGGTTTATGTGCCCGTTCTTTGGGTTTCTTTCGTTCATTGTGCAACGAACGAAAACCCGCATCGAGATCATCAACAACACGTTGCACAAAGCATACCATTTGATGTGTAGTACCTATTAGCACTGATTTTCAACTTCCTGGTGTGGTATGGTATGGCTTTTTATATAAGATTCGTGCAACGCTTCCATAATCATACTGCGGCAACACAATTTGCAGCAGCTTCTTCTTCGTCATCTTCTGCTTTGGCTGCTTTTAACTGATGCGGCAAGAGTGTTGATGGCTCTGTTGATGTTGTTGTTGTTGTTGTTTTTGTTGGTTTTCTCTTCACCTTCTCCGCTTTTGATTTTATGGCTTTCGCGCGAAGCGAAAAGATCACCATAAGACAACAACAACAACAACACTAAGTTCTGCAAACAAATAATAGGAAAAATTCGTTGTGCCACTTACAAAACAATATTTGTGCAGATTTCGAAGAACCCATGAAAACAAAAGTCCAAATCCGCCAGCATCAACGCGTCAAAACATATTTCTTGGCACAAGCAATTAAAAACATATCTGAAAAGAAAAAGCAAACACTAAACACTGGTTTATTGAACTCAAGAAAAAAAAAACTTGTGGCGTTTAAAGCCAACTTTGGCTGCAGTCTTTAATCTGTCTCTCTCATTTGCGCGCACCCTATTGATATTTTAACGGCACAACTTGTGAATTAACGCATGCCAAAGAAGATGACGACGAAGAAGAAGAAACAGCAGCGGGACAGAACTTGGACACGTTCCAAAACAATTCGTTGTTTTTGGTTTTTGTTTTTTTTTATGGACTTTTCTCATTTACATTATGCAAATGTGACCCGTCTTCGTCGTCGGTTTACTGTCTTCAGCCACCGGCAAAACAGCTGCGTCATCGTTTCGAGTGCTTTAAGGTCAATGGCGATAATTTGTATCTTGTATCTTTTTAATCCATCTTCTTCGTTCTGTTGGGGGCGAACCGAAAAACGGACAGAGAAGAGTTCTCTTTTTATACCCTCAAATTATAAAAAATGGATAAAAAGGGTATAATCCGACCCCATAAAGAATATATATTTTTGATCAGCATTAACAGCCGAGTCGATATAGCGATGTGGAACATAAGTTCGCCTAATCCCCGCGCAGTACAAGTTTGTTTCAAAATTTCGATAACTTTTCCCGTTTCCGATATACACATGTGATCGATAACAAGAAAATCTTGAATTTAGAAAACTTTGATATACAGTTTGAAACATTAAACGTAATAATGATAATCTGTGAAACTTGTGTTGAAATCGGTTGAGAAACACCGGAGATATGGAACATTGAAGTTAAGTAAAGTATGCAATGTATGCTTACACACACACACACACCCATATATACATGCAACTGAACGTAGGGTTGGATACCAGGCTCTACTCTTCTCGACTAGAGCCTTCTTAATTGTTTTTGGTTGGCTTTCGAAACAATCCTCAGAACGTTGTGTGGCAAATGAATATTTTGGTTGTGTTTGTTTACCAGCTGCTGTTTGTTTTTCCGAAGAATTCAGATCACCTGGTGTGGTTTTGTGTGCTGTGCACACTTTCACTCAAGTGTCGTTGTTATACCCTGTAAACACCGGATGAAGAGCACTTAAGGACATACTTAAGACATATAAAGATAATATTTACGCCTGGGCAACATGGGAAGTGACAAGAAGATTAATGCTTTCATATAGCTCATCTTAACAAAACTCTCAGACATAAGGTTCGAGACTTTAACACGCTTCAATATTTTATAAAATTGCAAATACAAACATTGAATGGTAAAATAAACAAATATTTTCGAAACAATTATTTCTAATTATATATTCACAATGTCCTTAAAGTGTGTTAGTATGAATATTTTTGGTATTTTAATATAATTTGTGTGTATTTTAATATCGTTTTTGGTATTTAAATATCATAAACAACACAAAAGTAATTTAATATGTTCTAAATTTGGGTTAATATAATTTTAAAAACATTGTTTTAATTATAGCAATGAAAAAATGTTTAAAAAATAATCAAAATATTTCTAAATACATGTGGTTAAAGTTCAATCGTCATACTTTAATGTTGAGTCTGCCATTTATGTTAAAAAAAATGCTTGGGTTACTTTTTTTGTATTTGTTGGTGAGCTGTGCCAAAAAAAAAAATTGTTTAAGAACTTTCAGCGCTGAGATCGTATATTAATATATAAAAATTTCATCGATACAGTGTAAATTTATTTGAGCTACGTCATGGTGGAATAGAAGAAAACCACAAATAAAAATAACACCAAAAAACGCTATAGAAAAGTTCTCATAGACAACATTGAATTAATATTGCGTGGGCTTTATTTAATGCCGAATTTTTGGCTAGCTGCAATTTTGTCATGACTGTGAGCAATCCACAAATACATCTTATTGGATCCGTCGTCAACCCACATTAAACTCAATTGCAGCTGCAAAAGGCAAATATATTTACCAATTTGGTTATCTAGGCTAAGCGGTCAAGCTGTCTAAAACAATAAATTGTGCTAACTGTTTGAGAAAACAACTGCTAGTTAAATCTTTGACACTTAGCAAAGATCACATGTTGAACATTTCGCACTTTTATACTAATTGTTGGAAATGAGCAAAATGGCTATTAATACTTTGTGTTTTGGTTGATATAATGGGTTTGTGTGATCTTTTACACTTTTGTCAATCGTATTTCATTAGAAAACAAATTTGTTTTGTTTAACAGTTTTCTAATTTGAATGGGAGCGCTGATTAGCTTCTAAACGTTAAATGTTTTTATTATTTTTATATGATTTTCTATATTTTTACGAATTTTTATAGATTTTTATTGCACTCAAACGAAACGAAATGAAATAAAACTAAAAATAAATTGCGAAAATCCTACTTTCTTGTACCCTGAATCCATTCAAATTGGGTAAAAAGGTCTTGTGCAGAAGTATGTAACAGGCACAAAGAAAGCATCTGCGACTCCATAAAGTATATATATTCTTGATCAGCATCAACAGCCGATTCGATATAGCCAGGTCCGTATGTATGAACGCGTTGATCTCAGAGACTATAAGAGCTAGAGACTCCATATTTTGAACATAAGCTCGCCTAATCCCTAGGCAGTACAAGTTTGTTTTCAATTTTCGATAACTCTTCCCGTTTCCGATATACACATGTGATCGATAACAACAAAATCTTGAATTTGGAAAACTTTGAGAAGGGGTTTGAAACATTAGACAAAATATAATAAATCGCTTAAGAAACACGGGGATATGGAACATTGAAGTTAAGAAAGTATGCACAATACGTGTAAACACACACACATACTTGCAAGCACTGACTGTACGCGGAAAGTAGAGGGTTAAGGGTATAGTCTGGTCGGCTAGAGCTTCCTTACTTGTTTGTAGGAAAAGAAAATCCTTAATGCCAAAATTTTCTGCAGTTTTGTGTTGACACATTATTTAGCAGACGGAATTATTTAGACAAAAATAAACATATAATAAAAATGCTGAATTTACAAATTAACGAAATTAGCGAGTGCCAAAAACAACATAGAACAAAACAATCATTCAAAATGTTTATTTAGCTTAATGAGCGGCAGTCAGGCAAAACATCTAAAACAAACAATAAAATGTATTCCAATGTTGATTAATGCCAATAAAGGTGTGCAAAAAAAAAAATTTAAAAATTTGCTAGACATTAGGTCGAATTAAAACACTTGATCGATGCGAGATAACAAAAAAACGTAATGCAAGTCAGTTTATGTTAAATGTCTAAGCACACAATAATGTTTTTATTATTTTATAGCAGCTGGTGGATTTAAAAAGCCTCTTAGCTTTTAATACCCTAACCAAAATGTCTAGTTTATTAATTAACAATATTTACACTCGTCTACAATGTGGCGGGAATTCTAAAGATAGGCATAGTTAAAGAGTGATGCCATTATCTTAACGACATTAATTGCATACCTGCCCCCATTTGGAATTGTGTGCCACATTGTTAAAAACAATAAACTTTCTAACAGTCTAGCAAAAACATTTGCACACACTTAAATGAAGTGGTGTGTGTGTGTTGGATTCGTAAAAGCATAAACAACACGAAAGCTATGATGTGTCACAAAATCCAAGGAGATGAGGTATTGTCTCTCTCTGTTATGGGTTAATCAAGTAAACAAACAAAGAAAATACACACACACACACACAGAAAGACTCGCAAAAACCCAAACACAAGCAGCTGGTACACAAGAACCCTCAGACCCGTCCGCAACAACCCAAAAAACAAGGTCGTAAAACCACCACCCCACCACCCGTCCGTCCGTTAGCTAGCTAGCTAAAAGTCAGTTACACTTAACGCCTTTTGATTGTTTAATTTCTCAAATTGTTTTATGGATTTATCCCAGCTGTCGGGCCGGGCGTCTGTCCGGTGCCGCACGCCAATGAAAAATTTATGCCCAATAGCAGCGCCAAGGGTGGCCCGGTGGCCCAGGAGAAAGCTACCAGTCTGCTATCCCCAGGACACACAACATCAAAGCCGTGTGGCTTCATTTTTCACCGCTTTTGACATTTTGCAGCCACCGTTGAGTCTCAAACAATCAGCCAACCAAAGCGCCAGCAGACAGCTGACAGACGCCAACTATGGCACGGTGCATTGAGGGGTGTTAACTTTTAGTAGCCACTGTTGCGTGCTAATCCACCAACAAACGACCATGCTTAACAAAATGCCAGCCAGCTTCCTGACTTCTATCTCCTGCGCATATTCCAATCAAATTAAGTAGAAAGGTTTTGGGTTTGAGTTCCAAATTACACTTCATTTTTGTTGTTGTTTAAAGGTCGCTTTGTTCAACCAAAGCAAGTGTACTCGGCATCACATTCACAGTTAGTCATTTAATTGTCTAGTTTAAGCAAGATCTAGTTCTAGGTCGCATTAGATAAGATAACTTTTCTGTGCGTATTTCGATGACTCACTGAAAATACTCATAAGACTCATCTTTTTGAACAACAATCTTATTGAGTTTCGCAATTTGTTAAGCATATTGTTTACTTAGAGCACATTTTACTATGAAAAAAATATTCAAGGTCATAAATCTTATAGTATGTGACTAACCTAATCTGTGTTTACTTGTGTTTCATTAGTAAACAAAATATATACAAAATTGTTTTCTAAACAATAATTTCCTTTCATAGAGATTTGCATATATTTATTTCGAAGTGTGGTTTGGCATTTTTTTATTTTTAATTTTATGTTTAAATAGTTATTCATAATAGCTTTTTCTTTCTTATCTTCGTTTGGTTCTTAAATCGTTTATCTTATATTTTACTGTAACTTATTTAGATAATTTGTTGATGCAATTTGTTTTTAAGCTAGTTACTCAAGCTGGAAATGTAACTGCATTTGTATTCCAAAGTTTCTTGGATGGGATTAAAGTTTTGTTGATTTTAACAATTTTGGCTTGATTTCAACGCCACTTATTTTAATAGTCTGCGATACTTTCAGCTAACTCCAGCTGAAGCTGAATCAGTTTAAATTTGGTTGATTCAATTAAATGCTGCTTCTCTGCACTTGACCCAATTCCATTAGATATGCTCCATGCTATTAAGTGTAGCGCATTTACACAGAATCACACACACACACACGCACGCACAATATCCCCTAGGCTGGTGGGGTTGTCTGTTTTGTGTCATGCTAACGGTTGTTACCCTTTCTCCTCGCTGTCGTGCTGCTGTAGCATTTATTGCTCCGCCTATTAGCACGCACACTCTACAACACGTACAGAGCCAAAGGAAACAAGCAAGAGAGATAGAGAGAGAGGGAGTGAAAGTTGTTCGATAATGCATCAAAGCGAGAAAACAGCATTAATTTAGTTGTTTATCCCGTTGGCTTTTTGACCAGCTGCGCGCTCCTTCAGCCACGTCCGGTCGTCCGTCCTTTCGCTGCAATTAAGTCGAAAATAGTCACAGACAACAAGTTCCACAAGTGGATTGCTGATTTCGTTGTTGTTGCTGTTGTTGTTCATTTGGCTTTTGTGTGTGTTTCATTAACTGTGAAAAGGCGTTGCGAATTCGAAACCGATTCCGAACCGACGAACGCACACGAACGAACGAACGAACGAACGCATTCTCTCTCTTCACGCTCTCGTCGTTCGTTGACTTTGGTTGGCTGGCAAAGAGCTAACCACTCAACGTTGCCCCTGTGAAATTGTTTTTGAAGGGGGGAAGGGCAGGGTCGCGGGTACAGAATGATTTGGGCATGTGTCTGGGGATATATAAAAGCTGCCTAATTTGTGTTGTCCGCTTACGTCTGCCTTCCCCCTTCTCGCTTTTATTAGCTATGATTTATTCAATGATGCTTTGTCCCTTTTCAACGTTATGCTCTTTTTTTTTTTTTTGTTGTTATTGGGCGTGTTGCAATTTGATTACATTTTGATGTCAGCAATGTCTGGCTGCGGCTCTTTTATGGCTACATTACAGTCGCAACTTGTGCTTTAAATAAATTGAACACAACAATTGACACCCACAAACATAAAAAGCTCTCCTCGCTCACTTATCAACGACAACAACAACAACATCCCTTTTTGTACAGCTGTTAATTAGTTAAACATTGGGCCATTGTCAATCCCAGTCTGTCTCTCTACTCTACTCAAGTCCCCACTTCTTGAGTTGTTGACTTATGTTCCCACTTCAATTTGGCAGGGTGGAAAATTCGCCTTTTCCTTATTGAGTTTGTGGGTGTGAGGAAATATCATCAAAAATGTAAATTTATGTTTTGCGTACAAGCGATTTATTATCTGTATACACGAAGCCTTAATTCCCGTTATATCCGCGTAACTACCTTTATCTCTTTCGCACTCATCCTAGCTGTACATTTATGACCAATTGCCGGTTATTTTTTGCTCCCAACTTTCAGTTATTAACTTTTCCGACACCACCCGGAGACTTTCGAGGAACAAATTGTTTTTTATTACATGCACTTTCCGTTTCGCTTTTTCTTTTCTACAACTTGTTTGACTGCGAATCTTGTCTACAGAGTGATGCAAATGGCGAAAGAAGATAGAAAAAAAAAAACGATTTAAAAATCTCAGCACGTGTTTTCTCCGAATGATTTGTATTCGCTTCTTAATCGTCTAGCTGGGGGTCTCAATCAACACAAACATGTTATGCTAAACATTTACAACGAACTTACATCGACAGATCTTTCGGACTTGCTAAATATTTATCTGTTTAATGCGGCTTTTGAACTCGAGTTTGTGATACAAAAATCAAATCAAGGCGGAATTTGGCACAAATTTGAATGAAATACTGTTTAGAATCAGTTATGACCATGCTTGATCAATTTGGGTCAATGGGAAAATCAAATTTCTTAAATTTATTCATTGATTTAAGAAAGAAACATTTACTTATGAGAAAACCTAATCTTTAATTAACTTTTAACGATAGTAAAGTCTTATTTCCGTTTATAATTATCATTTCCTGTCAACTTATGTTGGTTAATTTTTAAACGATCTCATAATTAACAGCTCATTTGCATGTAATTAATGAATGATTCATATCTTCATTTTACATAAACAACAGTTTTTACTCAACTTAAAGAGCTAAATAAACGATTATGTATTTTTATACTTTTTTTCATCATTTGTGATGATAATTATACATATACATACGTATTTATGTATAAAAATACACTGTTTAAAAATCTCATTCAATGCCCAAATTTTCCTCATTCCTTTTTTTGTTTGCCTTCAATTGACGATTACACACTTTATTGACAAATTGGGAATTGTATCTGTGCTGCGTTCTGAGCAAGTGCCGCTAATTAAATGCTAGTTATAACACTGATCAATCACTAGAATAACATACAAGCAAGTAATATGGAAGATACATTCATACATACAATAAACCTTCATACATAGCTCTGAGATCATTTAATGACTCACATCGTTATATACTTATTCTGGACATTCAACAAATATCTAGCTACAATTAATATTGTAATTACTTTGAACAGCAATCTATCAATTTAAATCGTAACTGTTCTCGTTTTCAATTGCGGGTTTTTCTTTTTGTTAGAAATTTACTTTGTTTGAAATTTAAGATCATTTCATATAAATACTTTCGGTGAATTTATTTTAACATATTAGCTCTGGGGACAAACATTTGTTTTTGTTCTTCCATTACTTAATATGTTCTTTCTTTCGTTTATATTTTTGTTGTATTTGTCGTGGGTTTATCTTCATCGTCGTCGTCTTCGTCATCTTGTATATCTTTTATTTTATATTACGTTCTCTTTCTCGCACTCTCGGGGACTCATTGTCAATGCAGAGTCGTTGATAGTTCATGCATTCGAAATGATGAGTTTCCGTTTCGTTTTTATACCCTCAACCCATTAAAATTGCGTAAAAAGGTATAATGGTTTTGTGCAAAAGTATGTAACAGGGAGAAGGAAGCATCTCCGACTCCATAAAGTATATATATTCTTGATCAGCATCAGCGCTCCTAATTCCTAGGAAGTACAAGTTTGTTTTAATTATACCCTTAACCCATTGAAAATGGGTAAAAAGGGTATAATGGTTTTGTGCAAAAGTATGTAACAGGGAGAAGGAAGCATCTCCGACCCCATAAAGTATATATATTCTTGATCAGCATCAACAGCCGAGTCGATATAGCCATGTCCGTCTGTCCGTCCGTCCGTCCGTCTGTCCGTCCGTATGTATGATCGCGTCGATCTCAGAGACTTTAAAAGCTAGAGACTCCAGATTTGGTACATAAGCTCGCCTAATCCCTAGGCAGTACAAGTTTGTTTTAAATTTTTGATTACTCTTCCCGTTTCCGATATACACATGTTATCGATAACAACAAAATCATGAAGTTGGAAAACTTTTTGATGCAGTTTGAAAGATTAGACTAAATAAAGACAATCTGTGAAACTTGTATTGAAATCGGTTGAGAAACACCGGAGATATGGTACATTGAAGTTACGTCAAGTATGCACGCGTAAAGTATACGGTTCAGGGTATAGTCTAGTCTACCTCAGCATATAGTACGATCACAGTTGTACTTTTGTGTTGTTATTCTTGCTATTGTGTATGACAATTTGGGGACTTGTAGCCAATTAGCATATGGTTCATATGTACATACACCGATCTCAATTCATATGCCCTTATCTGTGTATACAAATCACGTTGCCCGCATTTCGGAATCGGTTTCGTTACGCATATTTCTTTGGCCTCTGTGGCGGAGTCTTTAATTGTTTTTTATGTATTTTTAGTTGAACGCAAACGAAATTCTGAAAATGTATCACTTAAATTCAATTTATTTATTTTTGTTGGTGCTCCTCCTTTCACCTAGACACTGTGGCTGACCTCGACGAGCATGACAAGTGATTATCATTCAATGACACGATATTGTCATACTAACACTCATTACCATCAATGCTCGTTAAATACACATATAATAGTATGATTAAAATTTTTAATAAATTGTATCATATCTGTCTACCCGCAATGTATAACGAACATCAAACTTGAACTTCATTTTGTAAATTGTGATCAAATCTGTTTCATAATCTTTATCGTCAATATCGTCTGAGGATCATTAATATAAACGACAAACAACATTTTGTTTTGCTATTATGTGTGTTATTTGTTGTTTGCTATCCTACAACGACTTAATGAAATCGTTTATTTGGATAACAAAGTCAAATTATTTGCTTCAAATCACACCATGTGGTGGCGGCAGCAAGTGGCTACAACATTGTTTGCCACTTGACTGCTTGGACCAACAACGCTTTCCGCTTCGGCTTTGTCATTTAAATACTTTCTTATTACTTTTTTTTTTAAACGATGAACACTGACAAAAAACTTAAATCGTAAAATGTTGCTTGTGGCTTTCCAATACAAAAGAAGCATTGGCAAGACCCAAATAAACATTTTCAATGGCAATAAATAAATGCGTATTTTGTTATTTAATGAAAGTTGTGAATTATATGTTAATGATTTTTCTTGCATGATTATTGCAGATATATTCAATGCATATAAATATCCTATTTATGCGAATTTATTATGCTAAATGGCTGTGAGTTATGGCGGTGTCTAATCATAAATATTTAATTGAGAAACAGTGGCGAATAGTTGATTATCAAATTGTATTTTTAAAGCGAAATGGGTAACACTGTTCATTATGCTAAAGAACTGTTAAAGTCAGAAACTGTTAAGTCAACATTAACAGCATATGCTAACATTTCTGTAAAGCTTAATTTAACACTTTGATAAGATTCAAAGAGAATAACACTCAAAAATGTTGATATTTTTACAGATCTCACGAGACGATGGTTTGCCCCAAGATATATGCCGTCAGTGCAAGGCACAATTCATAATGGTTGCCAAATTCCGACGAAGATGTGTGCGAGTGCAGCAGCGATTTCACGAACACCTCCAAGACAGAGTCGAGCCCAAGTCAAAGGAAGAGGAGCAAACACCGATGCCAAATGCAAATGAAACGCCTGCAGATGATTACATACATCTGCCGGAGACACAAATGGATCGCAAGCGTCGCCTGGTGCCAAACACAGATTCCGAGTTGCTGCCACCGAAGCAAGCCAGGACCGACGTCGTTCAACTGGCGATGCCGGCCATTACCTCCTTGCCAGCTTGCAGAAATGAGACTGAAACGGAATCAAAAACAACAGAGACGACAAGTGACTGTCGACTGAGTGAAATAAAGGAGCGTGCACCACAAAGATCACCATCACCGTGGAGAACAAAAGCGGCACGCAAACAACTCTCTGAAATGTGTTCCACTAGCTCGACGAGATCCTGTTCTCCAGATCTCGAGCCGTTCAAGGCAGCTAATTCGGCAACGGAAACATCCGGCGAATTAGGAGGTCAAAGTTCACCCGAACAGTTGAGTGATCTATCTGTGGCTCCTTGTCATGGTTTTGACAACGATGGCAGCAGCACCACATCCAGTTCACCAACAACTAGCTGCTCTTCAAAGCCACAATCCAATATTATCAAACTCAAGTTCCCACCAAAACGCAATTCGCACAGCAAATCGCGCATTTTGCGAGTCCACAGATTGAGGCGCGTGCACAAAAAGAAGATCAAGGAAGAAGTTCGAGATGAACGAAGGATTAACAGTGAAGTAAGCAAGGAAACGACATCAATTGAAAACATGCCAAATATCAATTCCGATGAGGAACCAAACAGCAGCAATAGCACAAGTAGCACCAGCACGTCTGCAAGTCTACAATCTAGCATAGAGAACCAAACCAATGAGCAACAGGAATGTGATCTCTCAAATTCAAAGTCAAGTGAATTGCACGAAGAACGGGAAAGCAAAGAAAAGATGCTCGAGTCTGAGGAATTGAAATCAACGCCAGAAACTGAAGACCAAATCGAAAGCATATCAAAGGAATTGATGAACGTAGATGAAGCAGTAAATGAAAAAGCTGAAGAGACCCCGGGTGTGGGACCAGTGCAGCATGAGGAATTAAGCTCATCCAACACAGAACCAGATCAGCTTGAGAATAGGCAGCAATCGCTAACACCTGAAGTGCCAGCCGTTGAATGCGAAGTGGAAGTGGGTCTGACGAACGAGCTGGGGCAATCGGCGGAGTTAATAGTTAGCATACCGCTAGACGCGCTCGGCGAGGAACTGCAGCGTAAGCTATGCAACGATGCCGAGTTGGAAATGGAGGCTGCAACAGAGCCGCCGCTAAGCGATGAGATGGAGCAAGCAGATGGCGAGTCCAAGGAACATGTAGAATCGGACGATGTAAATAACAATGGGAATGCCGAGAATTTTTGCCAGAGTGCTACAGCAGATAGCTTCAATGCTGCTGTAGCACTCGCAACTAAACAGATTGAAGCGGAACCAAATGGATACGGTGACAGCGGTGCCAACGAAGATGATATGGAATCATTAGAGAAACTAGCTAATCTTCAACAGAAGGACGAGCAGCAACAGCAGCAACCACAACAGCCGCTAATCGCTGCCAGTTCCATGGATTTCTTAGCTGAATTCGAGAAGCATTGTGAAAAATCACTGAAATCGCAGCAGACAGTTGGACAAGCTGAGCTGGCGGTAGCCAACCAACAGCTGGAAGTCGAAATGAACGATAGGGAGAATACGCTGCATGGCATACTCAATGAGATGCAGGACGAGCATCTCTATACGCCTGTCTGTACGCCCATCGATGAGTTCCTAACGCCAGCCGATTATGCGCCGCCAACGCCGGCATCGCCTTGCTACTATGAGCCAGCTGTTGAGCTACAGCAACCACTGCTGCAGCAGCAACTGCAGCATAAGGATGGCAATCTATTTGATGGCAACCCTTTTGGCAATGAGCTGATTGGCTTCCAAAATGATATGCCCTGCTTTGAGAACATAGAAACAACGCCCGAATCAATAAATGTGCAGCAGAGTCTGCAGCTAGAGCTAAATCAGCTTCTCAATGAGTGGCAGCCAGCACAACAGCAGCAGCAGCAACATCCACTACAACAGCAGCAACAGCAATTGCAACAACAGCAGCAACTGCAGCAGGAAACTGTCAACTATGAGCCACTGTATCAAACAGCAACACTTCCTGTTGCTGCCAACAACAACAGCAACAAATTTCAGATCATACAAATGACTCCACAAGAAACACTGTGGCACGCACAACAGCTGCAGCAGCAGCAGCAACAACAGCAACAACAACAACAGCTACAACAGCAACAGAAGCTGACAACAACAACACAGCTGCAATGGTCAACTGTCGGCGGCCTGGAAGCAATTAAAACATCGCCCAGTCTAGATAATCTGGACAGCAGCAGCAGCAGCAACAATACCACCTACTACATCAATGCCAATGATCTCTATCAATCCCAGCATCAGCAGCAGCAGCAACAGCCGCCTGACACTTATGCCCTGCTCGACAGCAATGACAACTATGTGCTGGAACAACAGCACCAGCAGCAGCAGCAGCAGCAACAACAGTCGCAACAGCAGCAACAACCCATTATGATATTGATACAGCAGCCAGAGTTGCAGCAACCGGTGGCATCAGCCAGCAATCCGCAGCAGGCGCCACTGCACATTAGCTACAGCAATGAGCTGCAGACGTATCAACAGCAACAGCAACATCAGCAGCAGCAGCAACAACAACAACATCATCATCATCCACACCCACAAACTCATCCTCAACAACCACAAGTACAAAATACAGTATTAGGCTTAAGCAACGTTGAGATGCTGCCGCGCCCGCGTGGTCGTCCACTAATGTTAAAGTGCCGCTACTGCCAGAAGGGTCCACGTTTCTCGAACAATCAGGAGTACTCTAATCACATCATTGGGCTGCATCCCGCCGGTGCGCCATTCACCTGCCCGCATTGTCCTCTAGCCTTTGCCGGTCGCAGCAAGCGCAATCAGCACATCCTCAATATCCACATGGTGCAGAAGTTTCAGTGTGGCCAATGCTCACAAATGTTTCCCTCGCAGCGTGCGCTCGATTTTCATTTGCAACGTTTTCACATGCCACTCGTCACGGAGCCGACAGCTTCAAGTGTTCCAACAACAACAACAGCACCACCACCACCAGCAGCATCAACAGCAGCAGCAGCTGGCGTGCGTCTAGAAGAGGTTCAACTGCGCATTGCAACCATCAATGATCAACAGCAGCAGCAGCAACAGCAACAGCAACATCATCAACGCCAACCACTTCAACAGCAATCAGCTTCCCATATGCCGGGTGAGTTAACAAAAACTAAAGAGTAGTATCAACAAGTTGCATTATATAAATGTACTGTTTCGTTATTTCCTGTTTAACTGCCTGTCAAGTAACTAGTTTAACAAATTGAAATTGTGTTACCTTAATGATTTTAAACTGTAAAGTTCGCTTCCTTAAAGCTAAAAGCGATCAATTTCGACTTCATATGTAATATTTCGCTATATGAACTAAATTGAGTTTATAAAGTTAAATCTTAAAATTTGTAAAGGGTGTTATTTTTAGAGGTAGAGAACTTTGAAATAGAATAAAACAAAGATGATTTTTTTTATTGATATGAAATTTACTTTATAATTTAAATATGATTTCTGGCATATGTCCGCCACGGCTGACTCCGACGTAGTCCAATCTAGAGGTACAATTTTCGACGACTTTATCCAACATTTGTGGCCGTATATCGGCAATAACGCGCCGAATGTTGTTCAATCGTTTCGGGCTTATCGGCGTAGACTTGAGACTTCACATATCCCCAATTCTTGCACGAGTTGGATTTTGTAAGCACGAAAACCAAGATCTTTCCGCAAAATCTTCCATGAAGTGGATGGACACATATCCAATTCCTGTTCACGATGGCGTATTGACTGATTCGGGTCTTCCTCTACGCTACACTCTACAGCGGCAATGACTTCTTCTGTACGCACTGTACGACATCCTCGTGGATGCGTATTATCATTTAGAGTAAACGTGGCGCAAAAACGTTCCATTGTTAATCGAATTAATTGCTCTGATGGACGATTATGTTGACCGTAAAATGGACGTAATGCGCGATACGTACTTCGAACAGAACCATGATTTGCAAAATATCAACACTTTGGAAGCGTTATTCAGGCGTCAGTCTATTCATGTTGAAATGCCAAACCAAACTAAACATAAATCACATAATAGCTGACAAAATGGCCGCCAGTTAAAAAAGTGTTGCCAACTTCAAGTTCTATACCTCTAAAAAAAACACCCTTTATTACCAACATCGCTTGCTTACATAATTTATAGTATTTATAATTGATATTTTCAACTTGTAAAATTAGCTTCTTATAACGTTTTCAAATAGTTTCTGCCATTTGCTGCTCTTACTAATTAGTTTCTCCTTTTCGTATCTATTGTTATCAAATTTTTGCCTGCGCATGCTTAGTTTTGGAATCACCAACAAGTCTAACCCGGCCACGCAGAACGCGCTTACTGTGCAGTCCGGACTGCGAGGACTGTAAGTACAAGCTGGAGCTTTCATTTGACTAGCATACCTCTGACTATGTTGATATTCACGCATTTCACTTTTCTTCACTGCAGGTTCAACGTCCGGTGGACACAGTCATGGCAGTGTTAGGTCGTACGAGGAGCTTAATACGTTGCAACCACCACCGACGTCGTTGACGCCGCCGTCGACAATTGCATCGTTGCCATCGCCACAGCCTGCAGCACATATAACGCTGCCGTCGCCGGAGCAATCGGAGCCAGACTCAACAACGGCAACATTGCGACAGTTTCGCAAACGTGCCACCACGACAACAACATCAACGTCGGCGTCACCAACAGCAGCAGCAGCAGCAACAACAAGCACAACGTCGGCAACATCAATATTAACAGCTATCTTGCCATCACCCTCATCATCACCGTCATCATCGACCATGGTCGAGACGAGTGCCACGCAACTGCAACTGGGCAAACTGCATGGCAGTCATGTGTGTGTGATTTGTGATAAGAGTTTCACCCACATCATTGCGCTGCGCAAGCACCAACAGCTGGCCCATGATTCGCATACAACGATGCCGTGGGTCTGTGCGATCTGCAAGCGTGGTTATAGGAAACGCATCGATATGGATAATCATATGAAATCGCACGAGCCAAAGGGTCGACCCTATGAGTGCACCGAGTGCTGGGTGCGCTTTCCCGAGCCCCAGCAGCTGGCCTTGCACAAAATCACCGTGCACAAAATAATTAAGCCGCATACCTGTGATCAGTGTGGTAAACAATTTGGTACGGAGAGAGCCTTGCAGACGCACATTAAATTTCACGGTGGTAAGTTTTTGGGTGATCGCACGCATGCGGATGCGGTGGCTAACCGGGTGCTGGGCTCAGCTTTATTATCCAAGTTTATTACCTACACACACACACACTTACATTATATACATAATTAGTAAACTATAGTTATTATAGGTGTAGCTTGTAATATTTGTTAACTAATCCCTAACTCCCTTCCAAAACCAAACTTCATCTTTGTTGTTATTGTGCTAACAGTTTACACTACAGTGATTGTTTGTTCAAAAGGTAAAAACTAGACTAGAACTATATATTTTAAGGAATGCCATACTATTCTAACTTAAAACTATACTGCCTTTGTTCTCTCACTTTTTAAACTCACTTGCGTATTCAACTTTTAAATTCAAATTCGTAAAAGCTTTGCTGGCTTTTAGTTGGCAATTTGGAAAAAGGGAATAAGATTTGTAATGCACTTTCACAATGAATACCAAACTTTATAAGATTTAGTATTGATATTATATTGATACTCAGTAAACATTTTAGAATAACAATATGAAGCTAGTATCGTGCCTTTCACGTAGAGCACAAAGCTTAACAGAATTTGCGCTTAAACTAATCCAAACAGCTGCTTTATTTGCACACAACAATGTATTAAGTTCATTATCAGAACAACATTGATGGGAATACCTTGTTTATCGTATATTTAGCATTATACATCAAAGTGAAATCAGTCTTGTCAATCAATATCACAATGAGTGTAGATTTGCATAAGTAAATAACTTTGCATTCTCATTGCTAATCAAATAATACAAAGTATTGAGTATTGAGTATTGTATATTAATGTATTTTGTTTGTAGTTTGATAATTGTAAGTGGGTTATAGAAATACACATTAATATATTACAAAGTGTAGAGCAAAACTTTAGACACACATTTAGCTAGAATGTTATGTTTTAAAACGTTGTAACCTAACTTCTTCAGTCCATTTAGAAACGTTAAACCAGTATATTCGGGCAAAATCAAATTGCACTTGTTTTATGTGAATTCCTTGGATTCATTGCACTCAATGTCAAATGTGGAAAACTTTATGTGCTTATCGTTAACTGATATTTTCGAATGTGTAACGTGCTCTACATTCCCCTTTTAGCACTATACCTACAATTTGTCCCACTGTTAACATTGTTGAAAAAAAAAAACAACTTAACAGCTGCAAAGCTACAAACGATTTACAATTATCTTTTTACAGTGGTCGGATTCGAGTGCGAAGAATGCGATGCGGCATTCGCTTATATTAAAGATTTGCGCCAACATCGGCGCACCCACAACTGTGACTTATTTTACAAATGCGATTATTGTGCTCGCACGTTTCAACATTTTACGAGCTATCGTGGTAAATTTCTAGACAAAGAAAAACTAGGTCCCCAAACTTAAAGTAGTGTGAAAAAGTAGTTGCTAGTCATAATTAGTTTAAGTTGCATTTTAAGATATTTATTGGCATGTTTGAATGAATGCCTTCTATGATATGCATAACACTAGCACCAGCTTTAAATTTTAAGTAATATTCACAAAATTATCATTTTTGTAAAATACAATTAATGTGATTTGGTTTTTTTGTGCAGCACATATGAACACCCACCTGCCGCTGGGCGTATTCCTTAACGACAAGATGCCCAGCAGTGTATGCATCAAGGCCGAGAATCCAACAAACACTGACGAATCGCTGATGCCATTGACGCCTCTAAGCAATTTCAATGGTAACAGTGGCAGCAACAGTGGATTAGATGATTGTCCCGGCTCTGTGGAAATGGTGGTGGAGAGCAGTATGTCGGCACCAACGTTGGACATGATCGTGGATACGCCATAACGTTTGGCAAAGCTTTATTATTTTGTTTTTCAACAGCCAGGAACGGCACCTTCGTTTTACTTTTGCTATACCTAGCGATGGCTTCCAAAATTCACACAGAGAGAGAAAACCCAGCACAACATGAAAACTGTTGCAGACTGCATTCAATGCACAATTCTAGATCTAAGCCCAAAACACACACACACACACACAATCAAACATACAAATTACGGTATCATTAGCTACACTTCAAGAAGAAACTAGTATAATTAAGAGAATAGCCTTAATATATGAATTGGAGGTTATTCATTGAATAATTGTTATTGTAAATTAAATAGCCAGCGCGAACGGCAATTAACATACACATATAAGACTAGTCTTAGTATATCACATTATATATACACATACTCTTCCCGAAACTCATTTTGAAACGTCTACCATGCATGGGCGTATACTTTCATTAAGCACTGTCTTACTTAATTAAGTGTTAAGCATTCATTTCGCCATCTCAAAACAAACACTATTTGGTATAGTTTAGAATTGTGTTAAGGCTGAGCTCAACTTAATTTATAATTACCAGAAACTACAAAAACCTTTTTTTTGATTTGTTTTTATGTTAAATATAAATTAAGTAATAAACAATTTATGTTATAGTGTGCGGTAACAAAAACAATCATGTGTGTTTTCACATTCACATTTTCTCACACAAAACAATTCATTTAATTTAATCATAGTACCAGTCAAGGAATAGCAATGAGAATGACATGACCAGCAAGAAGAATAACGACCACACTCGTAATCCAGCATTGCGCTGTGTCGCCTGCCGTATTTGCTCGTTGGCATCCTTGACGTTCTCGGTGGTGCCAACCACGGCGCTAACAATGCGATCAATATTATGTTGTTGCAGTGCCACCTAGTTCAAAAAGAAACATAAGAACATAATAAATAACTGAGTTATCTCCAAAAAGAATCCAATTGATTTTTTACTTTTTCTGTGAAAATATCCTGTAGCTGTGCAATGTCCACGACGTTCTTTTCGATTTGTTCCACCTCCTCGGAGACGCCCTGTAGCAGATTGTAGATGTGTACGTTCTCCGCCTCGAACAACTGAATATCCTCGGCACTCAAGACTTCCTCATCGTTCTCCTCCTGCTGCTGTGTTGTCTTTTGTATGTCCTCATCGAGGGCCACTTTGGCCGAGGAGTCTGTGCTGCTTGTTTCACCCTTTGGTCGACTTCGTTTCCTCGTGCGTGGCTTGTGCTGTTTGACTTTCGTTGAGCCACTGTCCACGAACTCTTGATCATCCGCTTCTTGTTCATCGTTCCACTCGGCCCAGCTATCGTTGTTCCAATCGTTATCTTCGTCTGCTTCTTGCAGAGGGGCCAATTCGTCGTTGCTATCAGCGCTGCCATTGCTCAGTTGACGCTTGGCCAGCTTACCACTGCCGGCACCTGCCGGGCGCACAGGTATTTTCTTCTTGTCTGCGGCTAGCTTGAGCAGCCTATATGTCTCCAGTTCGTGCTGTACGCGATATTTCTTCTGATCTAGATAGATCTGCTCGACGCTGTGCAGATAGCCGACAAGCAAATCGAGTACTGCTGAGATGTGTTGACGCTCCTGTGGCTTTCGCTTGGAAGTCTTCCAGTCGCTGCGCATCTTTGCTAGATGTTGTGTGTAGTACGTCACGAATTTCTCCGATTCACGATCAATCAAATCTCGTTGCGCATCCGTCATGTGCGTGGCGCTCTTTAGGTGCTGCCCAATGCGCATGTATGCCGTGCGATTCTCAATAAGCACATTCCGGAGTGTCGTTATTTTGTTGCACACATTCTTTGCCTCCTTGGCAAAGTCATTGTTGCTAGCGGTGGATTTTGTGTTTGCGACTGAACTCTGTTGTTTGTCCTGTGCTTTGCTTTTCGCCGCCGCCGCCAATTCAGTCTTGCGTTGTAGTCGCACAGTCATTACACTGGCCTTAAACTGCTGCGTTATGTCCATTATTTGAATAGTGATATTAATTGAAGCAACAATTTATTTTGTAAAATCCACATCATCATCTAACAATTGTCAACACTCGCCTAGTGATTGAAGAGTGAATTTAGGTGTTAGCCAACACTGAATGAATTAACAACTCTGTTAAATCTCTTATTCTGTGAATGCCAAATTGAGTTAACAGCTGTTTTATTCGCGCCAATTGTATGCAGGAGCTTTTAAAATTACATTGTATCTAATAAAATGCAGGCATTTTTTAAACCCGGCAAATCTAGCGCTGGCACCAGCTCAACAGATAAGCTGTCAGGAAATGCGCCAACTGAGCGTCGCAAGCCGCCAGCTCCTTGGGTGGAAAAATAGTAAATAACTTGAAAAGTATAAACACATTTGGACGACTGCTACTTTAACAAATGTTTCCCCCATTTAGCCGACCACGAAGCGTTGATGATGTTGTGGAACAATCAGAGGTGGTGGCAGTTCTGCGTAAATGTGTCGAAGGGGCCGATTTGCCAAATATGCTGCTCTATGGTCCACCCGGCACCGGCAAAACGAGCACCATTTTGGCAGCGGCACGTCAAATCTTTGGCGATATGTACCGAGAACGCATCCTTGAACTGAATGCCTCCGATGAGCGCGGCATTAATGTGGTGCGAACAAAAATTAAGACTTTTGCACAGCTAACTGCAAGCAGTGTTCGTCCCGATGGCCGACCGTGTCCGCCATTTAAGATTATTGTGCTCGATGAGGCGGACTCCATGACGCATGCGGCACAAGCGGCACTTCGTCGCACCATGGAAAAACAGAGCAGTAGCACGCGTTTCTGCCTCATCTGTAATTATGTGTCGCGTATTATTGTGCCCATTACATCGCGTTGCTCCAAGTTTCGCTTTAAACCGCTGGGCGAAACACAGATCATTTCACGACTGCAACACATTTGCGATTTAGAGAACGTATCCATTGATCCCGATGCATACAAATCGATTGTGAAGATCTCTGGTGGCGATATGCGACGTGCCATAACCACATTGCAGTCATGCTATCGCCTCAAAGGTGCCGATCATACAATTAACACGGACGATCTACTTGAAATGTCTGGCATCATACCGGAACACTATCTGGAAGATTATCTTGAGGTCTGTCGCTCGGGCAACTATGAGCGGCTTGAACAATTCGTACGCGAGCTCGGCTACTCGGCATACAGCGTCGGCCAAATGATGGAACAATTCGTGGAGTTTATTGTGCGCTGCGGTTCCCTAACGGACAAACAGAAGGCAATCATATGCGACAAGTTGGGCGTAAGTCGGCAGAAGTTGTTCTTGTACAAATAAACTTAACCTAATTTGTTTTTAACAATAAATTTCAGGAGTGCTGTTTTCGACTTCAGGATGGCGGATCTGAATATTTGCAAATCATGGATCTGGGTTGTACAATCATTCTGGCGCTTAAGTAAAGCTTCTCCTTTTCTTTTATATAGGAGTCAAATAATTCCCAAAGTTATTTGATGATTCTCCATTTATCACGCAAAATAATAAAAACTATAATTCCAATGCTTATAAAATAAGAAAACACTTTGTAGGTATATCGAAATAAAATATCCAACTAATAATATTTTAATTAAATTTTACAAAGTAAAAGGCTTTGTGGGAACACACAAGTGCACATTAGTTTCAAGCATTATTCTTATCGTACGTTTATGAAGTGTACTATTATTAATTCGCTGTAAATTCGAACTCTTCCTCTTCGCGTTCACGCTTCACAGCTGAGCTTGTGACAGCAATGCTACCCACGGCAGCCGCATCGCTATCGGTCTCCATTTTCATGTCGCTGGAGCCTGGCTCGTTCTTTACCTCCATGGAGGAGACCGTTTTCGTTGTTGTTGTGAATTTGATGATGGGTTTCGGTATGGTGACAACCTGTTGCTTCGACACAATCGAATGTCCACGTTTTGGCCCATTAGCGCTGGATACGGGCTTCACAACCGTTTTCACAGTTCGTCCCTCCAACGCCGATTTGATCATCTTTTTGGGCTGATTGGTGGCACGCAGTTTATAGTTAACACCGGTCAAGCAGTAACGATCGGGCGGCAGACGTAGACCGCAATGTGGCTTAATGGGCGGCAGTGGCATTGCATTGCGCACATCTGCCATCTTAGCTAAAATATGTCGAGGCGGCGGTCCAGTGAAACTCTTGTCAAGCGTGACTTCAGTGGCCAGACGGACATCGTCTAGATCGATGGTTTTTTTGCGAGCATGATTTGCATATACTTTAGCTTCGTCCAATATGCAAGTAACATAGCCTGTAGCAGCAACAAATTGTTTATATTTGTATTTACACGGACTTCAATAAGTGATGCTGCACTTACGGAATGTAAACTCGAGCAGTTGATTCACGACACGTGGTTCGTACTCCTGGATGTTGAGCTCCTTTAGAATGGACATAATAACCTGGGCATCTTTCGGCACATGTTTCACTTGTGCGCTGACTTTAGCTTTTTCAGCTTTTTCGCTGCTCATTGTTTATAACTTTTCCACAATGTATGGCAACAGCCAGTGTGACCAGATTTCAAAATCCCATAATGAAAAACGTTAGGCGCAAACTTTCAAAGAAGAAAATCCCAAATGTTATAAAACAACATAAATATGCCAAATCCGTTTTTCGTCAAGTTGGCAGCTCCATATGGAAATAATCGAAATCCAAATTTGCAATACAAACGTTTATTTGAGTGATGTGTTTAAAATAAAAAATAAATACTAAAGCAATTCATTTTAATGACTAGTTTTTATTGATAATATATAATACACAATATGTTTTGGCGTAAATATTTATAAGTATGCCATGTTTCCATTTAGATTTAAACAAATATTAACTCAAATCTTGTTTTGATTTTTACATTAAAAAATGCATTTTGGTCGCAAACAAAAATTGTGTTCACTCAACTTGTACTTAAAATAAGAGCTTAACTTTACATTTTCTACACACACACACTGTGATACAAGCGAATCAAATGCCAGCAAATCATACAATTATATAGTTATATAATACAATTACGCACAACAATATTTAAACATTAGCCCAAGACTTAATTACAGAATTTGGCACGTCGGCGGCTTTTTTCCCGGCTTCTTATCCACCGCCCTGACTGCCTCCTCAAACACCTGCTGTAAATTGATCTTCTTTTTCGCGGAACACTCCACGAAATTATGTGCATGTATCTCCTTGCGTAATTTGCGACCCTCCTGTGTGGTTACAAATTTCTCTGAGTTTGGTATGCGCAAATCCAGTTTAGTGCCCACCAGCACCACGGGCACATTGCTACCAAAGTGACGTATCTCTGGCCACCATTTACTCTTGATGTTCTCGAACGATGTGCGACTACTTATGGAATAACACAAGAGGAAGCAGTTTGTCTATGGCGAAAAAAAAAAAACAAAACAAACGAACGATTAGATAAGCAAAGGTCCATTGAAAACCCGGATTGCCACAATATACTCACATTTGGATAGCTTAATGGTCGCAGCCTTTCGTAATCCTCTTGACCGGCCGTGTCCCATAGCGTCAGATTGTAATCATTATCATCGACCGTTATGTTGCAGGCATGGTTATCAAACACAGTCGGTATATATTCCTCGGGAAATTCATTTTGTGTGTAGGTTATCAGTAGGCAGGTCTTGCCCACCATGCCATCGCCAACGATGGTTATTTTAAGAGGGCGCAGACTTTTCGCCATTGTGCAAACTGTAAGCATAAATGAAGCATGCAACAATTTGAGACGTGAATATGTGTTGTACATATGTGTGTGACATTTTAGTTCACTGGGTAGGACCATTTGGTGGCATATGCTGACGCGACATGCGTTACTTATCTGGTCACACCCACATCCCATGGCAACCGGAAATCTGTCCTGTGTGTGTGTGGGTGTATGTTCTCTTCGTTCGGCAAGCCCTGATATTTAACAGCAGCCACAACTGTTACATCTGCTATTGCTGTTATCAACACTGTTACCCACTTGAACTTCAAAACTTTTAATCTAATCAACAATATAAAGAAAATGTCTGGCAAAAAACTTTAAGTGTATGTATTTTCTAACGAAATAGCATAAGCCGTTGTTAGAGTGAGATAGCAACACCAGCAACATTAACAATTCAATTGAGGGTGTAAAAAAAAAAATGCCATAAAATAAACTGCAATTGATTCTGTGAAATTCATTAGGCATTTTTAAAGCTAGTTTTTGTTGTTGTTGCTTTGGCCTTACATAATTGTTTAACATTTGAAAAACTATTGCACTTTCACCAGTCAAGTGAAGTTTAATAAATGTTACTTTTTTTTAATTAAAACTGGTTTTGGGTATTTTCAGCGCGTCAACCAAACGACGAGTTGTTGACCCAAAACTTAAACTAGATTTCCCAACAGCATCACATGTCCAGTGTTAAACAATACAACGACATCAAATCGAGTCTTTAAACTTTTAATTTGCATTAACTTACAGTTACAAGTTAACAGTTAACTGCTAACCGTCTGCAGATCATTCATACGCAGAAAACTCATACGAATTCTGGGAAAAAAAAGAAATCTCCAGCTATGACTCATACACATTGTTAGTCAATTGGCGGAACAAAACTCTTAGTACATTTATAAACAAACTAAGTGTGCACGTATGTGTGTGAATTCTTAGAGAGTGTGTGCCTAGATTACGGAGGCTGATGACGACGATCTTTTCTTGCTGTGACTCATCCAAAGCTTGCCGCCTAATAAATAATAATATAATAATAAATAATATATAATATAAAATACATAATAATAATAATAATTTCAAAGCAAACGGCAACTGGTTGCATTTAAAAATAAACAAAAACCGGTTATATTGACATATTTATATAAGTTTTCTTTTGAACTTGCAACTGTTGCACAGTTGCATGCCAAGCGCTTCCTAAGTCCCTGAAGTTTAAGTGCAAACCGCACATTTCAAATGTGAATTCTTGGCGCCAACAGCTGATCTCTGAGGTCACTGTCATGCCCCCACCCCTCCCACAATTAAAGCTAATTGCTACATAGGGTCCCCTAACAGGGGTTAAGTGCTCTCTTTGTTGTTTCGATTCGTTCTTGGTGTTTGTTTTTGTTTTCTGTTTTTTGCAACATGTGTCTATTGTGCTGCTTGCTGTTTTGGATTTTATTCTTAGAATATTTTTTAGTTAAATTCATTTTGGAACTTTCTTTGAATTGATTTTTAACAAATACTCTGAAGACAAATAAATTGAAATCAAGCTCAAGCTAAAGAAGAAAACATGTACATTTCGACAGCTCATTCAAACACAACTAATGGAATTTTCAATCAAGTGTTTTTCAATCTGACCGTTCAGAACTTTTTCAGCGAATGTTGCTTAATCAGCTGGAGATATATTATATATAAATATTGAACAATGCACACACAACACACAAAGTAAATTATTTGCACAGTAGTCACTAAAACAGCGCCCACATTTGTTTTGTTTATAATAATTTAAGTTGCGTCGAACACGAAACAAAAGAAACAACAACAACAACAAAAACCAATTAAAAGCAAAACAAACGCAAATGTTGTTTATTTATATTTGCTAAGGTTTTTCGATTGTGGTTCTTCCACAAACTAAAGCAAAAGTTTCCTTAAAATTATAAAAATAAATTTTTGCTATTTTGGTGCTGCAGATCAGACATTGTGTAGCCTTCTTTTTTGGTTGAATAAACTAATGGTAATGCTATCTAAGCTAAAGAGTATGTATATATATATATGATTAACCGAAACCATCAATAAAAAAAAGTAAAATCCGTAAAGTGCTCGCATTGTAATTAATACACATAATAAATTATTTGAACATAATTGCGCTTTCATAAAATATATATACAAAAAAAAAAACAAAAACGTACATAAAATGTTTTGCTTTTGTTATCAGGGATTGTGGAGCTGTTACTGCAATTGTGGAATAGGGAGGGGTGGAGTGGGGGGCGCTGCTGCGTCTGCTTTGGCCTCTTGTCAACTTTACATATCAAGTTACGCCTTTGTTGTTGCTGCTGCTGCTACTGTTGTTGTTGTCGCTATATATTCTTGGAACACTTGCCACATTCACACTCTTTGCCAATGCCTTTGTTGCACATTCCCTCTCGCTTTCTCTCTCTCTCTCATGGCATGTCTCTCGAAAAATTGCTTAATATGAATTTATGAAGATTTCCTTGCCACTCAAAAAGTCAAGCGACACTATTGAATACATATTTATATATATGTACAACATATATGTCTATAAAGCTATACTTTTTATTCGATTCAAGCGAGACACTCTTCAGAACATTTTCACTCCACTCCTTTGTGCCTTTATCAGCGCTTTGTAATCACATTGTGCATCATACTATACAAATACATATAAGCGGCTGTTGATGCTGCCATAATATGTAATAATAAGTCTGTGTTAAAATACATACATATTGAATATAAACACTTGAGTGATTTATAAACTAATTAGAGTCAACTCTAAATTATGAGCTGGAACCAGATGTTAAGTTATTCCCTGAAGACCCATTCAAAATGGGTAAAAAGGGTATAATGGTGTTGCGCAAAAGTATGTAACGGGCAGAATGAAAGCATCTCCCACCCCATAAAGTATATATATTCTTGATCGATATAGCCATGTCCGTATGCGTCGATCTCAGAGGCTATAAAAGTTAGAGACTCCAGATCTGGAACAGAAGCTCATCTAATCCTTAGGGAGTATAAGTTTATTTCATATTTTCGATAACTCTTCTCATTTCCGATATACACATGTGATCGATAACAACAAAATCTTGAATTTGGGAAACTTTGTGATGCAGTTTGAAGCATTTAATGAAATATTGAGAATCTGTGAAATTTGTATTGAAATCGGTTGAGAAACACCGGAGATATGGAACATTGAAGTTAAGTCAACTATGCACTATACGCGTATTAAGTGTTTGTATAAAGTATTTCAATAAATTAGAAACATTCAGCTTTTGTTTATTAAAATCGAATCGAATCATGAAGATGAAAGTAATCGAATCGACGTACTTAACACAAAATCTTTTGTCAGATTTGTAAATTGTATTAAGGTACAATAACAATTGTTTCCATATATATATATATATATATAGCGTATGGCAACCGAAAAAAAAAGATTTTTTTTAGTTTTTAGTTATTTAGTTTCATGATTTTTTGCTAAGCGAATGTTGTAGGTATATCTTATTGTATGTATGCATGGTTTGTACGTTGTATTTTGTTTTATGATTTCTCGCATGTGTTTTCGTATTTAATCAACAGATTAGATAAGATATATAAGTGTGTTTGTATGTGTGTGCGATTACTCGTATATGCCATATAAAGAAATCAACTTGAAAGCGCGATAAGTGCAACTATGAAGCTGCCCATATGTGTGTACATAATATATATAAATATATATATATATATATTATGTATATATATATATATATATATATTCGAACGATATGTGTATCTATGAGTGCTCTCGTTGTGGCTGATACTGATATAGGGAAATTGTGTTGAGATTTAGTTACGGGGGTTTTCGTGCGGCACGCGCTATCAATTAGTCTAATTAATTGAGGTCATATTTTATGGCACAGGTCGCAATAAATTGATTTGCAGTTGATTGCGAACGATGGGTATCACTGGTACTGGCTGTATGGTGCTGCTCTGATGTCACGTACTCGAAAGGTTTCCTGTGATAGCACACACACACACTGATATACACGGCCCCCTTTTTGGTCAGGCCTGTATGCCATTAATGGTTATGCAGCCATATAATTGTTGTTAACTTAAAATGGTAACAGGCCGAAAAAAAAAACAGTAAGGGAGCCAAGCTGTGAGATGAAGAGTAACAGAGAGAGAGAGACAGGCTGACAAATAGAAATAGAGAGAGACTTGAAGAGAGAGAAAGAGAGAGAGAGGGCGCAGTTATAATCAAAAAGCTTGTTGGAATTCCAGAGTTGCTACAGCGGGCATATGTGTATGTGTGTGTATAACGTGAGCGCCATACAAAAAGTGACTCAGGTGATAATGAGGTGATCACGAAAACCGATACCAAAAGTTCAGAAAACGAAAAGAAAACACATAAAAATTCAAAAAAGAGAGAGAAAATAAAACAAAACCGTTACCACCGAATACAATGAACAGGTTGCCAAGATGCTTTCCGATTAGGCTTATAATGTTTACACAAAAGATATACACACGCACACACACAGGTACACTTTAAGATACGCAGTTGCACAAGGTCACCAAAGTTGTTGTTGTGTTGTACATATGTATAATATACATCTAATATTTTAATAACAACTTCAAGTTGCGTATAATTATTACATTTAACGTACTTAAAAATACATGTACTCAAACGCGCATTTGTATTCTCACTTTTTGGTGTTGTTGTATTATAGTTTGTTGTTTTTGCAACAAATCAATCGAGCGACACGTTCGTCTCTGGCAATGACGTCTGTTGATCAGTTCACGAACAATACACGAAGCACCAAGAATCACGAATACAACTAACTACAGAGCTCGCACAACCGATCGCGCGGGCAGTCGTCACGCAACTGAGAATGCATATCTCACGGATAGGATGGAGTGGCCAAACAACCAACAAGCAAAAGAAAGAGAGAGCAAGCCGCTCTCAAGAGTGCTGCTGCACTCAGAGAAAATCATTTAGCAAATTTCTTCCAAATATTTAATAACACAACTCTCAGATATGTTAAATAAAATATTAATTAATTTAAATGTAAATTTTTTATGTATTTAAAAGATGAACAAAACATGTATTCAAGGGCTTTAAATATAATTTTTTTAATTTAAACAAACAAACAAAATCTGAGTATTTTCTTGTGCCCAATGGATTAGTTCTCTTCGTCGCCTGTTTGTCTCTTGAAAAAGTTCGCTGCAACTGATAACATCGAGTGCAATTCACTTTGCAGCTCTAGGGTTAATATGAATGCCGAAAAGTATTTATAATTATTTCTTTGAAATACATAAGTAAGTAATTTAGCACTAATTTACAGATTTATTTTTTTAATCGGCATATAACTCACTGCGGTTAAAAGTTTCCCATCTGTTCGTCATTATATAATTTATTTTTGCATAAAACATAAGTGTTATAGGATTGGATATATGTAAATTTAATAAATACTAAAACGTATAACGGGCTTTTCAATAATATTTACTTAACAAAACTCTCAAATTATAGTGTAGTTGCAAAAAATAAGCACATACGCTAACGCTAATGTAACATTAACATTATCATTAACGCTTACACTAAGCAACGCCTTAAATCCGTCATGAACAATTAATCAACGACTTGACCGCGCTAGCTTGTGGTCGTGTGCGTGCTTGTTAAGTTTTAACTGTAATTAAAGCTCACCCATTTATGTAACAACAAGAACAGTCGCAAACTCAATTCACGTTTTCCCGCATAATAGACATTATAATTATAATTATCATTGCACTGGGCACTGCCTTAAAGGGCGGCAAACTCTTTTTAAATGCTGACTGGAAAAAGGTTAATGCGTAGGCTGTGGCCCTTTGTCTATATAGAGAAGACCGGAAAATAATTTATTAAAAGTATGTAGCAGTGTCAATTAGGAACAGCTACTTATGCACCACATGAGCAACATGTGCGCGATGAAATGAGAGGGACAGAGTGTGTATGAAAGTGCAAGTGCAGGTGCATACCGGTATAACTTCCAAAGAACAATGGAAGTTTGTGCTCGGGTCCTGCTCAAGGTCAAATATGTATGTATAAAAATGACTGGCGCCCTATCTACACACTGCACACCCCTTTTCTTAGATGTACTTTCGTTTTCCAATAGATGCAATCTACATTTTGCTCTCTGCCTAAGGGCCCAGAAGCAGGCGACAAGATAATATTGCATGCATTTCCCGTTTCCGGTCGGGTTTTTGTTGTGTCGCTGTCGTGTCAGTGTGTGGATTGCACGAGTGGTGCTGTGCGCCGCTTGTTTGCTATTTCTGTACGGCACTCATATGTCATATCTTATCTTATATGCGCACAGCCCCAGCTATGGCCGGTATAAGGGTGAGTAGAAGTGGAAGAAGCGTGACAGTGACGAACTGAGAAAAACAAATATTATATATTCATGTTACAGCAGCTGAAAATTAAAATAGAATTGCCACAATGTGCAACATTTCATAATGATGAACTCAACATTTAAAAATAAAATATTTAGCTGACTATATCCATTTTAAATGTTGCGCTTTTGGTGCGTTTTACAGCACTAACACCTTAGACTTTACAGAAGTTACTCCTCACTTTACATAATTTATTTTATTTTACTTGCAGCGTTTGGCCAATTCCCGTTGGAATGCTGTCGGCAAATCAACAATATTATTTTTATTTAATACAAAAGTATAATTAATACACCTGCAAATCATAGCTTTTAATGTTCTACTAGAATTTTCTAGCAGCCATGCAATGCAAAGCAAAATAACCAGTAGCCCACAAATATAATAATAATACATTTAAAAAATGTTCAATTCAATTACTAGTTCTTTCTTTCTAAGACACTCTTGAGTTACAAAAGAGTAAGTACAAATATTGAGTAAGAATAATACATATACAAAACATACGGCAAAACATCAGTAATCAAAGCAAAAACTAATTCAAATATGACGTCAGGCCCAAAGTTTAAATAAAGAAGCGATAATCAAAACACAAGCATTAAGGGGTAGTGCCCGCTCTCGTTACTTTGGGTGAGCTAATATCAAAGTAAAAAACTTCCCGAGTTAACAGTTGGAGGGCGCGCTGGTATCACGTCTTGTATTTTTACATACTCGTTGGTTGTACTTACAGTCAATGTTACAAAAAGCAACTCTGCTTGGCATAATATATAGATATTTAATCGTACATAGTTGCCATATCGAAAACTAAAACCAATTGACTGAAAATTCCTGTTAGTGCCGCAAATACTGAATAGAAACACCAGCAAAAAATGCCTGAAAACGATGTTACTAAAATGAAGGTAAGTAAAAAAACCAACTTACCCCATCAGTATACAAAACAACCCACGTTGAACCCAATATAGGTGGCGGATTTGAAACGAGAACTGAAGCTGCGTGGGCTTCCACTGAACGGAAATAAAAATGAATTACAGGACCGCTTGCAAACGGCGTTGCTGGAAGGTGATATTTCGCTGGAAGACAGCGCCATTGCCGACGCTATTGTTGACGCCATTGACGATGACGTCTCCCTGACTGACGAGGACGAACACAAACTATTAGGCGAAGATCATGAAGACTTGTTGTTAGAAAGTCCCGTTCGCACGTCAATGTCAACAACCCCACCAGAATTAAAAACATCAACAGCTTCAGCTGTCTTGAAAGTCGAGACAAATGCCGCATCGCTGCCACCTAAAAAAATTGTACTGAAACGAAACAATTCGCTGTCGCTGGCAACGTCGCTGTTCACAACAACAACAACAAAGTCAAAAGAAAATACCGCACACGATGCTGCAGCCATTAAAGATGCATCGGACACTGAGGTAAATACATCAAAAGTGAAACATAAACCAATTGTGGTGGGTAGTGCTGCAGAGGAAAGTAAAGACAAAAAGACGGGCGCCATGAGTATCCAAGAGCGCTTGAACCTGCGCGCCAAGAAGTTTGGTATCACGGTAGAAGCAAAATCAGCTACTCCCACAGCAAAAACAGCAGCTGCTTCACCGGCTGTTAACAAGTCGTCAAGCGCCTCGATCAAAGCTAACAAGGGCAACAAGGAAACGGATGAACAGCAAAAGGAGGCGTTAAAAAGGCGAGCCGAACGCTTTGGTTGTGTGGTGCCCGAAAAATCCCCAAAAACCCAGGTGGATGAGCGCCTCCAAAAGCGCAAGGAAAGATTTGGTGCGACCACGGGAGCAGCAACCGATCCAAAAATTCCAGACGCCTGGGCCGAAAAGGCTCGTGCACGTCTCGAGCGTTTTAAGGCTGCACCGGCTGCGTCACCTGCTCAAGCCGCAGCTAAATAAATGACAGCAAGGTCAGCTGAAAGCGGATAAACGCACACAATCAAGATCCGTGTCTTTTATTTAAGCTACTATTAACCACCAACAATGGGTTAAGTAACCCTTAACTACAAAAATAAAATATAATCAGAGTTTCAAATATGTGTGTCACTTCCGTATCTATATATACATATATGTACTTTGATTATAAGACGAAAATAATTATTATGAATGCCGAATAATAATAATAATAATCTTGTAATGCTGTGTTTTATTAAATTAAATATATATTCTACAACCCACTCACGATCTCTTACAAACTTGACACTGCTTTAAAATCAACCAAACTATGTTCTCGATTAGACAAAGAAAACTTCAAAATTTCACTTTATATACTACATGTTACAATGTTTATTGGCTTTAATTCACTTATAAATTATATGAATTGCGTCTTCTGGATTTTGGAAAGTCAAATATTTATGATTTTTTATGAGTTAGATATAAACGTATGTATAAGAATAAAACAATTATGTTTGTTTACATTATGAACTAAAAACATCTTGCGACAGCCTAGCTGGTCCTTAGCTCTGCTGCCTGTGCTGTGGTTTACGTTAAGCTGTTGGTTATCTCAAAAACCTAAATATCTTCGACTTAAAAGTACGTTACTTTAATGGTGCGACCATCCAATCGCGAGCCATCCATAAGAGCTGAAGAGTTACCAAAAAAAAACAATGCGTTAGTTCTGAGTAAGAGCAAGAAATTATAATTGATTCTTACCAATGGCCAACTCCGCGTCGCGCTCCTTAAAGAAACGCACCACACCTACATCGTTGCCGCGAATTTCCGCAAATTTAACATCACCGACATCGCGGAATTTATCTCGCAATGTCTGCCACGTGCAGCTGAGTGGCACATTTTTGATAATGATTGTGTCCGATTTACGTGCACCTCCGCCATTGCCAGCTCCACCGCCGCCGACGCCAACATTGCCACCGCCGACACCCACATTGCCGCCGCCAAACATGTCCAATTGATTGCCCGAATTTCCATAGTCGTTGACATCAAGCTGGTTGTTACCAGTATTTGTAACACCGCCGGAACTGCTATTGTACGAATTGTAGCCCACATTGCCACCAGAGACGCCACCGCCACCGCTGTTAGAGCTTCCACCACCACTGTTATAGTTGTTGCCAGCACCATAGCCGCCGCCGCCGCCCCCACTGCTGTAGTTGTTTGAAAGACCAACATTGCTGGCCGAAACGAGTCCATCGTCATTGCCGCCCGAGTTTCCCAGATTAAGGCCGAGCGTGTTCAACGATGAGGTCAGCAGCGGATTGGACAGCGCTGCGCCCAGATTGCCCAAATTTCCGACAACTGCAGCCAAATTGCTCGGATTTAAATTGTTCAGGTTAATACCGCCACCGCCAGAGTTATTGCCCATGCTTGGCTTCTGCACTGGCGCCACCGGTGAGGGCTGTACAGAAGGATTATTGCCAAACATGACGCCGCTAAGGCCACTTAGCAAATTGCCGGCATTACTGCCACCACCGCCAACAACCTGACCACCAGTCACGGCAGACATCTGCTGGGCACCTTGCACATTGCCAAGCAGCTGCGAGGCAGAATTCTGATTGCCGCCATTGGGTAAATTGTGAGCCACATCTTTAAGCGGCTCACCGTTCGGGCCCAGACCAATGCCAACGCCGCCTAAGCCTTCGGGCAGCTTAAGGCCTTCACCCTTGTCGGGTATACGATCCAAGCGCACCGTCATTCGACGATCATACAGCATTTGGCGATCCAACATAGAGATTGCTTGCACTGCCTCCACGGGATGATCGTATTCAACTACAGCAAAGCCACGACTATTGCCCTCCTTGTCTAGGGATAAATCGACGCTCTGCACCTTGCCTGCAAGCTTGAACACCTGCTTGAGCTTCTTATTGTCCACCTTGTAGTCCAGCTGTTAAGACAAGAGACAACAAAAAGTTTTAGTAAATTAAATAAAGAAGTTGACTTCACGCGTCACTGAAGATCGGGTTCAAGCGTTGTCCACACAATTGACGACTCTGACTCCGGGCGCACCCTTCACTAGGAGCGAACGAAGTGTGAAGAGATTGGGAATCACGCCTGGCTAATCCAAAAGCGATGTAGACTGTTTCATATTTATAACCCATCTGCAGGAGTCTAGTTCAGTTTAAGTCATACTCAATTTTCGAACGCAAACTAGAACAGAAATCAACCAGCTGAAGTTTTAATCATCATCGCATTACAGTTTCCAACATTATGCAACAAATCCAGTTGTACATTCACATTTAATCGATAGTTGACTATTTAAAATGTGATGTGTATTTTCGAATAAATTTATTAAGGGTTCCATTGGTAAAACTGACGAATTTATCGGGGTACTTGGGGTTAAATATAAAAATATTGGTATTTCCAACTTACTTTAAGGAAATATCGGACAGGAAATACAATCACTTCTAGCAATATGCAGATAATACAGCAACAGCGACGGATTTGGAGTTTAATCCCGAAATTATGTAAACAAATATATTAATTATGATATTGACGTAATTTTATCAATTAAAGTCTTAATTGAAAAGTTAACATCATTTGGGATATTCCCACTTATAAAAGGAGTCAACACAAATTATATATTCACAACAACTAACTCATAAAACATAAAATTAACCAGAGGTTATTGTTGTTTCTCTAGTTGGGTTATAAATACGAAACAGAGCCCATGACGAAATCAAAGTATATGTAGAATAAAACAACTTACGACTTTTAAATACAACTCTGGACGAAGAACACAGGCACAGAACACAGAACCTATATCTATTATATAGATTATATGCATATATATGGTAATGGTTTGGTTTGGTATTGGTATTGTTTGGTTGTTCGGTTCAATGCAGTAGTTAAGATAGTTATTGGAATTTTTAAAATACATATACTCACATTAGCAACAAAAACCTTATTATGCAAAGGTCCACTTATGCCAAGACTCTCCAAAAACGAAGCAGAAAGCCCATACAAATTGTAATTCGACGAATTAAAATCATTCGACATCATGTTAAAATTATTACGCCCAGATCTAGAAAAAGAATCCAAAAGATCCAGAGAGAAAAAATAACAAATGCAAAGAGATAAAGCACAAGAAATACTCCGCATCTCAAGAGCGCACGCATCATTATATAAATACAGCTACAAACAGATTGATTCCGGAACGCCGCAACTATTCAATTAATTAAGATTAACACATGTGTATAAATATTGTGTGAATTAAATCACAGCCATAAATTAACCAGCTAACTCTACACAGCTTAAAAAAAAAAAAGTTTTTGCTTGCATCTGGATTAATTTCGATAGTAAACGCAATTTCTCTTAGCATGTTATTACAAGGATATTGATAAAATACTTAAATAATGTCCACTTTAATCCATTTTTGAGGCAATTGTATGTTGCTGCTGACACTAACTTATAAATCGCTCAATCATATTTATCAACACAAAATGTTCTTGTAGCAAAATCAACTGAAGTCTAAAATACAATATGTATGTACTAAAGTACAAACATAAAAAACAAGACCCCGATTCGGAAAGGAAATCAATTTTGAAACCAACTTATTTTCGCCTCATAAAAATGTGCTATATTTTAACTAAGCGCCAGAACAATTTCGAACATATTTTATATTTTTTAAAATCAATCACACAAGATCCTATTCTGAAAACGTTGTCATTTGAATTCTTCACATATTTTTGATTTGTAGCACACATCTCGTCCGAAAAAAAGCTTTTACCGTTGATCCAACGCTTCAGATAATCGAAAAAGGTGCAGACTGTTCTTATTTCGAAGTAAAGATATCCGCACAATGTTAAGTTCAAAGTAAAAAGATAACGCATTGTCCCACATTAATTTACAACACTCATAACGGAAAATGAATGGCAAGCGTTAACATACATACATATGAAGATATATGCAAACTGTTCAAGAAGTGCTAAATATCCTTAGCATAAGCAATTTTTCTTTTTCGATCATTCTATAAAGAATCGGCTTCTGCTGGTCACAACAAAAATATTATTCCCTTGCGATTTGCTAAAGTGCTTATAGAGTATTAAAAAATACGGTTGTTTGGTCTTTGTATGTGTTAATGCTATACTCACATTCTATCATCGTCACGTCGCGAAAAGCCACGATCTCGATCGTCCATATGATCGCGGACCCCACCGCCACCGTTGCCACCACCACCGATGCCTCCCCCAACACCACCATTGCCGCCGCCACCAGCACCATCACGCACTATGCGCCCATATTGATCACGCTGCTCGCCATGGTCCTCCTTGACAACAAGCTCACGACCATTAAGCTCATAACGATTCATTTTTTCCATTGCTTTTTGCACGTTCTCCGGGTCTTTGAACTCGACAATGCCGCAGCCTCTAGCCTTGCCGCTTTCATCGTGGAACAGCTGCACATACTCAATGGAGCCAACAATGCGTCGAAATAGATCCTTCAAGTCCTGCCAGCGATAATCGTACGGAATATTCGAAATATACACACGACAATTTCTTCTTTCGCGGCTTCTGTCTCGTGCGGCATTGCCGCCACCTCCACCACCACCGCCTCCAGCGCCGTTGCCATTGTTACCGTCGGCATCAGAGAAGCGAGAGCCACGTGCACCACGTCCACGTCGATCGCGCTCTTTCTCACGATTCTCAACAGCGTTTGTATCCATATTCATGTCTTTGTCTTCTAAAAAACAAAACTCAATTCTATAAATTTTAGGCGTCACTGCAAAAAAAAAAAATGGCGGCTTGCAGCGTCGCCCGCATCTCTTCGAAATATTGCAATATATTTTGCATCGCACTCACCCAAGAGATTTTTTATGCGGCAAGATTGTTCCTATTTTCTTTGTTTGTTATGCAATAAAATCAAAGATAAATCTACGCAATTTAGTGTTAATAATCAATAAACTGGGCAAACGCCGACCGTCACATAAAACGTTTGAGATGAGACAATATGTATTCTAATGGATTAAATAATCGAACAAGTTCAATAGAACAAAGAAAAAAACTATATAAGAAGTTGGCAGTTCCATATAAACGAGTCATGGTTCCGACCGATTCTAGCAGTTCGATAAGGTTCCGACACGGAGCCACGCAATTTAAAACAGTTTTAAGCACAATCGATAATTTACCGGCATGATTTCCTGGCTTTAAAAACTGAACTTATTAAATAACTTGCAATGCATTATTTTATAGTTATTTCTGCTGTAAAATTAATTCTTTATATCTTAACCTGAGTATTTTAAATTGCAAAGCTGTTTTGACCATAAAAGATACACATTTGAGTACAACATTTAATGTTGTTAACAATAATGTAAATAAAACAAATTTTAATGATTTTTACTATAACTTTTTATGCGAAATGTCAGTTTCCTGTTTGTTTCCAGAACATATTTCGTTGGTGTGATTGCTTCTTTAGGTGATACCTTATTGGGTTAACTGGCTTCCACAAAAAGTAATAAAAATGCGTATTATATGCGTATATATTTAATCGCTTCTTTCATACTCACTAATACTCACTAAATGACTAGGGCTGCATATCTGAGCGAACCCGTTTATATTAATTGCAATAACTGCCAATCCGGTTATCTCGCGG
>JAWNNV010000304.1:0-74640 GCA_035044485.1 Scaptomyza reducta
TATATTATATAACTATATAGAACAGTTCTATAATATTATATAACTATATAGTTCCATAATATAACTATATAGAATAGTTCTATAATATAACTAGTCTTATTTATACATTAGTTTGATGCTGCTGAACTTATGAAATAAATTATAAAATGAAGTTTTCAAATATTGTTGATTTACCTAACGATAACTCGTATCATTTGTATGTGATCAAAGATTTTATATATATTTTGTAGATATTTCTTGCTTATTTAAGTGCCATATGTTTGGTTTATTTACCCGAAATAAATTGTTAAATAAATAAATACGTTGATGGCTTGGAAGTCACATTATACTCGAATATTTTCTGAAACAATTTTTAATGTTGTAGATTTTTTTAGTTTTTTTTTTATTAAAAATGAACAATTCTTCACTGGTTATGCGTTGTATATATATATAAGTATGTTTAATAATTGTATGTAAGTTCATTTGGCGCTACTCGAAATCGTTGAAGACTCTTGGACTTAAGACTTTATGCATATTTAACTATTCAATTGTTTTTAGTTTCTCTGTTCTACAGTTTATACATTTGTGTTAAAGCAGAATATTCTAGACGAAGCTGAATCAGATTGTTTTTAACTAAGACACTTCAAACAAATTATTGCAAAACATTAATAAAAATAAGTTAAAAACAAACCACAACATATGCAAATGTATGTGTTTTTGTGTATTTGTATAAGTTATATAACTATAAGTTAACGTATATATATATCTTGTTTAGCGCAAATGCAGTTTCAGAAGTTTTTTTCTTCACTTAATCAAATAGCTTGATAAAGCATAAATACGTTAAGGATAACTGTCCTTTTCTGTCTTGGCTAACAACTACACAGACACAGACACAGACACAGAGACCTTTATCATTACCAACAGCATACACTTATATGACTAATTCACGTGCTCCACGCTATATATGGATATGGATACAGCCGTGGGGTAAGTAAGTATCGATCTTGTAAAGCTTAAGCTGCACAGCTTCTGGAGGGGGCGAGGGAACACTTTGCTGTTCTCGTCTCACATGAAAAACTCATTGGCTGAATGGGAAAGCGGAAGTCACGTTCGCCCTGGACGATCGAATATGGTAATTTCTATAACGCGAAGACCACGAAATGTTGGATCGATCAATTGTAAACCTTTTGGATTGAAAATCCTCTCATTCTGGGAAGCAACAAATTTGGAAATCTTGCGCAGCGTCTGAAACAATCAAATTGCAAATCAACTATCGTTAAGTAATATAAACTGTTCACCTTTTCGTAATGCGTCTCCGAGCACATGTAGATTAAGTACGCCGTAATGCAGCCTATGCAGCCCTCGCAGTAAGTGCCGCAGGAGCCTTCCTCTGCCTCGGCATAAAATTCGTTTAGCCTGTTAATCGTTGCCTCAAACACCGGCCGTTCAATCTGACACCACATATGAAATATATTTTAGTTAATAGAATTTATATATTTTATGTTTTACGTACCACGCCATCGAGCTCTGCGGGCAATCTGGTATGGAATTTAACGGAAGTGCCGTCGCTGTAGTCCCGCTGTATGAAGACCTTGCCGCCATGCAAAATGGTTGGATTGCCACCAGATGCTGAAGGGGTGCCGCCGCCTTGGGACATTATGCTTCTTCTGTAAAATTGACATTGTTTCATCAGAAAACAAAAACAAAAACAAAAAACAAAAACAATTTTTGACACAGTTAATTTTTCACCACCAAAAATGGAGCAATTTATTGGGCGGGGTCGGCTTTGTCACGCATACTGATAACTTTATTAAGTTAACTGTTTGCAAGCATTTTTGCATTCAACGCTTTTTTTAGTTTATTATTTTAATATCACTTTTCACAAAAGACAGCAACAATGCACCAAGGAATTACATTTCTTTATTATACTATAAAAAAAAACACCACTACCCACGCAAGGTCAAACTTCTGTAGTTCAATATAAATAAGACATGTGAATATATATTTGAATATATTTAGGCATATTTGTTGAAAATATAAAACAAATTACACTTACAATTTGCAACGCACGTAACGTGTACACAATGGCGTCTGACCATTCACAGATATCGCGAACAACTAATCAGCTGTTCAGCATATGCAGTATGACCAGTTTAATGGCTGCCATAACAACGTTAACACTTTGGCGCTGCCAGATCGTTTGTTATTGTGTGACCATGCATTTTAAAGCTGTTTAAGTTTTTAAAAGGGTAAAAAAAATATATACAAATAAAATATAACACCTAACCAGCTGTTCAGCATGTGCAGTATGACCAGTTTAATGGCTGCCATAACAACGTTAACACTTTGGCGCTGCCAGATCGTTTGATTAAAAGTTTTTTTGTGTGACCATGCATTTTAAAGCTGTTTAAGTTTTTAAAAGGTTCAAAAAAATATATACAAATAAAATATAACACCTAAGCAGCTGTTCAGCATATGCAGTATGACCAGTTTAATGGCTGCCATAACAACGTTAACACTTTGGTGCTGCCAGATCGTTCATTTGAAAGTTTTTTTGTGTGACCATGCATTTTAAAACTGTTTAAGTTTTTAAAAGGGTTAAAAAAATATATACAAATAAAATATAACACCTAACCAGCTGTTTAGCATGAGCAGTATGACCAGTTTCATGGCTGCCATAACAACGTTAACACTTTGGTGCTGCCAGATCGTTTAATTGAAAGTCTTTTTGTGTGACCATGCATTTTAAAGCTGTTTAAGTTTAAAAGGTTACAAAAACATATACAAATGTTTGCGCTGTATGATTGCAGTTCCAGATACGTATACAATTAAAGGGCCTATTTGAATTATGCCTAGCTTATACTCTTTAAAATTTCGTTGATGCCCTACTAGTAGAGATTTCAAAACATTCACATCATGCTATTTGCACAGCTTGTGCCATTGTTGGCGCTTAAGCTTGTTTGTTGATTATTATTAACTTAATGCTGACGGACGTTTTTTTAGTATCTTGTCAAAGTTCCAGCATGAGGGCTGGCTATAGTTACCATCAAATATGTGTCATACCATTTCTGCTTATTCAAATCTATCATGCCTGCCTGGCAGTTCCCATCGTCAACGGACGCGCCGTTTCTACCGTGGGCAGTATTCAAAAATCAAACACCATTTTCAAGAAATTTATAAATAAAATATAATTATAACGCAGATGGTGACCCAAAGTATCCTTTTATGGTATCACTACAGGACCGCTCTTGCACTAAAAATATCACCCAAAAGTTTCATTATCAACATTTTTGCGGCGGAAGTTTGATTAGTGATCGTTGGATATTGACGGCAGCCCATTGTGTTTGGAGAAAGTGGGTATTTGAAAGTATTATATTATAGCAGCGGCCGGGGAACTTTTTGAATCCTTACCCCTAAATATTTTTGTGGAACTGACATTACCCACCCATTGCAAAAGGAGCAAAAGAGCAAAGACCAAAAAAATATAAATTTAAAAAAATTTAAAAAAAATTTAAAAAAAAAATAAAAATATTTAGAAAAAAAATTAGAATTAAAAAAAATCAAACAATTTTAAAAAAAATTAAAATTAAAAAAAAAATCAAAAAATTTTAAAAAAAAATTAAAATTAAAAAAAAATCAAAAAGTTTAATAATAAATCACAAAATTTAAAAAAAAAATTAAAATTAAAAAAAATTTAAAAAAAAAAATTAAAATTAAAAAAATAAAATATTAAAATAAAAAAAAGGTCATCTCCTCCATTTCAAGTTTTACTTTTACCCCCCAAAATTTCACTTTTACCCTGTTCCCCGACCGCTGTTTTATAGTATACTTCTCTTTAACAATAATACTTTCTACAATAAGGAATATGAGAAATATTGTCGCTTTTATTGGATACGAGAACATTGAAAATGTATATAGTCTCGAACCGTATCGTGTGAAAAGTGCCGAGTATATATACTTTCAACCGTAAGTAACTTTTAATTAAAAATATTATAGGTTTAATAAAAAATTATTTTTTAATTATTGTTTTTATTATAACAAAACAGATCCAACTATCGCAACGATATCGCTCTGCTATATCTGTGTCGCCCCTTTAAAGGACAACTAGGAAGAGTTATGCAGTTTGCCCAACTGCCTCCACTAGGCATGAAGCCCCAAAGCAATGGTTTGAAATTCCTCTTTCAAAAAAATATCTTTCTAATGTAGTTGATTTTCAGAAACCTGTCGAATCATTGGGTATGGAGCCACCAGGCATGCGGGACCATCGCAGAAGCAGCTCTTCGAGGCCGAGGTACGTGTGATTGGCAATCAGCAGTGTCGGCGTATTATTGGACACATCTGGGCGCCCAAGAATGGAGCCAATACGATATGTGCGTTGGGCAACAATCAGGATTCGTGTCAGGGTGACTCAGGTGGTCCGTTGCTATGTCGATATGGCACTGAAGGTCAGGAGTACATTTACGGTTTGGTCTCACATGGCTTGACCTGTGGCATTCCGGGCATGCCTAGCATTTATACGGTAACTAGACCGTACTACGACTGGATGCAGCTGCTAATACAGCAATCCTGAAGGGGTTATCTTTATATATGTATGTATATAATTTATTAATTATGCTATATGTATGTATACATATGAAACAAAGAAAACATTGAAAGGCATAAGCTAATTAAAAAATAACAACAAATACGCATAGACAAAAACTTACGTTTAAAGTAGTACTGGTAGTAGTTGTTCTAACAATCGAAAGTAACATTGTACACAATATACAATGGACGTACAAAGTAGGTAGCATGGGTAATCTTATACTAAACTTAATCCGTAATATTCGCGGCTTAAATGTTACTGCTTCTCAGGCTTGTGGCTTGTATCCGTAACATCTTCGGTGGACGCCCTATCGGACAGGCTAGTCTTGCCCGTCTCCGGTAGGGTAAGCGTTAGCAGACCTGCTACTAGAACGCAGCAGCCGCAGATCGTTGTTGGAATGTACCAGCCCAAGGCGCCCAGCACATCGACCACATACGGTGCCGAAATGGAGCCCACATGAGCCCACGTTGAGCATGTGCCCAGCGCCGAGTTCCTTATCTCCGTCGGATATAGCTCCGCCGTGTACAGTGTCACCACCGAGTAGGTGGCACTAATGCCAAAGCGTCCCAGCATGGCGAACGAAACGATCCAGGTAGTGCTGCCGGCAGGCACCGAAAGCACAAGGAGCAGCGAGACTCCTGTCCACATGAACAGGAACATTGTCGTGATGCGACGACCCGTAAAGCGCAACATAATCACTGGCACCAGATACGAGGGTATATCCACCACACCAGTGGCTATAATATACAGATAGCGACTGACCGACAAATTGGCAGCATTCAGAGCTACAACAAAGGATATATATTATAATTTGTAATTGGGGATTTTTTTTTTTTATTTCGAATATCCTACCCGTGACATAGTAACTCAGCGAGGTAACACAGAACATGAAGTACGAGGTGAAGATTAGTTTGCGCACCTTCGGATTTGCGAATAGCTCAATGATTGACTTCAATGGACCGTTCTTTAGCTTCTGGGCAAGCGAAACACCATTTGTGATCGGTTCTAACTGTAAGGATTAAATTTAAAGATCTTATTCAGCGGTCGAGGAACAGGGGTAAATATCCCCCTTTTGGGTAAAAGTTAAATATGGGGGTGTAAAAATGACTTTTGTAAGTAAGTAACCTTTTTTTTTTAATGTCAGTTTCTCCAAAATATTTTTTTTTTCCTTTTTGCTTTTTCCCACCACAATGGAGATTTTTTTTTTTTTTGGGTGGATGGGTAATGTTAGTTTCTCCAAAATATTTTTTTTTTGCTTTTTACCACCACAATGGAGGTATTTTTATTTTTTTTTGGGTGGGTGGGTAATGTTAGTTTCTCCAAAATATTTTTTTTGCTTTTTCCCACCACAAATGGAGATGATTTTTTTTTGGGTGGGTAATGTCAGTTTCTCAAAAATATTTTTTTTTTTGCTTTTGTGGTGGACCACAAATGGAGATGTTTTTTTTTTTTGGGTGGGTGGGTAATGTCAGTTTCTCCAAAATATTTTTTTTTTCTTTTTCCCACCACAAATGGAGGAGATTATTATTATTTTTTTGGGGTGGGTAATGTCAGTTTCTCCAAAATATTTTTTTTTTGCTTTTTACCACCACAATGGAGGTATTTTTATTTTTTTTTGGGTGGGTGGGTAATGTTAGTTTCTCCAAAATATTTTTTTTTTGCTTTTTCCCACCACAAATGGAGATGATTTTTTTTTGGGTGGGTAATGTTAGTTTCTCCAAAATATTTTTTTTTTTTTGTTTTTTTTTTGGGTGGGTAATGTCAGTTTCTCCAAAATATATATATTTTTTTTTTTCTTTTTGATTTTTCCCACCACAAATGGAGGAGGTGATTTTTTTTTTTTTTTGAGTGAGTAATGTCAGTTTCTCAAAAATATTTTTTGCTTTTTCCCACCACAAATGGAGATGTTTTTTTTTTTTGGGTGGGTGGGTAATGTCAGTTTCTCCAAAATATTTTTTTTTTGCTTTTTCCCACCACAAATGGAGATGATTTTTTTTTGGGTGGGTAATGTTAGTTTCTCCAAAATATTTTTTTTTTTGTTTTTTTTTGGGTGGGTAATGTCAGTTTCTCCAAAATATTTTTTTTTTTGCTTTTCCCACCACAATGGAGGAGATGATTTTTTTTTTTTTGGGTGGTAATGTCAGTTTCCCCAATTTTTTTTTTTTCTTGCTTTTTCCTACCACAAATGGAGGTGATTTTTTTTTGAGTGAGTAATGTCAGTTTCTCCAAAATATTTTTTTTTTTTGCTTTTTCTCACCACAAATGGAGATGTTTTTTTTTTTGGGTGGATAATGTCAGTTTTTCCAAATTTTATTTTATTTTTTGCTTTTTCCACCACAGTGGAGGAGATGAGTTTTTTTTTGTGGGTAGTGTCAGTTTTTCAAAAGTATTTTTTTTTTTTTGCTTTTTCCCACCACAAATGGATATTTTTTTTTTTGGGTAATGCCAGTTTCTCCAAAATATTTTTTTTTTTTTTGCTTTTTCCCACTACAATGGAGATGATTTTTTTTTTTTTGTGGGTAATGTCAGTTTTTCCAAAAATGGGGGAGATGAATATATATATATATATGGAATGGAGAAGATTAATTTTTTTTTGGGTGGGTAATGTCAGTTTCTCCAACATATTTTTTTTTTTGCTTTTTCCCACCACAAATGTAGATGATTTTTTTTTGTTTTTGGGTGGGTGGGTAATGTCAGTTTCTCCAAAATATATTTTTTTTTTCTTTTTCCCACCACAAGATGATTTTTTGTTTTTTTTGGATGGGTGGGTAATGTCAGTTTCTCCAAAATATTTTTTTTTTGCTTTTTCCCACCACAAATGGAGATGATTTTTTTTTTGTTTTTTTTTTTGGTGGGTAATTTCAGTTTCTCAAAAATATTTTTTTTTTTTGCTTTTGTGAAGAAGTTTTTTTTTGGGTGGGTAATGTCAGTTTTTCCAATTTTTTTTTTTTTTTGCTTTTTCCACCACAATGATTATTAATTTTTTTTTTTTTTTTTTTGGGGTGGTGGTTAATCTCAGTTCCTCAAAAATATTTAGGGGTAATGATTAAAAAAGTTCCCCAGCCGCTGATCTAATTGCTTGACAAGGTAGAGCTTCTAATATGGACTCACCGGTTTCTTGTCGCTGGATGGGGAAACTGTGGTCTGCACCTCATAGTGACTGGGCTGCTTGAAGAGTATTTGATAGACCCGATCGTAGCGCTGTTGGGTTATAAGCCAACGCGGCGATTCATTCATAAGGCTGCAATAAAAACGAGTAAAATATATTAACAATTATCAATTTGATGGAAGGTAAACCTACTAGCAGTTGAGGATTAGTAGCAGCGATGGAATTGTGAGTGCGAGTTGCAGATAGCGCCAGGGCTGTATCAGATAGCCGGTGACGGCCAGCAGGATCATGCCCACCGGATACGAGGCAGAGAAGGCAATGGACATCCAGGATCGATGCTTCAAGCAAATGTTCTCAACGACTAAAGCAAAAGCGACATAAGCATGAGATTGAGATTGATTTTGAGATTGATTCTCATACTAACTCATTGTAAATGCAGGATAGAAGAGTCCAGAGGAGGCAGCGCCCAAGGCGAAGCGACCAACTAGGAAGAGACTGTACCAGGGCGAGAAGCTGCAAAAGATGCTGCCAACAATGAAGAAAGCAGCGCCGAGCGTAAACGAAGATTTGCGACCAAATCTAAAAAGGATTGCATTGAATTAATAACAAATCTTTACTTTGTGGATTAAACATACTTGTCCGCCAGGATACCGAACGAGAAGGAGCCACAGAATTTGCCCAAGGATAGGGACACTTGTGCGGAGGTGCGTTGAATGCTTCGCTCACAGGTCAGCTCCCAGTCGGCGACAAATGTGCTTTCCGGATGTGCAAACTCGTAGTTGCCCTTCGCTTTGCAGGACACCACCGCCGGCTGATTGATCTGGGACATGCGGCTGGTGTAGTTAAGCGCCGCATCATAGGACATGCCTCCCAGTTGCTTGTAGTCCCAATCCCAGATGGTGCAGCCACCATTGTTCAGCTCACGTTCGCTAATGCTGCGCTTCTGTGCCAGTGTCCAGTTGGTGTCCCGCAGATCCTCAATGCCACACCATTGGTCGTCGGGCAGATGGCCGAGCAGTGTGTACGAGGACACATGGAATCCGTTCAAGATATTGGGCGTGACGCACAGAAAGAAGATGGCCCTTTTAACGGAAATGCAAATACGTAAGCGTTAGACTTATGTTCAAATTATTTAGTTAAATAAAAGTTTCACTTGGCGCTAATTAAAATGTATTTGATATTTGCCAATATATGATAATAATATAGCTCTCCATCTGTCGCTTGTTTTCCGACACGCAACTTTAATCTTTCACACGTTAGCACACATAATGTTGGCAGTTGAAAGCGGCGCTTGTTATGCCCTGAACCCATTGAAAAAGGGTAGAAAGGGTATAATGGTTTTGTGCAAGAGTATGTAACAGACAGAAGGAAGCATCTCCGACCCCATAAAGTATATATATTCTTGACCAGCATCAACAGTGGAGTCGATATAGTTTCGATAACTTTCCCGGTTTCCGATATACACATGTTATCGATAACAACAAAATCTTGAATTTGGAAATCTTTATAATGCAGTTTAAGACATTAGACGAAATAATGAACAGGCAGTTTCAAAATTTCGATAACTCTTTCCGTTTCCGATATACACATGTGATCGATAACAACAAAATCTTAAATAGAAACTCCAGATTTGGAACATAAGCTTGTGTAATCCCTAGGCAGTAGAAGTTTGTTTTAAAATTTCGATAACTCTTCCCGTTTGCGATATACACATATGATCGATAACAACAAAATCTTGAAATCAGAAATCTTTATGATGCAGTTTGAAAGATTAGACTAAATAATGATAACACGCAGTTTCTAAATTTCGATAACTCTTTCAGTTTCCGATATACACATGTTATCGATAACAACAAAATCTTGAATTTGGAAATCTTTATAATGCAGTTTGAAACATTAGACGAAATAATGAACAGGCAGTTTCAAAATGATAATAGGCAGTTTCAAAATTTCGATAACTCTTCCCGTTTCCGATATACACATGTGATCGATAACAACAACATCTTGAATATCGAAAACTTTTAAAAGTCGTTTTAAACATTAGACGAAATAATGAGAATCTGTGAAATTTAAATCGAAATCGGTTGAGAAACACCGGAGATATGTAACATTGAAGTTACCTGCAAGCACTGTACGCGTAAAGAATAGGTTTCAGGGTATCGTCCAGTCGGGATTTCTCGACTAGAGACTTCTTGCTTGTTCACATTACAGCTTTTGAAACGACAATAATAACATAAACGATCGGAAATCAAAAATATGAACGCAAAACTTATAAAAAAGTTTTGAAGGTTAGAAACGGGCTTATACACTATTTGAGTATTGAGAATTCAGCACATGCTGCGACAACGAACTACGTATGACAGTACAACAAGTATTGAAAGTGTTTTCAATGTAAACGGGCAACTGACAAACGATCGTTAATCAAACCGGGCAACCGGAACGGAACATATTCGACATTTGTTTAATAACAACCAAAAATTCAAAGTAAAGTTCATCAAAATTCAGAGCAGGAGGTTTTTGGTTGTGTTATTGTTTTAGAGGTTTTTATTTTAGGTAGTTGAATGACTTATATGCGGCGAAACGTGTCCTTCCCAATGTATATTCCATTCTCCTTTGAAATGCTTTCAGCTACGTAAGATTAAGCTATGTAAGATTAGTACCGGTTTGAGCTACGAGCATGTAGATTACTGACACGATTCATTGGAATGGGCGTTATCAGGGTTTCATGTTATCGGTAATGGACCCAATATTTTTGAGTCTGCTGATTTGGTACTACTATAAATAGAACTAAAACTGTCTACATGTAATTAACATATCTGAATCTAGACATTTATACTTCGCGTGACCCAAAAGATTATCGGGAAACATTTTAACAAGTTATTACCCTTCGGATATTGTGGGTACGTGTAGTTCGAGCTAATCCTATTTAGCTGTAGTTCGTGCTTGACTTAGTTAATTGTTTTGACTCACAACATTTAATTTAACTAGAACTAGTTAATAATTTAACTAGCATAAACTGATCTTGTTCTAGTTCGTTTCTGTACTCAATCGCAATTGTATATAGGAACCGACCTTGAACTTTCAGAATATCAACTTGTAATCGTTGTGTGGCATAGGTCATGTTATTCCGATGTTCGTTTCATTGATTTGTATTCTTATATACTTTCATTTCACATTAAAAAATAAATAAAAATTGCATATTATTTACTTTTTTCTACGAGAACGATCTTAATATGAGATTTCTGTGGTCGATCTTTAAATAAGCTGCCTTTAACAAGTTAGAAGGCTCTAGTCGAGACCTGAACCCTATACTTTACGTCAGTGATTGCAAGTATGTGTGAGTGTGTGCATGTATACGCGTATAATGCATACTTTCTTAACTTCAATGTTGCATATCTCTGGTGTTTCTCAACCGATTTCAATAAAATTTTCACAGACTGTCATTACTTCGTCTAATGTTTCAAACTGCATCAAAAAGATTTCTGAATTCAAGATATTGTTGTTATCGATAACATGTGTATATCGGAAACGGAAAGAGTTATCGAAATTTTGAAACTGCCTATTATCATTATTTCGTCTAATGTTTCAAACTGCATCAAAAAGATTTCTGAATTCAAAATTTTGTTGTTATCGATCACATGTGTATATCGGAAACGGAAAGAGTTATCGAAAATTTAAATTTCACAGATTGTCATTACTTCGTCTAATGTTTTAAACTGCATCAAAAAGTTTTCCAAATTCAAGATTTTGTTAGTATCGATGACATGTGTATATCGGAAACGGGAAGAGTTATCGAATTTTTGAAACTGCCTGTTATCATCATTTCGTCTACTGCTTCAAACTGCATCAAAAAGATTTATGAATTCAAGATTTAGTTGTTATCGATAACATGTGTATATCAGAAACGGAAAGAGTTATCGAAATTTTGAAACTGCCTGTTATCATTATTTTGTCTAATGTTTCAAACTGCATCTTAAAGTTTTCCAAATTCAAGATTTTGTTGGTATCGATCACATGTGTATATCGGAAACGGGAAGAGTTATCGAAAATTTAAATTTCACAGATTGTCATTACTTCGTCTTATGTTTCAAACTGCATCAAAAAGATTTCTGAATTCAAAATTTTGTTGTTATCGATCATATGTGTATATCGGAAACGGGAAGAGTTATCGAAAATTTTAATTTCACAGATTGTCATTACTTCGTTTAATGTATCAAACTGCATCATAAAGATTTCTAAATTCAAGATTTTGTTGTTATCGATCACATGTGTATATCAGAAACGGAAAAAAGTTATCGAAATATTGAAACTGCCTGTTATCATTATTTTGTCTAATGTTTCAAACTGCATCTTAAAGATTTCTGAATTCAAAATTTTATTGTTATCGATCACATGTGTATATCGGAAACGGAAAGAGTTATCGAAAATTTGAAACAAACTTGTACTGCCTAGGAATTAGGCGAGCTTATGTTCCAAATCTGGAGTCCCTTGCTCTTATAGTCTCTGAGATCGACGCTATATCGACTCGGCTGTTGATGCTGATCAAGAATATATATACTTTATGGGTTCGGAGATGCTTCCTTCTGCCTGTTACATAGTTTTGCACTAAACCATTATACCTTTTTTTGAATTTGAATTGGAAATTACTCTCGCAAGGACATACCAGACAAAGGCACCGCCACTGCCTACGATTTCCAGCTGCTTGGTAAGCAGTTCCTTCATGCCTTGCTCACTGATGAGCTCACGTGTTTTCTCCAGATTCTCCTTGGACTTGGTCATAGTATCACAGTTTGTATAACACACACACAACGAGACACAACACACCGATTTGAGAACTTTGAAAACAGCAGAGAATATTTTTGAATTCACAATCTGTTTTTCAGATTTGACAAAATATTGATATGTATATATGTTCAGTGAGTCGTTCACTCCGCCGTATATATAGAGTATATATGTTTATGCTGTGCACATTTTGACACTGAACTTGGTTTTAAAACCAGATACTGGCTTGCGCATCTATATATAATCTGTGGCAATCAATTTGCTCAATTCTCAATTCTGATTTTGCTATATACTTGGGGGTATATAAGCGTACATATGTACAATAGAATCTATTGCAGGCAATTGACGGGCGATTACGAGTGCATTAACACGGCTCTTCCTCTTCTCCTACTACTGTCTATCCAGTGACGCTGATAATACGAATTATATATGGGTACAAAATACCGGATCAAGAAATGCAATAGCTATGGCTATGGCGAAAACAGCTGCAAATGTATTTTCTATGTATTTATAATTTATTGTTTGAATTTACATATGTATATATATATATTTGTTTTCACTTTCACGTTTTTTTCCAATGGTTCTGCGGTTTATTTATTTGTTCTATTTTGAAAAAATTTTCTTTGTTTTTTTTTTTTGCTTGTCAAATTTTGTTTCGTACATAAAATAAAAATGAATTGAATTAAATTTTCTTTGCTGTTTCTAATTTTGAATGAACTCTCGAGCGCGTGTAGCGTCGTCTGCCACGATGCACGATGCACGATGCAGTCTTCGGTTTTGTAAATTGTGCTACCAACTACTCGCCGCTTCGCAGGCGTCTCACAAACTAAGCCCACGGGAGGTCGATCGCAACATTTTGTACTAGGCGGACAGACACACACACAGTCACACATAATAAGTAATACATACGCACTCTCATTACAAAAGTACGAATCTGCTTCATGTGCTGTCTTCGGCTCTGATTCGGATTCGTTCGGCTTCGGCTCTTCCCGTTACATTTTACTTATGCTTGGGATTTGTGTTTGCTGTCCATTTTCGTAATCATTGAGCGTTTAAAGAGAGAGAGGGAGAGATAAGAGATAATTAACAAGTGGCACTTTCCATAATAAGCATATGCAAAGTACTTTTATTCTGATTGAAGGACTAACATAAACAATAATGTTTTAGTGTATTTACAATGATCATAGCGCAAACATATTGACAACCCTTGCAGCTGTTGAGGTACATTTTTGGTACATATGTACCAATGCATTTGCCTGCAATGCCAAGCGCACGGGATCTTTACTGCAATGTGAACAGCGCAATACTGCCATAAACCTATGCAACAGTTTAATAAATACTAAGTATGTACATATGTATATATGTATGTACTTGGGTGCATACGCACTCACTTACATGGCGCTTAGACGTAATTCGTATAAATTACATTTTTGTCTTTGTCTACCATTACATTTTACATTCGCCGGCTCTGTATACATTTGAATTCCGTTATGCGGGAGAAGAGGTATTTATGTACATAATTAAGAGTCACGAACTGACTTTTCGACTCTTTAAAATTCAAAGAGCAACAATAATAATATGTGAAAATTGTGAATGAATGCTGTTTGTGTATGCAATGTAAATGGTAAGTTGAAGCAGGAAAGCGGAAGACATTTGAATTTACATTGTTGCTCTCTTTGTTCTGAAAGCAGTGTTGCATTTAAATACACATGGCATATGCATGTTTATCAGTATGTACATACATATGTATGTGGGAATATGTTAACGCTTGAGTAATTCTTATCGGGGATAAATACCTTCAATCGATTTGATGAGATTGACAACCTTACTATGTGGGATATCTAAAAACTCGTCTATAGAATTGACCCAATTGAGGGATACTGATTGAGGTTAACGCTAATAACGGTTATATCACATACATATGTATGTACACTTGAAGAGCTCTCAACTGTGGCTCAATTGATCAATATACACTATATACTACCTCTACTTAAGCGATAACGATATAAAATACGTAAGCAACAATCCATGAGGTTTGTTTTTCTAAGCAGGTAGGGTATTCATAAAGCGACATTGAAATATCAATCAATAAATTCACAGTAACCTGTGTAAGCAACTTCACTATATAACAACTTTTAATACAGACCATATTCTGTTCTACTTTGTTGTTCTAATACATTTTGCTATAATTATGGTTCGTTTTTCGCATGCATGTAATCACTCTGCATTCGTATTCTATTCATCTGTGTGAATTGCAAAACGCAGCCAATACAATAACAATATCAAATATTGAATACTCTGACGATCCTCTGAGAGACCGCAATTAGAGCTTGTGTATTGGTCGCTATTTTGTTTTGTTTTTTTCATGGGCGTATTCCGTTTACAGTTTGATGGCGTTTTGTGTGGGTTGGGCTTTGTCTTTGCTATTGCTCTCGTTGTTGTTGTTGTTTTATTTTCAGTTCTGCTCACAATGTACAGTTAATGTCACAGTTCCTACATGCAGTCGCGCTTGCGCTCATACTCTTAAACTCAATACATGCAGAAACCTAGTGACACACACACACACTTTCACTCTCAGTGCGCCCATACATTAGATCTGTCAGGTTTACTTTGGCTCTAATCTAATAAATCTGAGTTAATTCAATCAAAAATAAAATTGACAAAAAAAATTAATACTTTTATTATGCAAACAAGCAAATGACATATAAATAGAATTCAGCTTTGTGTAAAATTATAGCAATAAAAATATGTGACAATGGCTTTGATTGAACTCAGAATTTGTTTTTGCCATAGAGATGAGCGTTAAGCTTTTTTAATATAAGATTTAAGGCTTAATCAAACAATTTGACTCTATTAAATAAATCGATATTCTAATAATAATCGATAATTCCAAAAGATAAGAATCGAAATGAATAATAATAAATTTCATTGATATGTACGATGGAACAGGTAGTGTATATAGAAAGGCTTGCTCATCACTATTAAAATAAGAGGTACTCGGCAAATGATTGAAATTTATGAAACCCAATTTGTTGTTGGATGCGTAGATGGCGTTGGCGCTGCTTGAAACTGTCTCATCTCGTCTTGTTGGGGGGAGGGGGTGGGGTTGCTTAAGTGAATGATTACCCACAAGAATTATGCAAAATGTATAAAATATTCGTACATTACTAAGCTGAGTGAATTAAATGAGAACGAGCAGCTACAACTAGCTAGAGTCTATGATTAGACTTGGAGGTGTAAGTGCCCAGTGTCCCCAAGCATGTGCAATGTCAAAATAATTAGAACAGTGATTAGAGATAACAAGTAAGAAGGCTTTAGTCGAGAAATCCCGACTAGACTATACCCTGAACCCTATACTTTACGCATACAGTCTTTACTTAACTTCAATGTTCCATATCTCCGGTGTTTCGCAACCGATTTCAATAACATTTTCACAGATTATCATTATTTCGTCTAATCTTTCAAACTGCATCAAAAAGTTTTTCAAACTCAAGATTTAGTTGTTATCGATAACATGTGTATATCGAAAATGGAAAGAGTTATCGAAATTTTGAAACTGCCTGTTCTCATTATTTTTTCTAATGTTTCAAACTGCATCATAAAGATTTCTAAATTCAAGATTTTGTTGTTATCGATCACATGTGTATATCGGAAACGGGAAGAGCTATTGAAATTTTGAAACTGCCTGTTATCATTATTTTGTCTAATGTTTCAAACTGCATAATAAATATTTTTGAATTCAAGATTTTGTTGTTATCGATCACATGTGTATATCGGAAACGGAAAGAGTTATCGAAATTTTGAAACTGCCTGTTCTTATTATTTTTTCTAATGTTTCAAACTGCATCATAAAGATTTCCAAATTCAAGATTTTGTTGTTATCGATAACATGTGTATATCGAAAATGGAAGGAGTTATCGAAGTTTTGAAACAATTTTGTACTGCCTAGGGATTAGGCGAGCTTATGTTCCAAATCTGGAGTCTCTAGCTCTTATAGTCTCTGAGATCGACATACGGACGGACGGACATGGCTATATCGACTCGGCTGATCAAGAATATATATACTTTATGGGGTCGGAGATGCTTCCTTCTGCCTGTTACATACTTTCCCGCAAAACCATTATACCCTTTTTACCCATTTGCAATGGGTTTAGGGTATAAAAAAGAGAGAGAGAGAGAGAGAGAGAGAGAGAGAGAGAGAGAGAGAGAGATAGAGAAAGATACACATTATATTTAGCACAGATCAGTATTAGCCATAACCATAGTTAAGCAAACAGATAAGACCAAGCACGAACACGCTATAGAAGGTGATGTTGTACAGATTGAGGCGACTGCAGAGACTCGATAGATAGCTGGAACTGACGCCAGCATAACGATCCCGCTCTTGTATATCGAGTAGATCCTTCCAGCCCACAACCTGGGGTCGTATAACAAAGAGAGCATTGACTGCCGCCCTAATGCCGCTCTCCACGGCGCCGCCCATGAGATTGCGATTGCTGGTAGCCACCGCCGAGGAGCTGGACCAAACGATGCGATGCCAGGGCTGGATCTGGGGCTTGTAGAGCGCCACGTTGAGCTCACAAGTCTCCTCCGTGTAGGCCAGAGGATCGAGCATATCGTCGCCGAAATGCTCGGCCAGCAGATCCAACACCGTTTCCTGTACATCCGCCGACTCCAGATGCGCTTCATGCAACATATAGCCGCTATATTCGGTTGGCTTGTGCTCGCGCCCAACCACCAGCGGCTGCATATTCAGGAAGTTTCCGGAGTACCCCTGGTTAAGCCAATGCGATTTTTCGTACCGCATATGGAACTGGGTGATCACAGACTTGGGCCGCCGGCTAATCTTCGAAGGTGTGCGATACTGTCTGGGCAGCATTGGCTTGAACTTGAGCTCGTTGACCTTCAGCCAAGGTATGGCCATGATAACAGCTTCGGCTATGTGCCTGTTGCCATCCGAGTCCGTTACCTGCACATAGTTCTTGAAGTGCTCCACACTCACAGCCTTTACGCCGGTAAGCAGCTCCGTATGGCTCAGCTTACTGAGCAAGGTGTTCAGCAGATCCTTACACGACACATTCATCACGGTTGGCGGCATTTTCATATAGCTGCAACCGGAAGTAGATAAGAATGCAGACAAGTAAGAAGGCTCTAGTCGAGAAATCCCGACTGGACTATACCCTGAACCTCCATATCTCCGGTGTTTCTCAACCGATTTCAATAAAATTTTCACATATTATCATTATTTCGTCTAATGTTTCTAACTGCATCATAACTATTTTTAAATTCAAGATTTTGTTGTTATCGATCACATGTGTATATCGGAAACGCAAAAAGTCATCGAAATTTTGAAACTGCCTGTTATCATTGTTTCGTCTAATGTTTCTAACTGCATCATAAGGATTTCTGAATTCAAGATTTTGTTGTTATCGATCACATGTGTATATCGGAAACAGAAAGAGTTATCGAAATTTAAAAACTGCCTGTTATCATTATTTTGTCTAATGTTTCAAACTGCATCGTAAAGATTTCTGAATTCAAGATTTTGTTGTTATCGATCACATGTGTATATCGGTAACGGAAAGAGTTATCGAAATTTTGAAACTGCCTGTTATCATTATTTTGTCTAATGTTTCAAACTGCATAATAAATATTTTTGAATTCAAGATTTTGTTGTTATCGATAACATGTGTATATCGGAAACGGAAAGAGTTATCGAAATTTTGAAACTGCCTGCTATCATTATTTTTTCTAATGCTTCAAACTGCATCATAAATATTTTTGAATTCAAGATTTTGTTATTATCGATCACATGTGTGTATCGGAAACGGAAAGAGTTATCGAAATTTTGAAACTGCCTGTTATCATTATTTTGTCTAATGTTTCAAATTGCATAATAAATATTTCTGAATTCAAGATTTTGTTGTTATCGATCACATATGTATATCGGAAACGGAGAGAGTTATCGAAATTTTGAAACTGCCTGCTATCATTATTTTTTCTAATGTTTCAAACTGCATCATAAAGATTTCTAAATTCAAGATTTTGTTGTTATCGATCACATTTGTATATCGGAAACGGAAAGAGTTATCGAAATTTTGAAACTGCCTGCTATCATTATTTTGTCTAATGTTTCAAATTGCATCATAAAGATTTCTGAATTCAAGATTTTGTTGTTATCGATCACATGTGTATATCGGAAACGGAAAGAATTATCGAAATTTTGAAACTGCCTGTTATCATTATTTCGTCTAATGTTTCAAAATGCATCATAACTATTTTTGAATTCAAGATTTTGTTGTTATCGATCACATGTGTATATCGGAAACGGAAAGAGTTATCGAAATTTTACAACTGCCTGTTATCATTATTTTGTCTAAGGTTTCAAACTGCATCATAACTATTTTTAAATTCAAGATTTTGTTGTTATCGATCACATGTATGTATCGGAAACGGAAAGAGTTATCGAAATTTCGAAACAAACTTGTACTGCTTTCTGCCTGTTACATACTTTTGCACCCTTTTTACCCATTTTCAATGGGTTCAGGGTATAAAGAGAGAGAGAGAGAGAGAGATATCACCCACAGATCGATTAGGACTTTCAGGCCACCCGAATTGCTGCAGAGGCACATGAACTCATCGTAGTTAATATCGCTGGCGGTCATACCCGATGCCAACTGCACCACACTGTACATGAATTGGCGAGACTGACTGAAGAATAGATTTGTGCAAATATGACGCTCCATTGTTGGTGATCGCTTCCGAAACCTACTTAGAAAAAAAATATTCGTTAATTGCACTCTTAGCCCGATTTTTCGGTTAACCTACTGAAATTTTAGTGTACTAAACTTGTTCATACGCAAGTCCAGCATATCGATATAGCGCCATAGCTCAAAGTTGGCTAGCGTTGAGGTTGGGCCACGATCCAGGCTCCAGCAGCGATTCAACTGATTACTGTTTACGTCCCCCTGACGCATGGGCACATTCAATTGGGCTAGGAATGTGATTAGCTCGGTCTGTTCGCTGTTCACAAACCGTATGCCATGGCTGCCGAGCTGTCCGCCGGGTTTCTGGTTCTCGTCGATGATTCGCACGTTTAGCGAATGCTCTTTGGATAGCACTTTGATGGCCGATGTTAGTCCTGACAGTCCGGCGCCCACAATGAGTATATCGAGCTCTGGTAATTCGTTGCCAAACGGTAAATCCATTTAACTTGTTTACGCATATTAAATTTGAAATGAAAACTGAACGAAACAGCATGGCAACTATGGCAAGGCAAAAACTCAAAAATCTTAACGTTCTTCAATTATTTTTGTTTTTTTCTTAACTTACACTCGTACTTACAGTTTTTCCAAACTTAGCTATTGGCGTCATCCTTATTGAACAAATTTATTTATTATTAATTTTTTTAAATTGAATTTTGCACATTTTCCTTTCGTGTTCAATTTAATTTATTTAAAAATCTGCCAAATTAAAAGAATAATTATTTGTTAATTAATTGAAAACTAAAATTTATGCACAAATTTTAATTTGACTTTAATATACCGCTTTGAAGTATGCAATGATTTTAGTTAAAACAGCTTCTTGGAAAAACTGCCCTTTTTTAGGTCCTTTTGGCTTATTTTTAAACTTTTTTTAATCTTTTTTGTTGGCATTTTTAAAGTTCTTCTTCCCTTCGTAATTATTTTTATTTATATTTATTTTATTTTTTACCCTGCTTTATAGAGTTATGAAAAAATTGTGATTTGTCTTTAATATGCCGCTTTGAAGTATGCAATGATTTTTAGTTAAAACCGCTTCTTGGGAACACTGCTCTTTTTTAGGTCCTTTTGGCTTATTTTTAAACATTTTTTAATCTTTTTTGTTGGCATTTTTAAAGTTCTTCTTCCGTTCGTTATTATTTTTATTTTTATTTATATTATTTTTTACCCTGCTTTATAGAGTTATGAAAAAATTGTGATTTGTCTTTAATATGCCGCTTTGAAGTATGCAATGATTTTTAGTTAAAACAGCTTCTTGGGAACACTAATCTTTTTTAGGTCCTTTTGGCGTATTTTAAAACTTTTTTAAATCTTTTTTGTTGGCATTTTTAAAGTTCTTCTTCCCTTCGTTATTATTTTTATTTTTATTTCTTTTATTTTATTTCCCTGCGTTATAGAATTATGAAAAAATTGTGATTTGACTTGAATATACCGCTTTGAAGCATGCAATGATTTTAGTTAAAACAGCTTCTTGGGAAAACTGCCGTTTTTTAGGTCCTTTTGGCTTATTTTTAAAATTTTTTAATCATTTTTGTTGACATTTTTAAAGTTCTTCCTCCCTCTTTTATTATTTTAATTATTATTTCTTTTTTTTTACCCTGCGTTATAGACTTATGAAATTTGAGTACACCCTAAAATTATGCTACATTAAATTTAAAGTTCACGAATTCAAAATATTTTCGTTACAACTTTTTACGACTGATAATGCCCAATTGGACATTTTCTTATCATACATGCATACACTGCTTGATAAGCCATTTTTAAAGACGACGATAAATAGTAATGAGAAGTAATATTTCATTTAACTGATAAGCGTATGTTAGAGTGCGTTATAGATTAATGAAATTTGTGTGCACCCTAATATTATGCTACAATACATTTAAAGTTCACGAATTCAAAATATTTTCGTTACAACTTTTTACGACTGATAATGCCCAATTGGACATTTTCTTATCATACATGCATACACTGCTGACATATTTAAAAGTTGACGATAAATAGTAATGGGAAGTAATATTTCATTTAACTGATAAGCGTATGTTAGAGTGCGTGCAATGAACTGAGCGTCAATTTGAAACGGCATTTAGTCTCTTATCGTTATCAGCCGTGTGCGTCGTTTTACGACATACGGATCAGTGCGTTCCACTGCCGGACCTCGCTACCCAATTTACAAGTAGGCTTCCAGCTAATCGCATGCTAAGTGAAACAAAAATAAGAAATAAATAATCTGTTCAACTGTTAAAGTTTATTGTATGCCAGACAAAAGAAAAAACAACAACAACGAGCACTGAATTAATATTGTGCTTTGTTTTGGGACAATAATGGACAATAAATGTAAATAATATCAAAATTGAGTTTCTTTCTTTCCGCTGGAGTGAATTGTATACATTTAAATATATATGTATTGAAAAAATTGTGATTTGATTTTAATATCCCGCTTTAAAGTATGCAATGATTTTTTAGTTCAAACAGCTTCTTGGAAAAACTTTTGTTTTAAGCTGCTTTTGGTTTATTTTAAAATATTTTTTGTTGACATTTTTAAAGTTTTTCTTCCCTGCTTTATTGTTTTTATTTTATTTTATTTTTTTACCCTGCGTTATAGCGTTATGAAAAATTGTGATTTGACTTTAATAAACCGCTTTAAAGTATGCAATGATTTTTTAGTTCAAACAGCTTCTAGGAAAAACTTTTGTTTTTTAGCTCCTTTTAACTTATTTTAAGACTTTTTTAAAATATTTTTTGTTGGTATTTTTAAAATTCTTCTTCCCTGCTTTATTATTTTTATTTTTTTTATTTTTGTACCCTGCGTTATAGAATTATGAGAAAATTGTAATTTGACTTTAATATGCCGCTTTAAAGTATGCAATGATTTTTTTAGTTAAAACAGCTTCTTTTGTTTTTTAGCTCCTTTTAACTTATTTTAAGACTTTTTTAAAATATTTTTTGTTGCTATTTTAAAAGTTCTTCTTCCCTGCTTTATTATTTTTATTTTATTTTTTTTTTATCCTGCGTTATAGAGTTATGACAAAATTGTAATTTGACTTTAATATGCCGCTTTAAAGTATGCAATGCAATTTAGTTAAAACAGCTTCTTGAAAAAACTTTTGTTTTTTAGCTCCTTTTAACTTATTTTAAAATTTTTTTAAATATTTTTTGTTGCTATTTTAAAAGTTCTTCTTCCTTGCTTTATTATTTTTATTTTATATTTTTTTTTACCCTCGTTATAGAGTTATGAAAAAATTGTGATTTGACTTTAATAAACCGCTTTAAAGTATGCAATGATTTTTTAGTTAAAACAGCTTTTTTTGTTTTTTAGCTCCTTTCAACTTATTTTAAGACTTTTTTAAATATTTTTTGTTGCTATTTTAAAAGTTCTTCTTCCCTGCTTTATTATTTTTATTTTATTTAATTTTTTACCCTGCGTTATAGAGTTATGAAAAAATTGTGATTTGACTTTAATAAACCGCTTTAAAGTATGCAATGATTTTTTAGTTCAAACAGCTTCTTGGAAAAACTTTTGTTTTTTAGCTTCTTTTAACTTATTTTAAAATTTTTTTAAATATTTTTTGTTGGCATTTTTAAAGTTCTTCATCCCTGCTTTATTATTGTTTTTTTAATTTGCGTTATAGAATTATGAGAAAATTGTAATTTGACTTTAATATGCCGCTTTAAAGTATGCAATAATTTTTTTTTTACCCTGCGTTATAGAGTTATATGAGTTGGAATACTTTTTCATCGAATGAATAAATGCAAATCGCTTAAATTCACTGAAATCTCCGGAGAGTCTCCACCCGGATGCTCTTCCCCACCCTGTCAGCACTGCGTCTTCTCACTGTACTTGCCATTGAGCATTGTCTTCAGCTCCTCGTCCTCCCGTCTCTCTTGCTGCTTCTTGCCAAAGTTCTCCCCATCCTCAATAGTCTCCGGCATGGGCTTATTCAGCGTCTCCGGCAGCAGCAGCGACATCAAGCCCGCCGCCAGCGAGAGTGCACCACAGATGACCAGCGGCAACGGTCGCCAGATCTCGCCCAGCAAATTAAGATACGGAGCCAGAATGCCGCCCACACGAGCAACCATCGAGGAGGCGCCCAAACCCACGTTCCGGACGACCGTGGGAAACTGTTCCGCCGTAAAGATGTACACGGTGCCATACGACGCCGTTATGGCCAGCTTGCCAATCATGGCACAAGCGATCAGCAGCCAGTTCATCCGCCCGGGCACCACAACAGTGGCCAGCAGGCTAATCCCCGCCAGCAGCATGGCGCCACACAGTATGGTGCGACGACCCCAACGGTTCAGGGTGCACAGGAGCAGGCTATAGGCAGGGATCTCCACGGCGCCCGAGATCACAAAGTTCAGCAACTGATTGCCACCCAGGTTGTTGGTGTTCCAGGACAAACCATAGTAGACGCCGCTGTTGACGAACCAATCGAAGAAGATGAGCAGCGTCTTGCGGCGCAGATTGGGATGGCGCAGCAGATCCAACACCGAGGCGGTGGGCACTGCGGCAGCTGACTCCTTCTGGGCCGCCTCCGCGCTGAGCTGGTCATAGATCTCGCTGGGTATGTGCACCCGGTTGACCTTGGCCGCCCGCTCAATGATCACGAAAGCCTCCTCCTGGCGGCCCTTCGACAGCAGCCAGCGTGCCGACTCCGGTATCAGCCAATAGTAGCACATGAAGACGAGTCCGGGCAGGGTTAGGGCAATCTGCAGCCAGCGCCAATCGTGTATGAAGTAGGCGAATCCCGCCGTCAGCATGAATCCCAGCGAGAAGAACATCTGCACGGCCACGCCCGCAAACAGGCGATACGTGGCGCCCACCATCTCCATGGCGATCACATACGCCACCAGGAACACCCCGGACGTAGTGGCGCCCACAATCAGGCGCGAGATCGTATAGCTGAGGTAGTCCGGCGCCAAGCCGGCAACAACACCAAAGATCAGCTGCACCACCAGCGAGGCAAAGAACGTCGGCTTCCTGCCCAGCCTATCGCTCATCTGGCCAAAGATGAAGCTCCCCACCAGCACGCCCACCATGAACAGCGCATCGCTGCTGGCACTCAACAAGCTCCGACTGCAGACCATGTTCCACTCGGTGACCGCACTGTTCCGATACTTGGACTGATCGTAGACATAGCTGCTGCACTGCAGCGTGCCATTGGACGTGTCTATGCGCGTCCCAGCTAGATACTCCTCGGTGTAGTCGGTGTTGTAGTAGCGACAGCTATCCGACTTGCGGGTTACACTATCATTGGGATAGGCCAGTGGCCATTGGGAGGGAGTGAGGGATGCGTAGCGTGCGGTGGCTGCCACCTCGTGTGGCAGCAGGCAGCGGTAGTCGGGGCGGGCGAGCAGGAAGACGCCGGCGAGCTTGTGGAAGGCGCAGACGATCGCCGGCAGACAGAGCAGCAGATAGATGCGTTTCTGGTAGCGACCGAATTCGCCCAGGTGAGTGATAACGTCGTCGTAGCCCATTGCGCGACCGCACTGATAAGAGATAACAGAGAGGTGAGTTCCGATAAACGAAGAAATTTCGCCGCGAGATGCGATTTTGAAGCGCTCGATACAACCGCACGCGATCTGTGCCAGTTAGCGACTAAGAGCACGCTCAAGAACTTCGAAGCGCAATCAGCATTGACTATCTACAGCAACAACAACAACAACGCCTCGCACGACGCTCAACTTTGGCACCCGCAATGTCTCATAATCCCACCACAACTCATGTACATACACCACACTCATGTAAATACACCACACTCATGTAAATACCATACATACATATGCATGTGAAAACATTCAATGCTCTATTGAGCTATTTCTACTTCGAGACGCAATCAGCAATGAACAAAAATAACAACAACAACGCTCAACTTTGGCACCCGCAATGTCTCATAATCCCAATACACCACAACTCATCTACATACACCACACCATACATACAGTTTGCCCATAAAAGGTTGCGACACTGTGAAAAATGTTGATATTTTCACTTTAGAGCTATAATGGTCACACTGGTTATTGTTATTAATATTTTTTTTTATTTTTTATAAATAATTCAGTCAATTATCTCTTAAACCTATTAAACAGAACTTAAAAAACAATAACATTAACAAAGAAACATTTAAAATACTATCAAATGCACTAAATTCAACTGCCCAATACACCACAACTCATGTACATACCATACATACATATGCATGTGACAACATTCAATGCTCTATTGAGCCACCACAAATCATCTACATACATATGCATATCTATTGAGCTATTTCTACTTCGAGACGCAATCAGCAATGAACAAAAATAACAACAACAACGCCTCGCTCAACTTTGGCACCCGCAATGTCTCATAATCCCAATATACACCACAACTCATGTACACACCATACACATACATTTGCATATGAAAACATTCAATGCTCTATTGAGCTATTTCTAAGAGTAGGGTCGCTCATCAGCTGCCAGAGATTCAGGGTCAAACGATTGTTGAGGGGAGGGGGGTGACGATCGAACGGTAATAAACATGTGCAAGCATAATTGCATACTAAGTTGCCAATACACACACACACACATACTCTCTCTCACACGTTTTGTGCTCTCTCTGCAATCGCTTGCTCTCAGCTCTCTCTCTCCCTCACGCCTTGACTATTTGGATTTACAACTTTGTACGAGCATCTAAGCAATATAAACATAGCATATACACACACACACACATATTTGGTAAATATGCAAATGAACAAAACTAATGTAAATTAACATTATGCATTTTGACAATTTACACTCTCGCTCTCTGATCTCTCTCTGTCTCTCTCCCGCCTTGACTATTTGGATTTACAACTTCGTACGAGCATCTAAGCAATAATAATAACAACACGCGACAGCTAAAAAGCTAATGAATAGCATACATATACACACACACACACATATGTACATATATGGTAAATATGCAAATAAACAAAACATGACTGAGTGTAATGTGAATTAACAGTTTGCATTTTGACAGTTTACACTGTCTGCTCTCTCTGTAATCGCTTGCTTTCAGATCTCTCTCTCTCTCTCTCTCCCTCCCGCCTTGTCTATTGGGATTTACAACTTTGTACGAGCATCTAAGCAATAATAATAACAGCACGCGACAGCTATATACACACACATACATATGTATTTGGTAAATATGCAAATAAACAAAACTTGACTGAGTGTAATGTAAATTAACATCATGCATTTTGACAATTTCCACTCTCTCTCTGCTCTCTCTGTAATCGCTTGCTTTCAGATATCTCTCTCGCTCTATCTCTCTCTCTCGCCTTGTCAATTTGGATTTACAACTTTGTACGAGCATCTAAGCAATAATAATAACAGCACGCGACAGCTAAATAGCTGATGAATAGCATATACACACACACATATGTATGTACATATATGGTAAATATGCAAATAAACAAAACTTGACTGAGTGTAATGTAAATTAACAATTTGCATTTTGACAGTTTACACACATTTATATATTTAATTTTTTGTGTCAGCTGCCTTGAACAGTTACAGTTACAATAATAAAAATAATAAGAATGTTGTTTAATGCGGCACTGTGACCAATATACCATAAATTATAAACCTTGTTCTGTGACTTTTCAAATCAAGTCAAGTCTATTGCCTTATTTCTTCGAGTGTAGCAATTACGTTGAGTTGGCGTAAATGTTTACACTGGTCTTTAAACAGGGTAATAAAGTATATTAGAGTTATGCATCAAGACCAATTATTTGTATACCCTGAAAATGGGTAACGTAACAGGAAGCAACTCCGACCCCATAAAGTATATATACTCTTGATCAGCATCAACAGCCGAGTCGATATAGCCATGTCCGTCGATCTCAGAGACTATAAGAGCTAGAGACTCGAGATTTGGTACATAAGCTCGCCTAATCCCTAGGCAGTAAAAGTTTGTTTCAAAATTTCGATAACTCTTTCCGTTTCCGATATACACATGTGATCGATAACAACAAAATATGGAATTCAGAAATATTTATTATGCAGTTTGAAACATTAGACAAAATAAATATAACAGGCATTTACAAAATTTCGATAACTCTTTCCGTTTCCGATATACACATGTGATCGATAACAAAAAAATCTTGAATTCAGAAATATTTATTATGCAGTTTGAAACATTTGACGAAATAATGATGACAGGCAGTTTTAAAATTTCGAATAACTCTTTCCGTTTCCGATATACACATGTGATCGATAACAAAAAAATCTTGAATTCAGAAATATTTATTATGCAGTTTGAAACATTTGACGAAATAATGATGACAGGCAGTTTTAAAATTTCGATAACTCTTTCCGTTTCCGATATACACATGTGATCGATAACGACTAAATCTAGAATTCAGAAAACTTTTTGATACAGTTTGAAAAAGTAGACAAAATAATGATAACAGGCAGTTTCAAATTTTCGATAACTTTTCCCGTTTCCGATATACACATGTGATCGATAACAACAAAATATAGAATTTGGAAAACTTTTTGATGCAGTTTGAAACATTCGAAATAATGACAATCTGTGAAAATTTCATCGAAATCGGTTGAGAAACATCGGAGATATGGAGTATTGAAGTTAAGAAAGTCGGGATTTCTCGACTAGAGCCTTCTTACTTGTTTTTTCTAATATTATTATATTATTTTATTAAATTAGTAAATATAGTATAGATTTAAGTTACTGATTGCATTCACTTACCATACTTCAAGTCGACAAAACAGTGTGTAGAGCAGTCGGATACTTCGGACAACAGCAATATTTGTTGTCATTAGTCTAATATTTAATTTACGTATTGCCTGGAAATAGGAATCTCGTGTTTTGCTGATAAAACAAAAACATTCAAGCAAAAGCACACGAAATACTTGAAAGTCAAGCAAAACGGAAATAAATATACACATTTGTTGTGTTTTACTCGTAAGTGAATTGAAACGAAGTAAATAATTGTATATATATTTATTATTGATCCACGTAATCCCAACATAAGTAAGTGCAAATAAGTACATTGTCTAAAAATTCGTTAAGTGTAGTAGAATATAAGTACTTAAGTAAGAGTGCATATTGATATCTAAACGGTAAATACATGCATAATACATAGTGTCATGGTGAGTTACAAGGAAGCTCACCACTCCGTAGATGGAGAGGTGAGTTACATTTCTTGTAAGACGCCATTGTGCTCAAAGCTAAATGCTTAAAGGGAAGAATTTTCTATGCGGTTTTTTTTTCGTATATGGTGTCATGGTGAGTTACAAGGAAGCTCACCACTCCATAGATGAAGAGGTGAGTTACCACCCTTGTAAGACGCCATTGTGCTCAAAGCTAAATGCTTAAAGGGAAGAATTTACTATGCGCTGTTTTTTTTCGTACATAGTGTCGTGGTGAGTTACAAGTAAGCTCACCACTCTGATGGAGAGGTGAGTTACCACGCTTGTGTTTAAATGCTTATAGGGAAGAGTTTTCTATGCGCTTTTTTTTTGTATTTTTTTTTTTTTGGCATTTATGAGATTTCAGAAATATAATACTTTGTCTTTTTCGTGGTGAGTTTGTGTTTTTTTTCATTGTAGGAATTCGAAGAAATTTCAGAACAAACGATTTCTCTAGGATTTGTGACCCTGGCCATTAGTTAGGACCCCGTTCAGTGGCTGCGTCTCCAACTCCTTACCCGTCTCCAGATACGCATCCGTTTTTTTCGTGGTGAGTTTTGTGTTTTTTTCATTGTAGGAATTCGAACAAAAGATTTCTCTAGGATTTGTGACCCTGGCCATTAGTTAGGACCCCGTTCAGTGGCTGCGTCTCCAACTCCTTACCCGTCTCCAGATACGCATCCGCCGGCAGCTTCTTGCCAAAGCGCTCCCCATCGGCAATCGTCTCCAGCGTCGGCTTGTTGTGCGTCTCCGGCAGGAGCAGCGACAGGATGCCCGCGCACAGCGACAGTGAGCCATAAATGACCATTGGCAGTGGCGCCCACATGATGGCCAAGGAATTCACATAGGGTGCCAGCATGCCCGTCAAGCGGGAGACCATGGAGGCGGCGCCCATGCCCACCGTACGGACCACGGTGGGAAACTGTTCGCTGGAAAAGAGATAGATGGTGCCATAGGAACCGGTTATGGCCAGTTTGCCAACCATGGCACAGGTCACCACCAGCCAGTGCATCTCGCTGGGCACCACGCTGATGAGGAGCAGGCTGACACCGGCGACCAGCATGCAGCCGCAGAGAATGGAGCGACGTCCCCAGCGGTTGAGCGTGAGCAGGAGGAAGCCGTAGGCGGGGATCTCGACGGCGCCGGAGATCACAAAGTTGAGCAGCACTTGGCCGCCGAGATTGTTGGTGCTCCAGGAGAGGCCATAGTAGACACCGGTGCAGACCAGCCAGTCGAAGAAGATGACCAAGGTCTTGCGTCGCAGATTCGGATAGTGCAGGAGATCCCAGACGGAGGCGGGCTTGGACTCCAGTTCGGACTTTGGTTCCTGCTTGGAGCCCTGCTCCAGCAGCACCTCTAGTGCCTCCTTGGTTATGTCCACCCGATTGAAACGCGCCGCCTTCTGTATCACTTCGATAGCCTGATCCCGGCGTCCCTTGGACAGCAGCCAGCGCACCGATTCGGGTATGATCCAATAGTAGCACATGAAGACGAGTCCGGGCAGGGTCAGGGCAATCTGCAGCCAGCGCCAGTCGTGTATGAAGTAAGCGAATCCCGCCGTCAGCATGTATCCGGCGGAGAAGAACATCATCACAAAGATGCCCGCATAGAGACGCTTGGCGGGACCCACCATCTCCATGGCTATCACATACGCCACCAGGAACACCCCCGACGTAGTCGTTCCCACCATCAACCGCGCCAACGTATAGCTAAAGTATTCGGGTGCAATGCCGGCCAGGACGCCGAAGATCACCTGAATGACGAGGGAGGCAAAGAAGATGGGTTTCCTCCCATACTTATCGCTCAGCTGGCCAAAGACGATGCTGCCCAGCAGCACGCCCAGCATGAACATCGAGTCGCTCGTGGCGGCCAGGAATCCTCGACCGCAAACCAAATCGAATTCCGTCACCGCACTATTCTCATACTTCGTCCGATCGTAGATATAACGGTTGCAGCTCTGCGGCTCATCGTTTAACCGTTGATAGCTGTTGTTGGCTATATCGATGTGGTAGTACTGGCAAGTGTGTTCCGGCGGATAGGCGAGTGCTTGGAGCTGCTGGGGCAACGCATAGCTGGCGCCATTTTGAGGATCGGTGGGCAGCGCACAGCGGAAGTCCGGCTTGGCGAGCAGAAAGACGCCGGCGAGCTTGTGGAATGCCACTGGCATCGATGTGAGACAGATCAGTGTGTAGATAATCTTTTGGTAGCGACCAAAATCGCCCAATTGCACGATAACCTCATCGTAGCCCATTTCCGTTCCGTTCCGATTCGTTCGTTTGTCCGCGTTCTGCACTTGCTCCCAACGCGGCCAGTGAATCACTGAAGGTTTTGCTCTTACTGCGTTTATTGCGTTCGCCTTCTGTTCGTGCGTGTCTCGTGATGTTTCACGAGCGAGCCGATACAATTATGACGTGTACTTTGTACTCTCACCACACACACGCACACAAATATGTTGAGCGCAATTATGCTGCTGAGCAACACGTGTTGCTAAACGAAATTTCTATTGTATTTCGCCGCTGCGGATCTGACGCAACTTTTAGAGCGAAAACTTTTTGAGTCTGTGTACGTGTACTTTGTACTCTCACCACACACACACACACGCACGCAATTATGCTGCTGAGCAACACGTGTTGCTAAACGAAATTTCTTATGTATGTATTTCGCCGCTGCGGATCTGACGCAACTTTTAGAGCGAAAACTTTTTGAGCAAAAACGATTCTTTTTTCAACCGGCATACGAAATTGGCGTAAAGCTGCACGATTGAAGGCCAGCCAAATACTGAAAACAACAAATGCTGACGTTACCTTACGATAGCTTGTGCCATATACACACATATGCCCAAATCCATCATGCACAGTGCCAGGCAGCTGCTCTTTCTCTCTCTCTCTTTCTCTTGCTGTCGTCATTCACAATTAGGTGCTCTGTTTGTGGGAGAAATTATATCCAGAGAGAAATAGCGGTTTCGCAAACAACAACAACAACACTGAGCAACCCCATGGCAACATTTGTTAAACGGTTTTTTGGACTGCGTGCGATGACGCATAACTGTAACATACAAACATAGGTATTATGTGGAATTCGAGTAGTACATATCTATGTAGAATTCGAGTAGTACATATCTAAGTACACTTTAGTTCATATTTGTTTAGACTGTTAGTGAAACTGTTATAAATAGAATTTGTTTTTGTTTAATTTCGAATGTTTTCATATTGCAAGTGTTAATATTATTGTTTTGAAGCCAATAAGCTTGGCAAATTATGATGTTAATAATAATTTTGGTATTTTATTTGCATTTTTAAGTACTGTTTTTAACCTTATAATCGAATGTTATTGACATTAAAACAAAGCAAAAATTATCACTTTTATTAAATTAAATTTTTAAAGCTTTCAAAGGTGTAAAATTCTTCAAATCTTAAATATTAAATATGGTTGAGTTTTAAAATAACAGTTACCTTTCTTTCTGAGTTGTATATATTATTATTATATATATATATATTATATTATATTATATTATATATATAATATTTTAGGAGGTATTTATGTTCCCTCATCGATCTCAGAGACTGTAAGAGCTAGAGACTCCAGATTTGGTACATAAGCTCGCCTAATCCCTAGGCAGTACAAGTTTGTTTTAAATTTTCGATAACTCTTTCCGTTTCCGATATACACATGTGATCGATAACAACAAAATGTTGAATTCAGAAATCTTTATGATGCAGTTTGAAACATTAGACTAAATAATGATAACAGGCAGTTTCAAAATTTCGATAACTCTTTCCGTTTCCGATATACACATGTGATCGATAACAACAAAATCTTGAATTCAGAAACCTTTTTGATGCAGTTTGAAAGATTAGACGAAATAATGACAATCTGTGAAATTTTTATTGAAATCGGTTGGGAAACGCCGGAGATATGGAGCATTGAACTTAAGTCAAGTATGTACTATACGCGTATACATACACACACTCACATATACTTATATAGTATAGAGTTCAGGGTATCGTCTAGTCGGTATTTCTCGACTAAAACCTTCTTACTTGTTTTTTTTTTTAACGCATTTTTCGAGTTTCGTTCAAATAAATAATGCTAATCGTTTTGGAGTCGTTTGCAATACTGGTTTCAATTACGAGTTCCATGTAATTGATCGTACGATATTGGAGAATGGAGTTCATTTAACCTCAAATATCAATTGGATCGCGTCAATGGCAATCATCAGCGTTATATTGTTTTATGGAAAATCAATTGAGTAGAGAAATGTTGAAAATTAAATCGTGAATCGTACCATAACTGCAATATGTATGTGTGTGTGTGTGTGTGTGTGTTTACATAGACTCAAACAATCTCAATTAGACTCAATTAGTCAGCGTATGTCAGTTTCATTTTTTCATTTGCCGCTGTGGCGAATTGAATCGAAAGGCAAACATATGGAAACGGGTTAGAAAATCAAGATGGATGCGAATAACGGCATTGTTTTTGTGTTTTGCTGTACAAAGAAAGGGGTTATCTCAACTTTTACTTTAAGCGATATGTTAGAAGAAAATATTATAAATCACTCAATGTTAGCAATACATCAAAGATGCTATACATTTCATGATCACTACGCTATAACCAAAGCGGGAAGATTAATTGCATTTATTGATTAATCGAAACCACAGAATAAACGTTATAATCGCAACATGATAGCAAAATGAACAAAAGCTTTGTTTCTAAACATACAAATTTGATGCAACATGTTGCTAACAACATGCCAAGCAACACTAACGCAATTTTGCAACACTGCTGCAAAAGTATCGATATACATTGTTATGCCATTTTGAGCCAACGAGTATTTAAGCGATTGCGATAAGTCAAATTGGACAACGCGCGCAGTCGAAATAAAAACAGCGAACGCGTCGGTTGTTCCGCGCACTTACTGCAGTTTAATAGCAAGATCACAACAAATTTCAGTTCAAAAACAAAACACTTTATTAAAATACGTCAGGCTACAAAAAACAATGTTCATTGTGTTCGGGGGCAATTTCGCCTTCTGCAGCACATAAAACTGCCAACTGAAAAACAAAAACAAAAAACAAACAACAAATCTATGGTGCGTGCGTGTTCAAACTAAAGTTTATATTTTTTTTGCGCTAAACATTGGGCCGGTTGTGGCTTGCCAAAACGGAAAGGGCGGGCGAAAAAAAAAAAACTAACCCAGAATACGAAGCGTAAACTGCCGGCGACTCACTCCAGCGGAAGTCGCAACAACAACAGCAGGAGCAACAGGTAAGCGCAACGGTACAAAATCAACAATTCGTTTATTTGCCCGTTTTCAACCTGTGTGAGTTTTTTTGTTTGCTCCGTTTCGTATTTGTATTTGTATTTGCATTTGTATTTGTGTTCTGCTGCGTTGGCGTTTTTTTCGCTGCAATAAATCGATACGCGAGAACAGCAGCAGCGCACAAGGTGAGCATGAAGAGGGCGCAGTCGCGACATCCTCGCTTCCTCGCGTTCACCTCCAACAGACTTAAATTCACCACCAGCAGCTGTCTCACCCACACACACACACACATGCATGCACAAATGTGCTATATATAGAGTTGAATGTCAAGCAGAAAACGAACCTGAAGCAACTGTAAGATAGATTTTTCTGTTGACGCAGGCGTACAGAGCATAAAAAAAAAAAAAAAAAATAAAATAAAAATTAATGCAGAAGGAGCAGTTACTTATTAATATATTTAGTACGTTCCATGAGACTGCAAAAGAAAACTGTAAACATGACAAACTCCTTGCGCTGCTTTTGCTGCTTTTACTGCTATGCTGCTGCTCAATGAGAATGTGTATGTATGTGTATTACATTCTCATTGCTCATTGCTGCTGCTGTTAACTGTTTAATAAGCAAACGAAACTAGTTTCGAAGCAGAAGTGAATTTTATTTTGTTTTCGTTGATTTTTAGTTCGCCTAACTACACAAAAAAGTTCTTTCAAAGGTTATATTATATGCATACTACATATACATACATACATACATTGTAATCTGTGGTGAAAAAATACTTTTCGCTAGCAGCTCAGCTCAGCATGTGGCCGCACTAACACTTGCACAAACCTACCACACACACAGAGAGAGGGACTTTTCGGGTGTGCATTTTCAAGCCAATTAACGGGTTTAGCTATTCACCTTTATTTTGTTGATATTAAACTGTGCGGAGGGTAACACAGCTCCCGCCCTCGTGTGAGTAGTGTATGGGTAAGGGGGGTAGAAGAGATGAGGGGTATGTGCTGCACGCGCCGAAGCTGACAGCACGATCACACAATTGTTGTTGTCACATATCCTTTGTCCGCGACATACAGCTGCCCGAACTTCCTCTGCGTTTGAGATGCGTGAGATGCTCGTTAACCCTAGACCGCCCCATTTGGTGAGTTTCATTTCACGCCAAGCCCATTTACAGTTTAGACATAATTTGCATATAATAAAAGTGAAATAAAAGCGAAAAAAAGCTGTGTGTAGAGTGAAAGTTCGTAGATTAATTGCGGCCATTGTTTTCTTAAAACTTTAAGATTAGCATATGCATCTGATTAGTGTTAAGGTTTTTGCATCTTGGTTTCGAGATTTACGAACTTATGTATCTTCATTTTGTTGTTATGTCACAAACTATAACGGCACTTGTTGATATATAAGTGAACGAAACACATTTAAACAATCTCTTCATTTTTCCGTTTAGTATATAGTCTATTTGGCAAATCGGTTCAGTATATCCCCAGGATTAACCCTAACAACGTAAGAAGCTTTATAGCTTAACCTCTTCTAGTTGTATTTATCATATTATCTATTATTATTATTATTATCATATTATCATTTATCGTATTTCTGTTTGTAGTTATGCTTATGGACTTGTGACTAGTCCAAGTATATCTTCATTTGGTATACGTTCATTTCTCTGAGTGTCAGCTGCACCATGATAGTTAACAAGATAAGATTATAACATATAACAGTGATAACACAAAATGCACAGTTTTGACAAGAGCAAATATAAAAGCACAAACTGAAGGCTCTAGTCGAGAAATCCCAACTAGACTATAACCTGAACTCTATACTATACAAGTATATGTGAGTGTGTGTGTGTATACGTGTATAGTACATACTTTCTTAACTTCAATGCTCCATATATCCGGTGTTTCTCAACCGATTTCGATACAATTTTCACAGATTATCATTATTTAGTCTAATATTTCAAATTACATCAGAAAGATTTCTGAATTCAACATTTTGTTGTTATCGATCACATGTGTATATCGGAAACGGAAAGAGTTATCGAAATTTTGAAACTGCCTGTTATCATTATTTAGTCTAATGTTTCAAACTGCATCAAAAAGTTTTCCAAATTCAAGATTTTGTTGTTATCGATCACATGTGTATATCGGAAACGGGAAGAGTTATCGAAATTTTGAAACTGCATGTTATCATTATTTCGTCTAATCTCTCAAACTGCATCAAAAAGTTTTCCAAATTCAAGATTTAATTGTTATCGATCACATGTGTATATCGGAAACGGAAAGAGTTATCGAAAATTTGAAACTGCCTGCTATCATTATTTAGTCTAATCTTTCAAACTGCATCAAAAAGTTTTCCAAATTCAAGATTTTGTTGTTATCGATCACATGTGTATATCGGAAACGGAAAGAGTTATCGAAATTTTGAAACTGCCCATTATCATTATTTTGTCTAATGTTTCAAAATGCATCATAAAGATTTCTGAATTCAAGATTTTGTTGTCATCGATCACATGTGTATATCGAAAACGGAATGAGTTATCGAAATTTTGAAACAAACTTGTACTGCCTAGGGATTAGGCGAGCTTATGTACCAAATCTGTAGTCTCTAGCTCTTATAGTCTCTGAGATCAATGGCTATATCGACTCGGCTGTTGATGCTGATCAAGAATATATATACTTTATGGCGTCGGAGCTGCTTCCTCTTTTAGCCCGGCTAGTACAAGATTTAACAGCTGCAAACAGCTGTTGGAAAGCAATTGAAAATGATTGTTTATTTACTATTTACTTAGTGTTGAAAATGTGTCCCGAAGTGCACTTTGTTGTTTTTTTCTGTATAACAGATTTGTGAGAGGCAAATGCAACATACTTCTCACACCCTACCGAGTGGGGGGCCAAAATGAGCCCCACATATGGAACAGCAGAGTCTGTGCACAAACTGACATACGTATATACAGTATGTCAAGAAAGTGTTTACACAAACTGAAAAATTTGATTTTTTTCACTTTAGAGCTATAAGGGACCATATATACATTTTAGCAGGACAATGATCCCAAGCACAAGGCAAATATAGTGAGGTGCTGGCTGCTTTATAACTGTAAAAAGTGTTCGATACTCCCTTCTGATCTCGACCCAATTGAAAATCTGAAAAAAACATACTGCCAAGCTCCAACCAAAAAACAAAAATGATCCCAAGGCGATAATCTTGGAGGAATGGCAAAATATTCCATTGGAATATGTCCAAAATCTCGTCAAATCGGTTATAGAAGCCAACGGTAGACATACAAAATTTTAAATATAGTTTAAAACCAAAAAGTAATAGAATGTTTGACAGTTATACAGTTGATTTTAGTGCCTTTTGTTAGTATTTTTAATTGTTCTTTGTTAATATTAATTATTTTTGAATATTTTTTAATAGGTTTAAGAGATAACTGATTGAATTATTTATAAAAATTAAAAAAAAAAATTTAAAATTAAAATTAAAATTTTTTTTAGTATTTTGAATTGTTCTTTGTTAATATTAATTATTTTTGAATATTTTTTAATAGGTTTAAGAGATAATTGATTGAATTATTTATAAAAATTAAAAAAAAAATTATTAAAAACAAAAATTATAATTTTAAACCAAAAAGTAATAGAATGTTTGACATTACACTTATTTTTTGATTTTAGTTCCTTTGTTAGTATTTGTAATTGTTCTTTGTTAATATTAATTATTTTTGAATATTTTTTAATATGTTTAAGAGATAATTGATTGAATTACTTATAAAAAAAAAAAATTAAAATTAAAATTAAAAATTAAAAAAAAAATTTAAAAAAAAATTAATTATATATGTAAAATTAAAAAAAAATTAAAAACATCAACCAGTAAAAAAATCAAAATTTTTCAGTTTGTGTAAACACTTACTTGACATACTGTATGTTGTTGTTTTAATTGTTCTTTGGTAATATTAATTATTTTTACATTTTTTTTTAATAAGTTTAAAAGATAATTGATTGAATTATTTATAAAAATTAAAAAAAAAATTTTAAAAAAATTAATTAATTACTTAATAAAATTAAAAAATAAATAAAAACAACAACCAGTAGGTCCCTTATAGCTCTCAAAATTTTTTCAGTTTGTGTAAACACTTTCTTGACAAACTGTATGTTGTTGTTTTAATTGTTCTTTGTTAATATTAATTATTTTTGAATATTTTTTAATATGTTTAAGAGATAATTGATTGAATTATTTATAAAAATTTAAAAAAAAATTTTAAAATATTTAATACTATATATAAAATTAAAAAATAAATAAAAACAACTAGTGGGTCCCTTATAGCTCTAAAAAAATTTCAGTTTGTGTAAAGACTTTCTTGACATACTGTATGTGTTGTTTTAATTGTTCTTTGTTAATATTAATTATTTTTAAATTTTTTTAAAATAGGTTTAAGAGATAATTGATTGAATTATTTATAAAAATTAAAAAAAAAATTTTTTGAAAAATTAATTATATATATAAAATTTAAAAAAATTAAAAATACAACCAGTGAAAAAATCAAAATTTTTCAGTTTGTGTAAACACTTTCTTGACATACTGTATGTGTAGTTGTGCGAGCGAGTGGAGAAACGGATAAGTTATGGTAGCCCAGTGAATTTGATGGGGACTCCCCGCTTGGCAACTGTTGCCTGTCCGACCAATGGTTGTTGTTGTTGTTGCCTCCTTTTAGGGGAAATGGCGAACGTTAATTGTTTTAGTTTTCCTGTTTCAGTTTTGTGTTTTTCAATATGAACAGTTAGTGTCTGTATTAATTGGTTCCACATGGATCGAAAGCACGTTTTGTGGCCAGCAATCCGTGAGTCATTGAACCCGCAAATAAGCGTCGAAAGCAGGATAAAATGCAGCTAAAAAAAAATAATAATTATTATATTATTTTTTGTTGAATTAAAACAAAGCCAAAAACAAAAACAAAAACGAACTGGTTTTAGGCATGCGCAGCGTTTTGTTAGCCGCTTAACGGTACAGTGAACTTTGGCCTAAAAGCCCCTCCGGCCAACTAAAATCATGTTCCTGTGACGTTTGGGCCATAAAGCTGCCCCCAAGTATCTGCCTCTTTTGTTGTTGCAAGCGCAACGTAATTGCTTTTTGAGCATTTCCTCTGCTTTTGTTGGCTTTTGTTGGCTTTTTTTCCGCCTATTACTAACTAGTGTTAGCTGGAATGACTCATCAATTTTGTTGAATATTAATATTTTTGTTGCCTGTACCAGAACCAATCTGCTGGGCAGCTGCCGCAAAACAAGTTCAACTGGTTGTTCTCACACACTTGCTGGAAATCCGTGCAACTGATATGCGCAGTTGCAGTTGCATGTGGATTGCATTCGAATCGTTAACCTGCCACTTGGACTTGCCACAGACCACCGTTAGCGTCCCTCAGCTAAGCTGACTCAAAGCCTGCTGCTGCTGCGCTTGACTGGTTGAACTTGATATTGAACGAACAACTGACCACGACTTCTTGCAATGCTTGACCATTCGCAAAAAACGGGTTTGCGTTCCATTCCTCTATCTTACCATAGTTAGAAGCGTTCTCGTTTTAGTATACCCTAAAAAGGGTATAATGGTTGCGTGCAAAAGTATGTAACAGGCGTAAGGAAGCATCTCCGACCCCATAAAGTATATATATTCTTGATCAGCATCAACAGCCGAGTCGATATGGTTTCGATAACTTTCCCGGTTTTCGATATACACATGTTATCGATAACAACAAAATCTTGAATTTGGAAAACTTTTTAATGCAGTTTGTAATATTGAACGAAATAATGATAACAGGCAGTTTCAAAATATCGATAACTCTTCCCGTTTCCGATATACACATGTGATCGATAATAACAAAATCTGGAATTCAGAAATCTTTATGATGCAGTTTGAAACATTAGACAAAATAATAATAACAGGCAGTTTCAAAATTTCGATAACTCCTTCCGTTTTCGATATACACATGTGATCGATAACAAAAAAAACTTGAATTTGAAAAACTTTGTGATGCAGTTTGAAAGATTAGACTAAATAATAACAATCTGTGAAAATTTTATAGAAATCGGTTGAGAAACGCCGGAAGTATAGTATAAAGTAAAGGGTTCAGGGTATCGTCTAGTCGGCATTTCTCGACTAGAGCCTTCTTACTTGTTAAGATTCTTCGTTTTGCAATCATCTAACTAAAATTCCAATCAAATTCTCCAGTCTTCTATTGCAAGTTCCTGACGTTCATGTAATCTTTCGATTATCATTTTGGCGTGACGCTTCTTTGCTCTTCTTCTTGCTTCTCTGGCTTGGCTTTATGGCCTTTTAACTACAGAAAATGTCGCAATTATTACACAATTTTCGTCGTCTTGAGTCAGTTTTCGTTTGTTGTTGTTCTCTTCTTCTTCTTCGGTGGCACAAAGCAATTGAAATTATTTTTTTCACCACGTAATTTTTTGCTTAGCTCGGGGCTATGAAATTATTGCAATAGTTTGGCTTTTGTTGTTGTCTGCATGCAATCTTTTTTGACTATATATATATGTGGGTAGGGAACCAAAAACTCAATGCATATTGTACATAAGTAGGCTAACAACAGAAATGGGCCAAAAGGCAGTACAATGGGAAAGAGAAAGAGGGTTGTAACGAATGTCAGGTGTTATCGAAAATCGATTAGCGTATTGACTAACTCGGACACTAAGCATTTTAAAAGAAGATATCCCGACTAGACTATACTCTGAACCATATATGTAGCATGTGTTAATGTGTGTGTGTGTGTGTACGCGTATAGTGCATACTTTACTTAACTTAAATATTCCCTATCTCCGATGTTACCCAGCCGATTTCAATAAAAATTTCACAGATTATCATTATTTCGTCTAATGTTTCAAACTGCATCACAAAGTTTTCGATATTCAAGATTTTGTTGTAATCGATAACTTGTGTATATCGGAAACGGAAAGAGTTATCGAAATTTTGAAATTGCCTGTTATCATTATTTTGTCTAATGTTTCAAACTGCATCAAAAAGTTTTCCAAATTCAAGTTTTTTTTGTTATCGATCACATGTGTATATCGGAAACGGAAAAAGTTATCGAAATTTTGAAACTGCCTGTTATCATTATTTCGTCTAGTGTTTCAAACTGCATCAAAAAGTTTTCCAAATTCAAGATTTTGTTGTTATCGATCACATGTGTATATCGGAAACGGAAAGAGTTATCGAAATTTTGAAACAAACTTGTACTGCCTAGGGATTAGGCGAGCTTATGTACCATACCCTTTTTACCCATTTTCAATGGATTCAGGGTATAATGAGAAATTTCTTAATCAAAACTCAATTCAAAAGAATCCGGCTTCTTTATCAAATTTATCAGTCTGACACGATTTTATTGTGCATTGTTAAACATTTTAAAGATTAATGACCAACAAACAAACTTATTTCCAATGCTTAAGCCTACAAATTATCTATAGACACGAGCTTGACAAATTGATTTCCCGTCAGCGGCAACAAATTTTCATTTGGCCCATTGGTTTAGCCCAACTGTTGAACCGTTATACATCTTTTTAGCCTGTGAGTGATTGTTGTTGTTTTTGGTTTCTCCCTGTTTTAACGTTGCGCAATGCAACAGAATACATAACAAAGCACAAAGACAAAGACAATAGACACATAACGAACGAACGAAACGAGCATGATTGTTAATTATACAGAGTCAACGGCACTTGCTGGCCTGGTCCTCGCCCTCGCCCTCGCCCTCGCCATGGTGGTCAACCGGAAGGTGTGCATTGGTAGAATAACTACCATTAAAGGGAACTTTTTTGTTGTTGGTGCTAGCAGCAGAGTAACAGTTACAGACTGCAAATGTTAACAGAAATGTTATGATACTATCAATGAGAATGTAATACATTCTCTGTTATAATCATCTTCATAACATTTTCCTAAACTGTATATAGTATAACAGTATAACTGATTAATAGATCCAAGCCTCTCTGTATTACATTCTCATTGTTATGTTGTTATAATCATCTTCATAACATTTTCCTTAACTGTATATAGTATAACAGTATAACTGATTAATAGATCCAAGCCTCTCTGTATTACATTCTCATTGTTATGTTGTTATAATCATCTTCATAACATTTTGCTAAACAGTTAACTGATATATAGTATAACAGTATAACTGATTAATAGATCCAAGCCTCTCTGTATTACATTCTCATTGTTATGATGTTATAATCAACTTCATAACATTTTGCTAAACAGTTAACTGATATATAGTATAACAGTATAACTGATTAATAGATCCAAGTCTCTCTGTATTAAATTCTCATTGTTATGTTGTTATAATCATCTTCATAACATTTTCCTTAACTGTATATAGTATAACAGTATAACTGATTAATAGATCCAAGCCTCTCTGTATTACATTCTCATTGTTATGATGTTATAATCAACTTCATAACATTTTGCTAAACAGTTAACTGATATATAGTATAACAGTATAACTTATTAATAGATCCAAGCCCCTCTGTATTACATTCTCATTGTTATGTTGTTATAATCATCTTCATAACATTTTGCTAAACAGTTAACTGATATATAGTATAACAGTATAACTGATTAATAGATCCAAGCCTCTCTGTATTACATTCTCATTGTTATGATGTTATAATCAACTTCATAACATTTTGCTAAACAGTTAACTGATATATAGTATAACAGTATAACTGATTAATAGATCCAAGTCTCTCTGTATTAAATTCTCATTGTTATGTTGTTATAATCAACTTCATAACATTTTCCTAAACTCTTAACTAATATATAGTATAACAGTATAACTGATTAATTGATCAAAGCCTTAGTTTTTTTTTTAAAAATTCGAAATCAAAAAATATCTGATTTGAAATTTTCTATTTGATTTTCATGGAAAATAATAGCTAAAACTACCAAATAGTTGCGGTTTGCCCATGCAAATGGTTTAATAATTTGAATAAAAATTCGAAAAAAAGTAAAAAAAGAAATGTTCCGACTTGTCAGGTGTGGGGTTCGAACCCACGCTCTCTCTCGAGAACCAGAGCTTAAATCTGGCGCCTTAGACCGCTCGGCCAACCTGACTTGTTGAACGAGTCTTTCCAAACGTGCTACATAAGCAACACACTGTCGGCATTTGCCAGTGACAGTTTTCAGGTATACGTTTTTGTGTTTTTTTCACACGCACACACACACACACACATATATATATTTCACGCAGAGGGTGCGTGTTTCATTGCATGTGAAAAAGTGTGCATGCGGGTGGGTTTTATGTTTTGTGTTTTGCACATCGAATTGTTAGTTTGAAAAATATTCCAAATAACCTTTAACAAAACGTACGTTCTGAACATGATTCGCAATTACAATCAGCGATATGCTGCTATTTTTATATCCGACTCTCTCACTCTAACAGCAAAAGTGCTTTTGCTAATTTGTTGTTGTTGGTACAAAGAGAAAAGAAAATAAAACACAGACAATGCTTCGTCTGACAGCTGTTCATTTGTCTCGCTCTCACTTACAACGGAAGTCAACCCTCGCTCCCTCACACACACACCGCACATGTTCGTCGCAGTACAGCACGTAACGGTCTCCCCATCTCCCTTTCGCTGCATCGCCGCCGCCTTCTCTGACGTTTGTTCTAACGGCTCTTTAGCATACAAAAGCTATGTTAAAGCTTTTTGGCAATGCTTTTACGGCATACCTGCATTTGTGTGGGATCTGATGCTAATTTATGAAACGAAAATTTGCACTTGCCGAAAGCTCTCTCTGTCGACCAGCTGTTGCGCCTTTGAACTGTGAAGTACTTAATTTGAAAAGTTAAAAAAAAAGAAATGATATTAAACATGCGCAGCTGGAGCCGGCATCAATTGTACCGGAAGTTGTTATGTGATGCCAAGCTCCGTTGCAATATACATATATACATATGTATTGTTGTGTCTGTGTTTCCATTGTGCTTCCTAGCAGCACTTCAGCGAAGTGTTACAATTTTTCGCCATTGTTTTGGTTTTACTTGAATTGGAGCATAAACACAGAATATTGCAGCTGCAATGGCAACTAGCACGTAAATGTAATTATTACTGTACCACCCACTCACACACACACAAACACGAACTATGACTCGATTCGGCGCAGTCAATGCGACAGCTGTATATCGTTTACGATATGCGACAACCCCGAAAAAATCGTAAACGAACATCCTGTGTTCCGTTAGTTCGATTCACAGAATCCACACACCGAAACGCATCAGTGCAATCTTTGACTTCGTTGATTGCAGTCGTGCGTGGTCGGCTCGTTCGTTCGGGGAGGGGTGTGCAAAGAACTCGGTTACTAGGTGAAAACAGAAGCAGAAGCAACAAAAACAACGACTCAGATATTCATCGAATGCAGTCAAAACTACAGCTACATTTACGCATACATACATATAAAATGCGCATATGGCGCAGCAGCAAATCTTATTTTCTCAATTCTCCAGCTAATCTGTTGTCGATGAGGTGATGATATGTTCTGTAGGTCAGCATATGCAGTAAATTGTGTAATAAAGTTTCCCCGCCAAAGAAAAATTAAATTAATGATTATTGGCTGCAGTCGTTGTTGTTGTTGTGAATATCGTATGTAACGAAAAGTGAAAAGAAATTCTCACTGGAAAATGATCCAACGTACGAAAGTGTAATTGGGAAAAGTGTTTAATCGATAGTGAAAATCAAACAAGGAAGCAAAAACAACAACAACAACACACACACACACACACACACATACAGTCATTGAACGGTTTCAGACCCAGGTCAACCTCCTCACATACAACTGACGTCTTCACTCAAAGTGCACTCAACTGCAACTCCTCTACACCCCTCTCCCTTCCCTTGCCTTACTTGCACTCACTCCTAGTTGAGTCAACCCTTTTTGGTCTTAGTGCATTGCACTGCAATTAACTCATTAGGACACACACACACACACACACACACACACACACACACACACTCACACACACACACACACACGTACACATAAAGACAACAACAAACATGGATTTCTATGCGAATAACAGAGAGGGACATAATCCCAATTCTGGTGAGTTCAATAACTAAATTGATTAACGTTTATTGAGCGTAATCTTATCTTCAGTCTAATTGTGAATTTGTTGTAATTAAATTATTGTCAAAGAAATATTTATTGTACTAATAACCGATAAAAGGGTTAAAGCATTCGGGTAACTGACAGATAACACCTGAGTCCCAAAAATAAACAAGTAAGAAGGCTCTGAACCCTATACTTAACGCATACAGTCAGTGCTTGCAAGTATGTGTGAGTGTGTGTGTGTACGCGTATAGTGGATACTTGACATAACTTCAATGTTCCATATCTCCGATGTTTCTCAACCGATTTCAATAAAAGTTTCACAGATTATCATAATATCGTCTAATGTTTCAAACTGCATCACAAGGATTTCTGAATTCAATATTTTGTTGTTATCGATCACATGTGTATATCGGAAACGGAAAGAGTTATCGAAAATTTACACTTCACAGATTGTTATTATTTCGTCTAATGTTTCAAACTGCATCACAAAGTTTTCCAAATTCAAGTTTTTTTTGTTATCGATCACATGTGTATATCGGAAACGGGAAGAGTTATCGAAAATTTATATTTCACAGATTGTCATTATTTAGTCTAATGTTTCAAACTGCATCAAAAAGTTTTCCAAATTCAAGTTTTTTTTGTTATCGATCACATGTGTATATCGGAAACGGGAAGAGTTATCGAAAATTTAACTTTCACAGATTGTCATTATTTCGTCTAATGTTTCAAACTGCATCATAAATATTTCTGAATTCAAGATTATGTTGTTATCGATCACATGTGTATATCGGAAACGGGAAGAGTTATCGAAAATTTATATTTCACAGATTGTCATTATTTCGTCTAATGTTTCAAACTGCATCAAAAAGTTTTCCAAATTCAAGATTTAATTGTTATCGATCACATGTGTATATCGGAAACGGAAAGAGTTATCGAAATTTTGAAACAAGCTTGTACTGCCTAGGAATTAAGCGAGCTTATGTAGCAAATCTGGAGTCTCTAGCTCTTATAGTCTCTGAGATCGAAGGACATGGCTATATCCACTCGGCTGATCAAGAATATATATACTTTATGGGCTCATAGATGCTTCCTTCAGCCTGTTACACACTCTTGCACAAAACCATTATACCCTTTTTAACCATTTTCAGTGGGTTCAGGGTATAAACATTAAAGGTACTGAACTTTATCTTTGTTATAACCGATATAGTCTATATATATATATATATATATAGGAACTGTGTGGCTTTATGAAATATACAAAGTAAAGCGCATTTCTTCACTTCCGCTAATGCGTAAACAAAATGAACGAGTTGCACGAATAATCGAGGCGTGCAACATTTGAAATTGTGGCTGATGATTCACTAGCTGAAAAGTATGAGACGAAGCACCGATGATATCACCAACACCCACCCCCAAGCAACCAAGAATCACAGACACACTGAAGTGTGTACTCTTTTTGGCTAATTGGACCTTTGGCTGCTCGGGTTACGCAAAACGACCTGGTCAAAAAGGAAATCAGAGCGATAAGCCGCTTGCTACGTGCCACAACTAACCAGATGATGCAAGGCACAAAGGCCGCGGCTTCACATTTCATAAGCCTTTTTGCCCCTCCTCCTTGACATGACTTTGCCTGTTCCTCTGTCCACATATCAAGAAGAAAAGGAAGCCTTCTTGTCTTCTTCTTCTTCTGTGTGTTCTTGCCACCTTGCCACCTTGCCGCCTTGCCGCCTTGCCTCGCTGTGTCCATTGTCAATGTCGCGCCCTCAAGCACTGCCATTTATGCTTTTTGCTGCTGTTGCTGCCTCTGACATTGTTGTTGTTGTTGCTGCCACACTTGGCTGACGTTGCACGAAGATTGTCTTGCATTTCTGCAACGAAATCTCTGCCAGAATGCAGCCAGGCAACTTCTCCACACTTCCCTACGTAAACTTAAATGCTTCTCCCTGCTCTTGTTCATCATAGGCAAACTCCATTTAATGTTTTTATACCCTGAACCCATTGAAAATGGTTAAAAAGGGTATATTGGTTTTCTGCTTAAGTATGTAACAGGCGGAAGGAAGCATCTCCGACTCCGTAAAGTATATATATTATTGATCAGCATTAACAGTGGAGTCGATATGGTTTCGATAACTCTTCCCGTTTCCGATATACACATGTGATCGATAATAACAAAACCTTGAATTTGGAAAACTTTTTGATGCAGTTTGAAAGATTAGACGAAATAATGACAATCTTGGAAATTTAAATTTTCGATAACTCTTCCCGTTTCCGATATACACATGTTATCGATAACAACAAAATATTGAATTCAGAAATCTTTATGATGCAGTTTAACACATTAGGCGGTTAATGATAATCTGTGAAAATTTTATTGAAATCGGTTGAGAAACACCGGAGATATGGAGCATGACTAGTAAAGTATAGGGTTCAGGGTATCGTCTAGTCGGGATTTCTCGACTAGAGCCTTCTTACTTCTTAATTTATGTGTACGTCTCCAGTGCAGCTAGGCAGACAAATTGTAGGCACACTGAGCCCAACTACTCCAAGGGCTCGTCATCATCGTTGCATACAAAAAACGAGTTAGGAACAGCATAAGTTTCGGCAAGGCGACTAAATACATACCCTCTACTCATTGTATCAGGTCTAAAAACCTGATTTTGTTGAGGTTCGAAGTTTAAAATGGTTTTGTGAAGTCTGAAACTAATAAGCACCATCAATCCAACTTAACAGGGTATTTCAAACTGCATATGGAAATTGTGCAGCGTTTTTTTTTCTTCTCTCTCTCTGACTGATCAAGATAATGTTAAATTGTCTGCAAAATTGTTGTTAATTTGCCATGCACATTATAAAGCAATTTCAGTCATATGCTCTGAGGCTAAGTTCCACTTTTCTTTCACAAACTGGGCTAATTGTCTTAGATAGATTGCAGTTAATGAGCCTACGATATCAGCATAAAACCGTTTACAAAACAGAAGAAGAAGAAAGACATGTGAGCAGGCACTCGATGATATCTCTAGGCTGAGAGTATTCAAAAATCACAGAAAAAAAATATTATGACGCATTCAAACATTTTGGAATATTCAAATAACGAGAATTGTTGATAAGAGCTTTCATATTTAAATGTAAATGAGTATTTGCATAGAACAAAGAATGTTTGTGAATAAAGCTTTTTGGGTAGAATCTCCCCGAACGGCATTTAACTTATACATTTTGTCTATATCGTATTGTAAATCGTAGTCTAGTATTTGAAGCTAACCATATAATAGGAACATACATTTTGTCTATATCGTATTGTAAATCGTAGTCTAGTAGTTGAAGCTAACCATATAATAGGAACATACATTTTGTCTATATCGTATTGTAAATCGTATTTGAAGCTAACCATATAATAGGAACATACATTTTGTCTATATCGTATTGTAAATCGTATTTGAAGCTAACCATATAATAGGAACATACATTTTGTCTATATCGTATTGTAAATCGTAGTCTAGCAGTTGAAGCTAACCATATAATAGGAACATACATTTTGTCTATATCGTATTGTAAATCGTATTTGAAGCTAACCATATAATAGGAACATACATTTTGTCTATATCGTATTGTAAATCGTATTTGAAGCTAACCATATAATAGGAACATACATTTTGTCTATATCGTATTGTAAATCGTAGTCTAGCAGTTGAAGCTAACCATATAATAGGAACATACATTTTGTCTATATCGTATTGTAAATCGTATTTGAAGCTAACCATATAATAGGAACATACATTTTGTCTATATCGTATTGTAAATCGTAGTCTAGCAGTTGAAGCTAACCATATAATAGGAACATACATTTTGTCTATATCGTATTGTAAATCGTATTTGAAGCTAACCATATAATAGGAACATACATTTTGTCTATATCGTATTGTAAATCGTATTTGAAGCTAACCATATAATAGGAACATACATTTTGTCTATATCGTATTGTAAATCGTAGTCTAGTATTTGAAGCTAACCATATAATAGGAACATACATTTTGTCTATATCGTATTGTAAATCGTAGTCTAGTAGTTGAAGCTAACCATATAATAGGAACATACATTTTGTCTATATCGTATTGTAAATCGTATTTGAAGCTAACCATATAATAGGAACATACATTTTGTCTATATCGTATTGTAAATCGTATTTGAAGCTAACCATATAATAGGAACATACATTTTGTCTATATCGTATTGTAAATCGTATTTGAAGCTAACCATATAATAGGAACATACATTTTGTCTATATCGTATTGTAAATCGTATTTGAAGCTAACCATATAATAGGAACATACATTTTGTCTATATCGTATTGTAAATCGTATTTGAAGCTAACCATATAATAGGAACATACATTTTGTCTATATCGTATTGTAAATCGTAGTCTAGCAGTTGAATAGGAACTGTAAATTACACCCACGAGAACTCAACTCATTCAGCATGATCATTGTCATCATCCAACGTACAAAATACAATAATAAAACTCGCTTAACAATCATTTAATAATTTAGTACTTTTGCAAATGTCATCTAAATGTGTGCGGGCAGAGAAATCTCATTGTATTCGCAATATCGTTTTGCATTGTTCTACCGAAAAGCCCAAAATACGAGTGACTTGAGTGGAATGAGTGACTATGAGTGAATGAGTGGAATGAGTGGAATGAGAACCAACAAAAGCAGGCTCTAATTGAGCCGAGCCGAGCTAAAAGCTGAACATATCCGAACGAAGCTGGGCACACATTAACCCAGCGAACTGAATAAGTAAATGAATTTCACCTTGATGCTTCTCAACGTCATTGTCTTGGCAAACCCTTCCCCCCCTCCATATACAAATTGTAGTAATAAGGGGTTAAGAGTTGTTGCTGTAAACGAGAGCTTGCACATGTTCGTAGTAACTATTATATGTGTGTGTTTATAAGCGAATTGTCAAGCAACAACAACAACAACAACAAGGTCGCCATTGTTATGGGTCGGTCCGGCGGTTCACTCGATTTGTCAACACCTACACGGTTGGCGGAGCCGTGCTTATCAACAGCACAACGCCCGTGACTCAACGCATGACCAAGAAAGGTAACCAGCAGCAAAATAGACAAAAAAAAGAAAGAAAAAAAAAAGATACAGTATGTCAAGAAAGTGTTTACACAAACTGAAAAACTTTTCACTTTAGCGCTATAAAAGGGAACCACTGTTTGTTGTTTTTAACTTTTTTTTAATATTATATATATTAATTTTTTAAAAAAATTTTTTATAAATAATTCAATCAATTATCTCTTTAAAAATTTAAAAAAAAATAAAAAATAATTAATATTAACAAAGAACAATTAAAAATAATAACAAAGGCACTAAAATCAACAGTAAAAAAAGTGTTGACCAGTGGGGTGAACTATAACTTTAGAGCTATAAGGGACCCACTGTTTTTTGTTTTTAATTTTTTTTTAATTTTTATAAATAATTCAATCAATTATCTCTTAAACCTATTAAAAAAAAATGTAAAAATAATTAATATTAACAATTAACAATTAAGATAATAACATACTGTATGCCAAGAAAGTATTTACAAAAACTGAAATTTTTTAATTTTTTCACTTTAGAGCTATAAGGGACTCACTGTTTGTTGTTTTTAATTTTTTTAAATTTTATATATATAATTAATTTTTTTTAAAATTTTTTTTTTAATTTTTATAAATAATTCAATTAATTATCTCTTAAACCTATTAAACAAAAAATTAAAAAATAATTAATATTGACAAAGAACAATTAAAAATACTAACAAAGGCACTAAAAACAAAAAATGTTGACCAGTGTGGTGAAAAAATGAAAATTTTCAGTTTGTGTAAACACTTTCTTGACATACTGTATATAAAAAAAGTGGATAGCAAAGGAAAGGCGACAACGTCAGCGAATAACGAAAGAACAATAGCCGAGTGTAACAAACAAAAAAAGAGAGAGGTGAGTTTTCCGTCTCTCTCCCTCTCGCTCTGTCACTTTGTAGCGGCACAGGTAAAGTTTTAAATAGCTGAGAAATGCTTAAACAAGAACTGCCATAAAACACCGGCCCGGCCCGTCCCGTCCCGTCCCGCTGGCAGCAGAGCGGCAAAACGGACTTAATGACTGCTACGCAAAGCAAGAGAGAGAGAGAGAAAGAGAGTGGGAATAGTTGAAGCGATCATTCTTAGAGATGTGCACAAAAATACGATGAATTTGTTATAATGTTTAAAAATGTGAAATAATTTCTAACTATTTGGAACTTATATAACTGTTAACATGCATTTGCTTATAAGTATCTACGAATATCAGAAAAAAAAATAAATTTTATGAGCTCGTGACACGAAGTCACGACACGACACGATTCACCATCAACTCTGCCATTCATAGCTCACCTGGCTGTGATCGCCCGCTCAGTTGCTCAGTTGCTTTTGTGAACTCTGACGACGCGGCTCTTAGTCGGAGCGTAGAGCTGTTAACCGTTAACTGTTTACGTGTGTGTGTGTGATAAGATTTTTCGTTTTGATTGAATATCGCCAACTAATTCGTTCACCTTTCTTCCTTGCAGTGCGAAAAATGTTGGAGGACACCCAGCTAGTTTGGGTGCGGGATCCTGTCGATGGTTATATACAGGGTCGCATTACGGAAATCGGCGCCAAGGAGTTTGAGGTCACGCCCATCGATCGTAAATTTGCCAAGCGGACGTGTCACTGCGATGACATACACTCCTCATGTGATGGAGCCCAGGATCACGATGACAACTGTAAGTAAAAGCAGACACACACACACACACACACACACACACACACACACACACACACACACACACACACACACACACACACACACATATGTACATTCATGCATACAGATAAACATTAATGTATGTGCGTTTTTTGTATTTTTGCTTTCGGGCTTTTATCTTTTGTTTAGCTTGTTTTGTGCATAGAACGTGGTTACATAAAGTATATGAAAACAAGTCGAGAAATGCCGACTAGACGATACCCTGAATTCTATACAATCACTGCTTGCAAGTGTGTGTGAGTGTGTGTATGTATACGCGTATAGTGCATACTTTCTTAACTTCAATACTCCATATCTCCAGTGTTTCTCAACCGATTTCAATCAAATTTTCACAGATTGTCATTATTTCGTCTAATGTTTCAAACTGCATCATAAAGATTTCTGAATTCAAGATTTTTTTGTTATCGATAACATGTGTATATCAGAAACGGAAAGAGTTATCGAAATTTTGAAACTGCCTGTTATCATTATTTTGTCTAATCTCTCAAACAGCATCAAAAAGTTTTCCCAATTCAACATTTTGTTGTTATCGATAACATGTGTATATCGGAAACGGGAAGAGTTATCGAAAATTTATATTTCACAGATTATCATTATTTACTCTAATCTTTCAAACTGCATCATAAAGATTTCCAAATTCAACATTTTGTTGTTATCGATCACATGTGTATATCGGAAACGGGAAGAGTTATCGAAATTTTGAAACTGCCTGCTATCATTATTTTGTCTAATGTTTCAAACTGCATCATAGATTTCTGAATTCAAGTTTTTTTTTGTTATCGATAACATGTGTATATCGAAAACCGGGAAAGTTATCGAAACCATATCGACTCGGCTGTTGATGCTGATCAAGAATATATATACTTTATGGGGTCGGAGATGCTTCCTTTTGCCTGTTACTTACTTTTGCGCAAAACCATTATACCCTTTTTACCCATTTTCAATGGGTTCAGGGTATACAAATTCTACATTCTCTATGAGAACGAACCGCAGCCGAGAGGCAAATGTTTAAAAAACAGTCAACAATTTCCTGTTCGCTGTTAATCTGGAAAGTGTAACTAAAATCTTATCGGAGCAACTAGAACAGAACGAAAAAAATGTTTAGTTAGATAATATCAATCGCAAAATTGCAACAACTTGTATATATGTATGAGTAGTGTGTTATCTCCAAATTGCAAATGTGTAGAAGAAATATCTGTAGCTACTTTTTCGAAATATAACGAAGCAGAACGAGAGAAACTTCAACGCTTATGCGATTTGTTGATCTCAGTTGAGATCTTCTGTTCTAGGCAATTGTGCAAGTTTCCTCTGGAGGGGGAATCTCACGTGCGGTTTGATGCTCTACTTTGTTTTGGAACATCATAAACCTCTTTTTCTACGCTACGCTTGCGTGAAACACTTGAGCGGTACAGCACTTAAACATAACCCCCGACCCGACCCAACTTCACGACACCGAGTCGAGTCGAGTGAAATTTAATGCACATGTAGAAAGAATTAAACGGGGAATTACTTACTCCACTTCCAGGTGAGCTTATGCTGCTTAACGAGGCCACATTTTTGGACAATCTGAAAACACGTTACTACAAAGACAAGATCTACGTAAGTTGCTCAAAGCTCCAATTACCCAAAATTCCCATGCTTAATGTTTTTTTGTTGCCTGCAGACATATGTGGCCAACATACTGATAGCCGTCAATCCTTATCGTGAGATTAAGGAACTCTATGCACCGGATACCATCAAGAAATACAATGGACGTTCCTTGGGTGAACTACCACCGCATGTGTTTGCCATTGGTAAGTTACTGAGATGCTTGGAAAGTTGTTTCCCTCTTGAAACTTTTTATTTAAATAGCGGACAAGGCCATTCGGGATATGCGCGTCTACAAGTTGTCGCAGTCTATCATCGTATCGGGCGAATCGGGTGCAGGCAAAACGGAGTCAACGAAATATTTGCTCAAATATCTGTGCTACTCGCACGACAGCGCCGGACCCATCGAAACCAAAATCCTAGATGGTAGGGAACATATTTAAATCGAAACTAAATTTTACTAACTTGATTACTTTGCCCCCTTTAGCCAATCCCGTGCTGGAAGCCTTTGGCAATGCCAAGACGACGCGCAACAACAATTCGTCACGTTTTGGCAAATTCATTGAGGTGCATTATGATGCCAAGTGCCAGGTGGTTGGTGGCTACATATCTCACTATCTGCTCGAGAAGAGTCGCATTTGCACCCAGAGTGCCGAGGAGCGTAACTACCACGTCTTCTACATGCTCCTAGCAGGTGCGCCACAGCAGCTGCGCGACAAGCTGAGCTTGGGCAAGCCGGATGACTATCGCGTAAGCAAAAAACTAAGGCAAAATAACTTAAATTCCTTGCTTAAAAGGGTTCTCTCTTTTTGGCAGTACCTGTCCGGCTGCACGCAGTACTTTTCGAATGTGAAGACTGAGCAGCTTATACCCGATACGCAGAAGTCGAAGAGCCATCAGCAGAAGGGACCGCTCAAGGATCCCATTATTGATGACTACCAGCACTTTCAGAATCTGGATGAGGCACTGGGTCGTTTGGGTCTCTCTGCCACAGATAAAATGGGTATCTACTCGCTGGTCGCCGCCGTCTTGCATTTGGGTAACATTGCGTTCGAGGAGATACCGGACGATGTACGCGGCGGCTGTCAGGTTTCGGAGGCATCCGAGCATTCACTAACCATTACGAGCGGCCTCCTGGGCGTAGATCAGACCGAGTTGCGTACGGCTCTGGTCTCGCGCGTCATGCAGAGCAAGGGTGGCGGCTTCAAGGGCACGGTTATCATGTGAGCTGAAGAAAAAACTTGCTTTGATTTTGTATAACAACTGAGGTTCTTCGTCGATTTAGGGTTCCACTGAAGATCTATGAGGCGAGCAATGCACGCGATGCTTTGGCCAAGGCTATTTACAGTCGAGTCTTTGATCGCATTGTGGCGCTGATCAACCAGAGCATACCCTTCCAGGCATCCAATTTCTATATCGGTGTGCTGGACATCGCTGGCTTTGAGTACTTCACGGTTAACTCGTTTGAGCAGTTCTGCATCAACTATTGCAACGAGAAGCTGCAGAAGTTCTTCAACGACAACATCCTGAAGAACGAACAGGAGCTGTACAAGCGCGAGGGTCTGAATGTGCCGGAGATAACGTTCACGGACAATCAGGATATCATTGATCTGATCGAAGCCAAATCGAATGGCATCTTCACGCTGCTCGACGAGGAGTCCAAGCTGCCCAAGTCCTCGCCAGCGCACTTCACTGCCGAGGTTCACAAATCCTGGGCGAATCACTATCGTCTCGGACTGCCGCGTTCCTCACGCCTCAAGGCACATCGCACGCTGCGCGATGAGGAGGGTTTCCTGGTACGGCATTTCGCTGGCGCCGTTTGCTACAATACGGAACAGTTCATTGAGAAGAACAACGATGCGTTGCACGCCTCGCTCGAAGGTCTTGTCCAGGAGAGCGAGAATCCGCTGCTAAAGCTACTCTTCCCGTCGGGTAGCAGCACCTCTGTGCGCGGCAAGCTAACCTTTATATCTGTGGGCTCGAAGTTTAAGACGCAGCTGGGCGAGCTTATGGAGAAGCTCGAGCAGAATGTAAGAGATGATATATAAAGATGGGATTAAGACCTATTCGCTAACTGACTCCTTATCTTTTAGGGTACCAATTTTATACGCTGCATTAAGCCCAACAGCAAAATGATTGATCGTCAGTTTGAGGGCTCTCTGGCACTGGCGCAACTCAAGTGCTCCGGCACAATATCCGTGCTTGAGCTCATGGAGCATGGCTATCCATCGCGCGTCCTTTTCGCCGATCTCTACAGCATGTACAAGTCGGTGTTGCCGCCCGAGCTCGTTTCGCTGCCGGCTCGCACCTTCTGCGAGGCGATGTTCCAATCGCTTAACCTGAGCGCCAAGGACTTTAAGTTTGGCATCACCAAGGTCTTCTTTCGGCCCGGCAAGTTTGTCGAGTTTGATCGTATTATGCGCTCTGATCCAGAGAATATGCTGGCCATTGTAGCCAAGGTTAAGAAATGGCTAATACGCTCGCGTTGGGTCAAATCTGCGCTCGGCGCTCTTTGCGTCATAAAACGTAAATACTAAATTGTATTATCCAAAAAAATCCTGCCCATAACAATTTCCTTTTCTATCCTTGCCACGCAGTACGCAATCGCATCATATATCGTAACAAGTGCGTGTTGACCGCCCAGCGCATCGCACGTGGTTTTCTGGCCCGCAAACATCATCGGCCCAGGTATCAGGGCATTGCCAAGATCAACAAGATACGCACCAACACTTTGAAGACCATTGAAATTGCGAACGGCCTTAAGCTTGGTCGCGACGAAATTGTTGGCGGTGTCAATGATATCTACAAGCAGATCGATGAAGCCATCAATAAAATCAAGGTGGGAACACTCTCTCCTGAACCCATTGAAAATGGGTAGAAAGGGTATAAGGGTTTTGTGCAACAGTATGTAACAGGCAGAAGGAAGCATCTCCGACCCCATAAAGTATATATATTCTTGATCAGCATCAACAGCCGAGTAGATATAGTCATGTCCTTCTGTCCGTCCGTCTGTCCGTCCGTCCGTATGTATGAACGCGTAGATCTAAGAGACTATACTCTTATATAGAGACTCCAGATTTGGAACATAAGCTCGCTTAATCCCCAGGCAGTACAAGTTTGTTTCAAAATTTCGATAACTCTTCCCGTTTCCGATATACACATGTGATCGATAACAACAAAATCTTAAATTCAGAAATCTTTTTAATGCAGTTTGAAACATTAGACAAAATACTGATAACAGGCAGTTTCAAAATTTCGATAACTCTTCCCGTTTCCGATATACACATGTGATCGATAACAACAAAATCTTGAATTTGGAAAACTTTATGATGCAGTTTGAAAGATTAGACAAAATAATGATAATAGGCAGTTTCAAAATTTCGATAACTCCTTCCTTTTCCGATATACACATGTGATCGATAACAACAAAATCTTAAATTCAGAAATCTTTTTAATGCAGTTTGAAACATTAGACAAAATAATGATAACAGGCAGTTTCAAAATTTCGATAACTCTTTCCGTTTCCGATATACACATGTGATCGATAACAACAAAATGTTGAATTTGGAAAACTTTTTGATGCAGTTTGAGAAATTAGACTAAATAATGACAATCTGTGACAATCGATTTTGAAAGCGGTTGAGAAACACCGGAGATATGGAGTATTGAAGTATGCACTATACGCGTATACATACACACACTCACACATACTTGCAAGCACTGATTGTATAGGGTTCAGGGTATCGTCTAGTCGGGATTTCTCGACAAGAGCCTTCTTACTTGTTAGTTATAAACCTATTTAATGCATTGCTTACAGCATAATCCACGCATTACACAACGCGAAATCGATTCCATGTACACGGTGGTCATGGCAAACATGAACAAGCTTACTGTGGATCTGAATGGCAAACTGAAGGAGCAGCAGCAAGCCGAGGAGCAAGAACGTTTGCGCAAAATCCAAGAAGCCTTGGAGTCCGAACGTCGTGCCAAGGAGGCCGAAGAGCAACGTCTACGCGAGGATGCCGAAAACAAGCGACTGTTCGTATAATTATACATATATATATATTAAACCATACTAACCAAGTTTATGTACAGAAAAGCGGAAATGGAAACCAGACGGAAAGCAGCCGAGATACAGCGTTTGCGACAGGAAGAGGAGGATCGACGTGCGGCGTTGGTGCTGCAGGCACAGCTAGAGAAGGAAGCAAAGGACGATGCCAAGTATCGCCAGCAGCTTGAACAGGAACGGCGTGATCACGAGCTGGCCATGCGTTTGGCCAGCGAATCCAACGGACAGGTGGAGGATAGTCCACCCGTCATACGCAAGTATGTTATCAGACAACCAAAAGCAGTTAAAGAGTGTACAGGAATAGTCGATTACTGAATTTAGTCGTACAAATTTGGTGCAGGAGAAGAAAAAAATACCTAAAGCTAGCTGCCTTGAGAGTAAATTTAGTAAGGGTATACAAACAAGTCAAAATAAGTAGGATTTTCTTGATTCAATGATTCAGTTCAGATAATTGCATTTGTACATTACATTCTAGTCTATATTTATTAAGTGTATATGTACTATATTGAAAGAAAGAATGATGAACAAAAAAAACTCACCAACTGTTTCCCTTCCCTTACACGACTTCTTTTTCTGTACACCAACCACAACCCACACACACACACACACACACAACAAACACAACAACAACCAACACAGTGGTGGTCTGAATGACGCGTCTCCCATGGGTTCCAACAAACTGATCAGGTACAGCACGCTTTATAAATCTTATTATTATCTTCTTTGTTCTTGTATAAAAATTAAAAACGTTTTCTTGCTTTTCTCTAAAATGCTTTTACACAAACTAATTGGACTATTACATTTTAAAAACATATATATATATACTATATCTACTTTACTTTTCTTTATACAAAGTTTTTCACAAGTTGTGTCAAACATTGCTTCGCGATATTTAAATAAGTGAGTTGGTGCTGGTTTTCAAAATCCTTTTTAATTCTAACTTAATTACTAAAAAAAAATCTTAATGTAACATATGCAGTTATGATTCATACTAATACAATCATTGGTAAAGCTCTAATATCGTAGATTGGCTTGAATATCGTAAATTTATTTAACTCTCTTATCGTAACAAACGTATATTCAAACCCATCAATAACTCACATTTTGCGTATTCGTCTTTTGAATCCTTCCACAATTTTTTTTATCTACATATATATCGTATACTTATTCCATCATATCGTATAACGTAGATCGGAGAACGTACGTGCTCAGCAACAAGCGCTGGGCAAACAGAAGTACGACTTGTCCAAATGGAAGTACTCGGAACTGCGCGATGCTATCAACACGTCCTGTGATATTGAGCTGCTTGAGGTAATCCTTGTGCTTTTGTATCCATTCTATAACATAATAATAATAATAATAATGTAATATTGCAGGCTTGTCGTCAAGAATTCCATCGCCGCTTGAAGGTGTATCACGCGTGGAAGGCAAAGAACCGCAAGCGCACCACCATGGATGAAAATGAGCGTGCGCCACGAAGCGTCATGGAGGCCGGTATGTTTATTTATTTATAGTTCCTTATGACTTGGGTTAACTAATCTCGATCTTGCAGCTTTCAAACAGCCGCCCATTGTGCAGCCCATACAGGAAATTGTATCGGCTCAGCATCGCTACTTTCGCATACCCTTCATGCGTGCCAATGCGCCCGATAATAGTAAATATAAACACAAAAACGATTGGAAGTGGAAATTATCATTTTTTTCATTGACACTAGCTAAGCGCGGCTTGTGGTATGCCCACTTCGATGGACAATGGATCGCACGGCAAATGGAGCTGCATGCGGACAAGCCGCCCATATTGCTCGTTGCTGGCACCGACGACATGCAGATGTGCGAGCTGAGCCTGGAGGAGACGGGCCTAACGCGCAAGCGTGGTGCCGAAATCCTCGATCACGAATTCAATCGCGAATGGGAGCGCAATGGCGGCAGGCCCTACAAGACCCTGGGAGCTAAGCCAAATGGAGCCGGAATTTGAACACAATCAATCAATCACCTAACATGATAAGCAAAAAAAACAATATTAAATCAAAATACGCCGTTACAAATTAACAGTCGAAACAAATTTTCCATAAAAAAACAAATTTTATAAAAACCACGTCCAAAATTTGATCATAAAATCTAATGCATAATTATAATTGTGGCCAGGTTTTTTTTTTACACCATTTAAATTGCCCATTTTTAGCGCCAGCTGTTTGTGGGACCACATGTGTATATGTAACTGTACTACATACATATGTGTTATACATGCTTGCATGTGTATTTTTTTCAAATAATTAAGTGCATGTGTAATTCAATTTAAAAAGTAAATGGCAAGTTGTATTTAGTGTCTAATGAAATTATATTTAAATGTGTATTTACATAAACTGCATATATATATTTTACAGTATTTTAAATTAAACATTAAATGCTCGAAATGTTCGTTTTTATTTAAATTTATACTTAAATGGATAAATGTGGCGATAAGTGTGCAAACAGCTGTTCTCAATGAAACAATATCGATCGATAGGTATCGATACCAGTCATTGTGAATTGTGATTTTACATTCACTTTAAGTCAGGTGGCAACTAAGCAGCACGTGTATTTACATAAACTGCATATATATATATTTTACAGTATTTTAAATTAAACATTAAATGCTCGAAATGTTGAACGTGTTTATTTAATTTTATACTTAAATTGATATTGAAAATGTGGCGCAAAGTGTGCAATCAGCTGTTTACAATGAAACGATAGGTATCGATACCAGTCATTGTGAATTGTGATTCACTTTAAGTCAGGTGGCAACGTCGCAGCACGTGTATTTACATAAACTGCATATATATTTTACAGTATTTTAAATTAAACATTAAATGCTCGAAATGTTGTTCGTTTTTATTTAAGTTTATACTTAAATGGATAAATGTGGCGCTAAGTGTGCAATCAGCTGTTTGCAATGAAACGATATCGATCGATAGCAGTTCATTGTGAATTGTGATTTTACATTCACTTTAAGTCAGGTGGCAACTACGCAGCGCGTGTATTTACATAAACTGCATATATATTTTACAGTATTTTAAATTAAACATTAAATGCTCGAAATGTTGTTCGTGTTTATATTTAGTTTATTCTCAAATTTTTATTGAAAAGGTGTCGCAAAGTGTGCAAACAGCTGTTTTCAATAAAACGATAGGTATCGATACCAGTCATTGTGAATTGTGATTCACTTTAAGTCAGGTGGCAACGTCGCAGCACGTGTATTTACATAAACTGCATATATATATACTTTACAGTATTTTAAATTAAACATTAAATGCTCGAAATGTTGATCGTTTTTATTTAAGTTTTTATTCTTAAATTGATATTGAAAAGGTGGCGCAAAGTGTGCCATCAGCTGTTCTCGATGAAACGATAGGTATCGATACCAGTCATTGTGAATTGTGATTTTACATTCACTTTAAGTCAGGTAGCAACTACGCAGCACATGTATTTACATAAACTGCATATATATATATATTACAGTATTTTAAATTAAACATTAAATGCTCGAAATGTTGAACGTATTTATTTAAGTTTATACTTAAATTGATATTGAAAAGGTGGCGCAAAGTGTGGAAACAGCTGTTTTCAATGAAACGATATCGATCGATAGGTATCGATACCAGTCATTGTGAATTGTGATTTTACATTCACTTTAAGTCAGGTGGCAACTACGCAGCACATGTATTTACATAAACTGCATATATATATATATTTTACAGTATTTTAAATTAAACATTAAATGCTCGAAATTTGATTGTTTTTATTTAAATTTATACTTAAATTGATATTGTGGCGCAAAGTGTGCCATCAGCTGTTCTCGATGAAACGATAGGTATCGATACCAGTCATTGTGAATTGTGATTCACTTTAAGTCAGGTGGCAACGACGCAGCGCGTGTATTTACATAAACTGCATATATATATTTTACAGTATTTTAAATTAAACATTAAATGCTCGAAATGTTAAATTAAACATTAAATGCTCGAAATGTTGATCGTTTTTATTTAAGTTTATACTTAAATGGATAAATGTGGCGCAAAGTGTGCAAACAGCTGTTCTCAATGAAACGATATCGATCGATAGGTATCGATACCAGTCATTGTGAATTGTGATTTTACATTCACTTTAAGTCAGGTGGCAACTACGCAGCACATGTATTTACATAAACTGCATATATATATATATTTTACAGTATTTTAAATTAAACATTAAATGCTCGAAATTTGATTGTTTTTATTTAAATTTATACTTAAATTGATATTGTGGCGCAAAGTGTGCCATCAGCTGTTCTCGATGAAACGATAGGTATCGATACCAGTCATTGTGAATTGTGATTTTACACTCACTTTCAGTCAGGTGGCAACTACGCAGCACGTGTATTTACATAAACTGCATATATATATATTTTACAGTATTTTAAATTAAACATTAAATGCTCGAAATGTTGATCGTATTTATTTAAATTTATACTTAAATTGATATTGTGGCGCAAAGTGTGCCATCAGCTGTTCTCGATGAAACGATAGGTATCGATACCAGTCATTGTGAATTGTGATTCACTTTAAGTCAGGTGGCAACGACGCAGCGCGTGTATTTACATAAACTGCATATATATATTTTACAGTATTTTAAATGAAACATTAAATGTTCGAAATGTTGAACGTGTTTATTTAATTTTATACTTAAATTGATATTGAAAATGTGGCGCAAAGTGTGCAAACAGCTGTTCTCAATGAAACGATACCGATCGATAGGTATCGATACCAGTCATTGTGAATTACATTCACTTTCAGGTCAGGTGGCAACGTCGCAGCACGTGTATTTGTTTACAATAAAAATAAAAAACGATGTCACGAAAAACATGGCGAACCCTGGACAAGCCGCCGCTATCCGAGCCCGTGCTGGAGGTCCTGCAGGACTTTGGCTTTCAGCAAATGACACCCGTGCAAACAGCAGCAATTCCACTACTGCTTGCACGCAAGGACGTCTCCGCCGAAGCAGTGACAGGCAGCGGCAAGACGCTAGCGTTTCTCGTGCCACTGCTCGAAATGCTGCAGCGACGCAACAAGGAGACACCCTGGGGTCCCAAGGAAATCGGTGCCCTAATCATATCGCCCACACGCGAGCTGGCTCGCCAAATCTCCGAGGTGTTGGCCCAGTTTCTGGCCCACGAGCAGCTGCAGCACCTCAATCAGCAGCTGATAGTTGGTGGCAAAAGCATCGAAGAGGACATAGATGCACTCAGGCAGCAGTCCCCGTGCATCTTGGTGTGCACGCCAGGCCGTCTGGAGGATCTGTTCCAGCGCAAAGGCGACGACCTAAACTTGGCGGCACGCGTCAAAAGTCTGGAGTTTCTGGTGCTCGATGAGGCAGATCGTCTGCTGGATTTGGGCTTCAAGACAAGTGTCAATAACATACTGGGCTACCTGCCGCGTCAGCGTCGCACTGGCCTCTTCTCGGCCACACAGACCACAGAAGTGACAGACTTGATACGCGCTGGACTGCGCAATCCTGTGCTGGTCACCGTCAAGGAGAAGGCTTCGGTCAACACGCCGGCAAGGCTGCAAAACTTTTATAAAATCGTAGAGCCTGAACAAAAGTTCCTGGCACTTTTACAGTTCTTACGCTCGCCCACATCCAGCTCCGGCAAGGTGATGATCTTCTTTCCCACCTGTGCCTGTGTTGAGTACTGGTCCGAGGTATTGCCTCCCCTTTTGCCCGAGCGCACTGTCCTTGGCATACATGGCAAAATGAAGAGCAAGCGTGCCAGCGTCGTGGAACGTTTTCGCACGGAACAGCAGTCCGTGCTGCTCTGCACGGATGTGCTGGCCCGTGGCCTGGATGTGCCCGAAATTGACTGGGTTGTGCAGTGGGGTCCACCCTCGAATGCGTCCAGCTTTGTGCATCGCGTCGGACGCACGGCACGACAGGGCAACGAGGGCAACGCGCTGGTCCTGCTGCTGCCCAGCGAGGATGCCTACGTTCAGTTCCTGAAACTCAATCAAAAGGTTGAGCTTACCGCCTTGCCGGATGACCACCAGGAGGAGCAGTTGCAATCCACATTGGAAAGGGTTCACCAATTGCAGCAAAGCGATAAAGGCATCTACGACAAAGGCATGCGGGCATTCGTATCCCATGTCCGTGCCTACACCAAGCACGAATGCAGTGCGATATTGCGGCTCAAGGATTTGGATCTGGGTAAAATGGCCACCGCGTACGGGCTGCTGCAGCTGCCACGCATGCCGGAGCTAAAGAACTACAAGGGTTCGGGATTTATTGCGCCCAGCTTTGAGGTGAATCTTACCACGATGGCGTATAGGAATGCCCAGAAGGAGCAGGTGCGCAAACAGAAGCTGCAGACCTACGAGCAGACGGGCAGTTGGCCCAGTAAACATAAGCCGCACATGAAGCGCACCGAGTCGTGGGATCAAACCAAGAAGGCCAAGGTGGATGCCAAGACCAAAAAGGAGCTGCGTAAGGCCAAAAAGGAGCGCAAGCGACAAGCTCTAGCGGAAGCGGGCGAGTCCGGTTCGCAGCGAAAGCGGAAACAGCAATACACACAGGATGAACTGGATGAGCTGGCCAGCGATATACGGCTCTTCAAGCGGCTCAAAAAGAAGAAGATCACCGAGGAGGACTACGACAAGGCGATGGGCATTGATGATGACGACGAGAACTGAGAAAGAAATATTTTATTCGTGTACATAATAAAGGACTTGTTAATGTTAAGCTTAAAATATTGAAGGATTTTAATTTTATAAAACAAATTTAGACTCAATATCGTATCGTATCAAAAAGAAGGAAATCGCCGAGGAGGACTACGACAAGGCGATGGGTATCGATGACTGAGGAGAAACAAATGTTTTATTGATCGTATCGTGTACATAATCAATATCGTATCGTATCAAAAAGAAGGAAATCACCGAGGAGGACTACGACAAGGCGATGGGTATCGATGACTGAGGAGAAACAAATATTTTATTGATCGTATCGTGTACATAATCAATATCGTATCGTATCAAGAAGAAAATCACCGAGGAGGACTACGACAAGGCGATGGGCATTGATGATGATGACCAGAACTGAGAAGAAACTAATTTTTATTGAACTTGTACATAATAAAGGACTTGTTAATGTTAAGCTTAAAATATTGAAGGATTTTAATTTTATAAAACAAATTTAGACTCAATATCGTATCGTATCAAAAAGAAGAAGATCACCGAGGAGGACTACGACAAGGCGATGGGTATCGATGACTGAGGAGAAACAAATGTTTTATTGATCGTATCGTGTACATAATCAATATCGTATCGTATCAAAAAGAAGGAAATCACCGAGGAGGACTACGACAAGGCGATGGGTATCGATGACTGAGGAGAAACAAATATTTTATTGATCGTATCGTGTACATAATCAATATCGTATCGTATCAAAAAGAAGAAAATCACCGAGGAGGACTACGACAAGGCGATGGGTATCGATGACTGAGGAGAAACAAATATTTTATTGATCGTATCGTGTACATAATCAATATCGTATCGTATCAAGAAGAAAATCACCGAGGAGGACTACGACAAGGCGATGGGCATTGATGATGATGACCAGAACTGAGAAGAAACTAATTTTTATTGAACTTGTACATAATAAAGGACTTGTTAATGTTAAGCTTAAAATATTGAAGGATTTTAATTTTATAAAACAAATTTAGACTCAATATCGTATCGTATCAAAAAGAAGAAGATCACCGAGGAGGACTACGACAAGGCGATGACTGAGGAGAAACAAATATTTTATTGATCGTATCGTGTACATAATCAATATCGTATCGTATCAAAAAGAAAATCACCGAGGAGGACTACGACACGGCGATGGGTATCGATGACTGAGGAGAAACAAATATTTTATTGATCGTATCGTGTACATAATTAATATCGTATCGTATCAAAAAGAAGGAAATCACCCAGGAGGACTACGACAAGGCGATGGGTATCGATGACTGAGGAGAAACAAATATTTTATTGATCGTATCGTGTACATAATCAATATCGTATCGTATCAAAAAGAACAAAATCACCGAGGAGGACTACGACAAGGCGATGGGCATTGATGATGACGACGAGAACTGAGAAGAAACAAATATTTTATTGAACGTATCGTGTACATAATCAATATCGTATCGTATCAAAAAGAAGAAAATCACCGAGGAAGACTACGACAAGGCGATGGGTATCGATGACTGAGGAGAAACAAATATTTTATTGAACGTATCGTGTACATAATAAAGGACTTGTTAATGTTAAGCTTAAAATATTGAAGGATTTTAATTTTATAAAACAAATTTAGATTTTTTAAATTTTTTCTATCGTGTTTCCTTTTTATTTGCAAATTGCAAGTAAATTGTACTAAAATGAAGAAAAAACTCGCTTATTTGGCTGCATCCTGATTGGTAGCGCCGGAAATGAACACTAAGAGCACAACGGGCACAATGTACATCCAGTACTTGGCAAAGAAGCCTCGAGTATCCCGCACCTCGCCACGCTCCCTGGCCTCACGCTCCCGCTCGAACTTCTGTATAAAGCTGCCGGTGTCCGGCACTGGCGCCAGCTCAGCATGACGTATTATGACATCCGAGCTGAAGGTGTTTTCCTTCACTTGTTGGATTTGTTCCGCTGAGCAGTCAGTGCTCTTCGGCGCCAGATCCTGTGAGGCGGTTACGCCAGTCACATAGCCATAGGGGTCCAGAGATATCCACAGTACGTCGTTGAACTGAGCCAGCAGCAGGCTGCACGCTTTGCTGGTGGTCAAAAAGCGCTGAGTGTGGCCATTGGGATAGGTGACCGTTGCCCTCAAGCGATAGAAACCATTCTGCTTGGCCAGCACTTTTATGTTCTCCAGTTCAGAGTCCGTTAAGGGATTTTGCTCAACGGTTGATAGGCCCGCATTCAAGCTTGGTATGGAGATGTTACCTCGATGAGAAAAATAATCCGGCTTTGATGAGGACACGGAATGGTGCAAATCAATTGTTATCCAGCTATCGTGCTCCAAGAAGCTGCATCCACTTGAAAGCAAGCTCAGCAGCACAATTCCAATGCAACATATTTTACGATACATTTTTTGTGTTTTAAATGACAGTTTTTACGATTTTCTTACGTCTTTTATCTTTAATAAGTCATTTAATTTGTGCCCATATGATTTTCTAGCTTCAAAACTATCGATTGATCATGTTAATCGATTGTGCAAGCAGAGATATGTATATTTTATTTTGTAATTGCAAAATAGCTCGATATGTGTGTGAATGGAAATTATACTTCGTAGCCTGCTAAATTCAGGTTGATTAAAATATGTTTATTGAAACTTATTACTTTGTATAAATACTTTTATCGAAGCTGTCACTGTCACTTGCAACTTATTACTTTATAAAAATACTTTTATCGAAGCTGTCACTGTCACTTGTAACATATTACTTTATAAAAATACTTTTATCGAAGCTGTCACTGTCACTTGCAACTTATTACTTTATAAAAATACTTTGATCGAAGCTGTCACTGTCACAGTGACTTTTCATACCTGCGAGTCATTTGCGCCGCATGCGTTAATCGAACAACTTATCGAAGTTGTGTGAAAGAAATACTGCTCCAACAATTTTGTGCGAATTTAAGAGTTCGTCAAAGTAGCTAGACGAAAGTGCAGTAAAATGGGAAAAACATCTAAGGATAAACGTGATATATATTATCGTCAAGCCAAATAGCTCGATATGTGTGTGAATGGAAGTTAAAGTTCGTAGCCTGCTAAATTGAATTTGATTAAAATAGGGGTATTGCAACTTATTACTTTATAAAAATACTTTTATCGAAGCTGTCACTGTCACAGTGACACTTCATACCAGCGAGTCTCTTTTGTCATTTGCGCGTTAATCGATAAGTTGTGTGAAAGAAATACTGCTCCAACAATTTTGTGCGAATTTAAGAGTTGGTCAAAGTAGCCAGACGAAAGTGCAGTAAAATGGGCAAAACATCTAAGGATAAATGTGATATATATTATCGGCAAGCCAAATAGCTCGATATGTGTGTGAATGGAAACTGCTAAATTCATGTTCATTTAAATAGTGGTATTGCAACTTATTACTTTATAAAAATACTTTTATCGAAGCTGTCACAGTGACACTTCATACCTGCGAGTCACTTTTGGCATGCGTTAATCGATAAGTTGTGTAAAAGAAATACTGCTCCAACAATTTTGTGCGAATTTAAGAGTTGGTCAAAGTAGCCAGACGAAAGTGCAGTAAAATGGGCAAAACATCTAAGGATAAACGTGATATATATTATCGGCAAGCCAAAGAGGAAGGCTGGCGTGCACGTAGTGCATTTAAATTATTGCAAATTCACGAACAGTTCTTAATTTTAAATGGTAAGCATTGTTGTTGTTGTGCATTGCATTTGAATATTTATACAAATATTATTTTCAGGCGTAAAACGTGCAGTTGATCTGTGCGCAGCACCCGGCAGCTGGTCTCAGGTGCTCTCGCGTCAGCTCTACGAACCCTGCCGCACCGATGACGAAAAGTTGGCTGTGAAAATAATTGCAGTCGATTTGCAGGCAATGGCCCCCATACCTGGCGTTGTGCAGATCCAAGGCGATATTACGCAGGAGAGCACAGCCGAGGCAATAATCGCACACTTTGGCAAAGTGGACGGCCAGAAAGCACAGTTGGTTGTCTGCGACGGAGCACCGGATGTTACGGGGCTCCACGAAATGGATGAGTATATGCAGAATCAGTTGATTGTCTCGGCACTCAGTCTGGCAACGTGTGTGCTGGAACCAGGTGGCAAGTTTGTTGCAAAAATCTTCAATTTCTCGGAGAACGAGTTGCTTGAGACACAAATGCTGACTTTCTTCAAACACTTTCACATCTATAAGCCGGCCAGCTCGCGTCCTTCCAGCTATGAAGCGTTTGTGGTCTGCGACGGGTTTCGCTTGCCCGCCGGCTACATACCACAAATTATAAATCCATTGCGGGATAACATTAGAGAAATCGCTATGAAAACTGGATCTGAGGTGAATAAACGTCTAGTGCCCTACATTGCATGCGGCGACATGAATGGCTGTCAGGAAGTCAAGCCATTGGAATTCACCGACAAACAAATTGAGCAGGGCTATGATGGCATGATGAATGAGCCCGGTTTCTCTGACAGCACAAAGCAGGTGCTCGAAGACTGTTACATCGATGAATTCATTAAGCGAAACATACCCTTTGTTTGGACACACTCATTGTGGTAGTGATAACTACTTGACTCGAAAACTCTCTCTGAATCAGAGGGATTATAATTTAAACTATATTCGCAAAATAATAAATAAAATGTTTCCACATTTTTTACCACAACTTAGAAATTTTTGTTGAGTTCTATAATTATGAATTCTTTATTTGACATACATTTAAAAATGGAAACGAAACGTAAACTTACTTTAGATGAAATGAATAACGTGAACATGTACATATATATATATATATTTAAGCAGCGCCATCGACAACAATCTGTAGAATGGTGCGACGTTTGGCATCATAGGAGAATCCATTGCTGCGAAACTTTTCCGATTCATAAAATGTTTTTAGATTGCTTATGTCCAGCTGCTTGGCGCGCTCAATTAGATCGCGCTCCATGATCTCCACATGGGTGGCACTGGGTCCATCCTTGCAGCGTATGTAGGCCAGCTGATCGAGCGTGAGCTGACGCAATATAAAGAACAGCAGCTCTGTGTGATCCTTCTGGAAGGACAAATACTTTTGGAATGTATTGCGCATCTTCTTCATCACACTGAACTTTTGCGCCTCAATGAAACTCTCCAGCATCATGCGTATGGCCATGCTAACATCCCCTTCCAGCACATTCTCGCGCAGATGCAGCCGCGCATGTGCCTCCGACATGCGTATAACACTTTCGATATGGCGCACGGTAATCGGCAACGAGCCAGTCGCAAAGGATTCCTGACGCAACTGGGCATACATTTTGGCAATCTTGTCCTCGTCTATGTTCTACGAAGAGTAAGTTCATAAAAAATTAATCAAACAAGTAAGAAGGCTCTAGTCGAGAAATCCAGACTAGACGATACCCTGAAACCTACTTTCTTAACTTCAATGTTCCATATCTCTGGTGTTTCTCAACCGATTTCGATCAAAAATTTACATATTCTCATTATTTTGTCTAATTTTTCAAACTGCATCATAAATATTTCTGAATTCAAGATTTTGTTGTTATCGATCACATGTGTATATCGGAAACGGAAAGAGTTATCGAAAATTTGAAACTGCCTGTTATCAATATTTCGTCCAATGTCTCAAACTGCATCATAAAGATTTCTGAATTCAAGATTTTGTTGTTATCGATCACATGTGTATATCAGAAACGGAAAGAGTTATCGAAATTTTCAATTTCACAGATTATCATTATTTCGTCTAATGTTTCAAACTGCATCAGAAAGTTTTCCAAATTCAAGATTTTGTTGTTATCGATCACATGTGTATATCGAAAACGGGAAGAGTTATCGAAAATTTCAATTTCACAGATTGTCATTATTTCGTCTAATGTTTCAAACGACGTTTAAAAGTTTTCCAAATTCAAGATTTTGTTGTTATCGATCACATATGTATATCGAAAACGGAGAGTTATCGAAATTTTAAATTTCACAGATTCTCAATATTTCGTCTAATGTTTCAAACGACGTTTAAAAGTTTTCCAAATTCAAGATTTTGTTGTTATCGATCACATATGTATATCGAAAACGGGAAGAGTTATCGAAAATTTGAAACAAACTTGTACTGTCTAGGGATTAGGTGAGCTTATATACCATTAAAAAGTTTTCCAAATTCAAGATTTTTTTATTATCGATCACATGTGTATATCGGAAACGGAAAGAGTTATCGAAATTTTGTAACTACCTGTTATCAATATTTCGTCTAATGTCTCAAACTGCATCATAAAGATTTCTGAATTCAAGATTTTGTTGTTATCGATCACATGTGTATATCAGAAACGGAAAGAGTTATCGAAATTTTGAAACAAACTTGTACTGCCTAGGGATTAGGCGAGCCTGTGTACCATTAAAAAGTTTTCCAAATTCAAGATTTTTTTGTTATCGATCACATGTGTATATCGAAAACGGGAAGAGTTATCGAAAATTTAAATTTCAGATTGTCATTATTTCGTCTAATGTTTCAAACGACGTTTAAAAGTTTTCCAAATTCCAGATTTTGATGTTATCGATCACATGTGTATATCGAAAACGGGAAGAGTTATCGAAGTTTTGAAACTGCATGTTATCAATATTTCGTCTAATGTTTCAAACTGCATCATAAAGAATGCGGAATTCAAGATTTTGTTGTTATCGATCACATGTGTATATCGAAAACGGGAAGAGTTATCGAAAATTGAAATTTCAGATTGTCATTATTTCGTCTAATGTTTCAAACTGCATCAGAAAGCTTTCCAAATTCAAGATTTTGTTGTTATCGATCACATGTGTATATCGAAAACGGGAAGAGTTATCGAAAATTTAAATTTCACAGATTATCATTATTTCGTCTAATGTTTCAAACTGCATCAGAAAGTTTTCCAAATTCAAGATTTTGTTGTTATCGATCACATGTGTATATCGGAAACGGGAAGAGTTATCGAAAATTTAAATTTCACAGATTGTCATTATTTCGTCTAATGTTTCAAACGACGTTTAAAAGTTTTCCAAATTCAAGATTTTGTTGTTATCGATCACATGTGTATATCGGAAACGGGAAGAGTTATCGAAAATTTAAATTTCACAGATTGTCATTATTTCGTCTAATGTTTCAAACGACGTTTAAAAGTTTTCCAAATTCAAGATTTTGTTGTTATCGATCACATGTGTATATCGGAAACGGGAAGAGTTATCGAAAATTTAAATTTCACAGATTGTCATTATTTCGTCTAATTTTTCAAACGACGTTTAAAAGTTTTCCAAATTCAAGATTTTGTTGTTATCGATCTTACCGTAAGTTTGGGTCGAATGTTCTCCTTGGCATAGACGATATACTGACGCAGCAGATCTTGGGGTATCTCATCGACTGTCTTGAGCTGCGGCTCCTCGAGTTCCGGCTGTTCCTCCTCGCTGGGATGATGCTTCATGTGCGAATGGACCACAAATTTGGCCAGCTGCTGGTCCTGCATAGGATCAAACTCATCTTTGACCACGCACAAGATATCGAAACGCGAGAGAATCGGCTCCGACAGGTTCACATTCTCCGAGAATGTCATCGATGGATCGTAGCGACCACCAATGGGATTGGAGGCGGCTATCACCGTACACCGCGCCTGCAAGGACGTAACAATTCCCGCCTTTGATATCGATATCGACTGCTGTTCCATGGCCTCGTGTATGGATGTGCGATCCTGATCGTTCATCTTGTCGAACTCGTCGATCAGGCAGACGCCCTGATCGGCCAGCACCAGAGCACCAGCCTCCAGTGTCCATTCCTTGGATACCGGATTACGACGCACATACGCCGTTAAGCCCACGGCGCTGGCTCCTTGTCCGGTGGTGAACACGGCGCGTGGTGCAATCTTCTCCGTGTATTTGAGGAACTGTGACTTGGCCGTGCCCGGATCACCGCAGATGAGCATATTGATGTCGCCGCGCACTTTGTGCTTCTCGCCCGGATTCTTGGACTCGCCGCCAAATAGGGCCAGAGCCAGGGCGCGCTTGATATAATCATGGCCATAGATGGACGGCGCCATGGAAGCCACGATACGCTCGGCGATGCGTGGATCCTTGCTCAGCTTTTGTATGGTGGCGATGTCCTCATCGGTCAGCGATTGCACCACCTGCTTGGAGTCCTTGACAACCACATGGTTGGCAATGATGACCGTCGCAAAGACCGGAAAGCCCTGATCCGTGTTCAGTGAACCATCATAGTTGTTGGTGTAAATGCCCGTGACCTCGAGTTCATCGCCCGGCTTGCATTGATCACACAGATCGGACAACAGGATGACATCCTTGCTGCGCGGTATGCGGCCGGCAGGTATACGTCCCGGGGATTCCTGTAGCGTTATCTTCTGATAGTTGCGATACAGCGTCTGTTCCATGTTTATCGAGAACGGTCCGGTGCTCTGGCACTCCGGGCAAGAGCCCGGCTTCACCTCCGTGTTCTGGGATTGCACAAAGGGACCCAAAACATAGCCGCATTTGACACAATCGTACTTAATCACGGAGAGCTGTGGCAGGACTCCAGTGGTTGCCGTAACCACGCCCAACGTGCGCACCAACTGATTAAGATGCAGCTTGCGGAACGTGCGCAGCTCCTCGATGAGCGGCAGCTCCGATATGCGTACATGAATCTCTGTGGTGACGCGCTCGTAGGTGGGAAAGATGGACAAGACCATGTCCTTGGCGACTTTATCGAATATTTCGAGCATCTGGAAGGGAGCTTCGGGTAAAAAGTAAGCAAGCACATGTTCCTTGTTGGCCAAATCCGTGTAGGAGACCACAAACGAGGATTTGTTTTGCTCGCACATGCGCCGGATGCGATCGCGATACGTGTAGGCGCCACGTTCGTCCACAAATGTGCGCAGGAAGGATTGAAAGCGATTGGCGATCTCGGTTCGGGGGCCCAGCATGCTGACCCACTCTTTGGTCGAGTGACCCTTGGTGTCCTCCAAATTCTCAATGGACTCGATCATTTCGGTTTCCTCGACCTCGCCGACGGCTGCCTTTTCGCCCGCACGTCGCTTGGCACGCGGACCCACATCATCGTCGTCGTCGTCGTCGGACTGACCAAAGCCCAGATCGCGATCGTCACGATGGATGCCGGCGGCGCGATCGCGACGTCGCATCTCCGACTCGGCGGCAAACCGTTCGCCCTGTGACATCTCCGAGATGTCCTCCTCATCGTCCAGCATGGCAGGATCATAGTGGTCCAGTTCGGGCATCTCACGATAATCTATTATCAGAGTTTAGAGTTAGTTTCGTCCGCAACTTCTCTTGATGCCTTACCATTTTCCATATTGTCTCCAAACAGTTCTTCGCCATCCTCATCCTCCTCGTCGCGCACCGTTTGGTCGCCGAGAATCTCATCCTCATTCTCAAATGGCTCAAAGTCGCCCACCGGCGAGGTCATCGCTGCCCGCAAATCCCGTCGCTCGCTGGCATCGCTTGGCGTATTTGGTGGCGGTGAACTCGGATTGTCCTATACAAGCGCATTTATTTTTTATTCATAAATTATTCAAATCACTTAATACAACTAACCATTTTTATGTGTGTGTGTGTGCGCAAGGCTTCTGTACGATTTAAACAATTATTTAGCAGTAGTTTTATGTGCTTGGCGTTTGTTGTGCTGCTTCAATTGTTAGGGCCGCGGCAGATGGGTAAAAAGTTGGCGTGCAATTTTGGCGGGACAAATGGCACGCGATGTATTTCGATATAAATATATCGAACCGATAAGCGAATGTGGCATATGGAATGCATGCTAACGAGTATAAACAGCATTGAGAATGTAATATTATTATTATTAATATTATTATATGTAATATTATTAATATTATTATTACATTCTCATATATAGAAATAGTCACTGCAAGATATTTTATTTAAAGGAAAATCATCGATTCTGTGTAATCGATTGTTTCGATACTGCTAACGCTTAAAAGCTGCTTGCTATGCCAACTGTGGCATATAACAGATGAGTGCACTTGACGTATCAACTATGTTTGGTACGAGACAAGCAGATGGCTCAATGGTCTAGGGGTATGATTCTCGCTTTGGGTGCGAGAGGTCCCGGGTTCAAATCCCGGTTGAGCCCGCTGAACTTTTTTATACAATTTTTGTTGACATTTAATGACAAGCTTTGTTTGTGAATTTATTGCCTGGAAATATTTTTAAAGTGAAAAAAATTTAAACATGTTTGCAACCATCGGTACGTGTGTGTGTGTGTGTGGAGACTTTCTTTAATTCCTTGCGTCTTTCACTTAATTATAAAATAAAGCGCCTGCCCAAGGCCGGCTGGCTGTCGGCGATTTATTGCACCGGATGGAGTTGCCTTGCCAGAGTTGCCACTGCATTTGCATAGCAATTGCATGCAGCGACAATGGCTCGCTCGGTCACATTCAGAATAATTGCGGTCACACACAATGACATTAAAGCGAAGTCCGAGTCAAGTGGCGAGTGTTTCATGTGGGCTTTATGGAACTAGCTTTATGATTTGGTTTCCTTTCGCAGATAGTACTAGTGAGCGTGCTGAGTAATTGCAGCTTTAAATGACATTAAACGCGCATCGTGCAGTTTTTTGTGGTTTATATACTACGTTTTTGTTGTTTACTTAATATTTGTTGGTACTTATTACTATTTCAGGCGCCGCTAAAAAGCGCATTTTTCAGTGTTGCCGTGTT
>JAWNNV010000306.1:0-148220 GCA_035044485.1 Scaptomyza reducta
TAATCATCACTTTTTCGCATACATATGAGTGAATTTATGTAAATGGAAATTGCATTGCATAAGCTGTGAGCGCACGCTCGCCCGCCGACATTTGACAACGTTACGTATACGCAATGTGCGTTGCAGGCGGACTAAAATGCCGAAAACCATTTAGCACGTAGTATTAGCGCGCTGCTTTCATTATTTGTGCCATCTTTTATACAGCCGCCATTATGCCAGCTGCCGGCAACCATATTGCCGCCTAGGCCTTAACTTTGGCTCTATGGGGACAGATAATACGACTACGGATACAATCCAACCACCATACAGTGGGTATGTCTTTCGGTGGTTTTCTTGCCTGTTCGAGCATTTTAGCCAGTTTAGTTTTCGGTATATTTTCTTTATAGGTTTTCTGTGCTAAGACGTAAGGCAAAATGGGCTTCTATATTCCATTATGTGCGAGTTTGGCGCGTTAATTGGAAGGGTTTTTGTCTTGTCGTTGGAGAGTTCACTTTAAATATTACAAAGCAAACATACTTAAAAACGTTAACAGATTTCATAATTGCATAACACGGCGGACAGGCAGTTGAAGGTGGAAAGACACATAAATCAACTCGAAAGTGAACTAAAACCAAGACTTGAGCTTTTAATGTTGACCTAATAGTTTTTGTATTCGTTAAAAAATATTTAAACATTTTTTTAGTAAGTTAAAAAATAAAATAATTTTTTGTAATTAGTTAAAATAATAAAAATAGTTTTGAGTTAATAAGAAGAATATTAAAAACATGAACAAATTATTTTTTTCAATAGAAAAAATATTTAAAAAATTTTTAATATGTTAAAATAAATAATTAAAATTAATTAAAATTAATTAATTAAAAAGTATTAAAAATTTTTTTAATATGTTAAAATAAATAATTAATATTTTTGAAGAGTTAAAATAAAATAAAATAATTTTAAATGAATGTAAAGAAAGTTAAAAACATGAAATAATCGATTTTTTCAATTGAAAAAATTTTTAAACATTAAAAAAAATATAAATTTAAATTAATAAAAAAATTATAAACATGAAATAATTTATTTTTTTTTATTAATATCATTACCCAAAAATAAATATATTTAGAATTCAATAAAAAAAAAACTATTTTAATATGTTAAAATAAAGAAATAATATTTTGTAATTATTTAAAATAAAAAAAAAAGTTTTGATTTAATAAAAAGAAACTTAAAAAATAAAATAATGGATTTTTCCAATAAAAAAATAGTAAAATATTGTTTTAATATGTTAAAATATATAAATAATATTTTTTGAAGAGTTAAAATAAAATAAAATAATTTTAGATTAATAAAAAGAAAGTTAACAACATAAAATAATCGATTTAAAGTAGTAAAAATATTTAAACATTTTAAAATAAAAAAAATAATTTGAAATTAATGAAAAAAATACAAACATGAAATAATTGTTTTTATTTTATTTTTTTAAATATATTTAGAATTCAATAAAAAAACTATTTTAATATGTTAAAATAAATAAATAATATTTTTTAACTACTTAAAATCATAAAAAGGGTTTTGAATTAAAAAAAGAAGATAAAACCATTGTACAAAAATAAAAAAAAATACTAAAACAAAGTTTCAACAAATATAATATAATTTAATAAGTATAAAACCAAGCTTCAACTTTCCAGTAAATGTTTTTAAAGGCCTAAACTAATTGGTGCAACTTTTGAGCATAATCGTGGAACTTAACAACTCTTTCAGTTGTGCCGCTTGAAGAAGAAAATGCCAATTAAGAAAGTAATTCAAACAATGTGCCCAGATATGCACAGTAGTAATTATAAGCACTGTAAGAAAGAAGAAGAGGAGGGGCAGGGCCACTTAATAAGCTGTCGACTGACTGTGACCAGTTTGCAGCTCCGTACACTCTATATATATATATTGTTGTAAGTTTGACAACTGTCCGGGCCGGGAGTATCAAATAGTATATACAAGTAAATTGCTTCATTTTCGAATTTCTGTCATAGTCGCGTGCTTTGTGCCGTCCGTCTGTCCGTCTGTCTGTCTGTTTCCTCTTTTGCTCATATGCTTTTGGAAATCTATTCGTGCCACGAATTTCATTTTCAACTTGGCAGCTGCAATGTTTGCTTTTGTTGTTGCTGCGACGTGCAACGGCTGTCAGGCAACTTATTAAAAATGTCTGCAGCGTCAAAAGAGCGAGAGCGAGAAATAGTGGCAAGAAAGAAAATCTAGGAAATTATTTGCCGCAAAAGCTTGCAACGGGCATTCGTTGACAATGAGCCGTTTATACATATTGCAATGCCAGCAGGAAAAAAGTCATCTCACATCCTGCTCTATAATTGTTAACACATTGAGTCGAAGAGAAAGAAAAAACACACAAAATAAAATTGCTATAATTTTTTTTTTTTGTTCAACATTAAGTACACAATTGAATTGTCTTTGCAACATTCACTTGCCACCTGTGTTTGTTCGCTTCGTTGCTGCCGCTGCTCTGTAATTATTTGCAATGGCTTTTGGCCTTTTGCTGTAAGCTGGCTTAAAGTGCACTCAAAAAAGAACATTGCGTTGATTCGTAATCGAATGCATTTTCGAACTGAATCCATTTCGTCTGTTCATTTATTTACTTTCTTTGCTTGGCTGCCTGCGGCTTGATGCAAATTCGCATGTTCGTCTCACTCAATTCAATTTCGCACGCAGCTGAGACGAAATTTCTGTAGGCTTTGCTGTGCATGTGAAATAAATATTTACATTTTCAGCATCATTAAACTGTAATGAAGTCCATTCGATATCTCTTTCATCATTATTATAACTTAAAGTTTCAGTTAATACTAAGAATTTATCTTACCACAAACTAACTTGAACATTTTTCTGACATTATTTCATTGCATTTTGGTTTTAAGGTTGCGAAAACACTTTTGTTAGTGCAAAAAAATATTTTGTTACTTTAAATCTTGGAAATAAATTGAAATTTAAATATTTTTAAAAATTAAAATCACTCACAAATATTTAAGAAACTTCTATAACTTATTTTGTTGTTTTCGGAGCTACACTCAGGGAAAGTAAAGCAAAGAATAGCTAAAGTTGGAAGAAAAAATATAAAAATATGCTTAAAAATATTTATTAAAAAATAATTAAGGCTGCGAAAACACTTTTGTCTAGCTCAAAAAAATATTTTGTTATTATAAATCTTGGAAAAAAATTGAAATTTAATATTTTTAATATTTTTAAAAAGTAAAATCCCCCAAAAAATATTTAAAAAACTTCTATAACTTCTTTTGTTGCACGCACATGCTTTTCGGAGCCACACTCAGGAAAAGTGAAGCAAAGGATAGCTTTATCTTACCACAAACTAACTTGAACATTTTTTCTGACATTATTTCATTGCATTTTGCATCACAAGTACATTCAGCAAGTGCCTTCAGCATCGCTTCGTTACCTTTTGTTACATTTTTTTTTTGGGGGGTTAATTGTTGAGGCGAAGGCTTCACGGTTATGTGCGTGCCTTTCTATCTCAGAAGCCTTTCTCTCACATATTCTTCTTTCCTTGCTTACACTTATCCTCGTTACGCATTGTTGCAGTCAATGGCCATGTCGAGAGCGAGCGCGTCTGCCAATGATAGTGCACAGGGCCCAGGCAGACAATTGGCCATAATGTTGGCGGCACTTTTACAAAGAAAAGCAGCTAAGAGCCAGTTTCATAAAGTCAAGGGGGATGACCTGTTAGTTCTGCTGCTGTTCATTTTAATGATTGAAGATTATAAGGCTGGTTCTTGGTATCGGAGATTTACGCTTAATGAACATTTTGAGGGCTGTATTGTTATTTTGTTGGCGCGTTATAATTAAAGCATCAAATGCAGACACAAAGACAAACAAATCTGATCAGACATTTCGGCATGGCAATGCAAATAACAAGTCGCAATGACTACACGCTAGTTTTATGCACTTACTGCGAAATCGTTTATGATACGAAAACTTAAAGTTGTCCAATGCATCAACGAAATGTAAGCAAAGAGTTGTTTGCCACCGGAACAATGACAATTACTGATGAACTGACAGCGAGTAAACTTGCTTAAAACTCACATGCCGCACACAGGCACTGCTGTAGCTGATGTATTAACAATGAGAAGCGTCTGTCACACAATGATAAAACACACACACACACACACACATACTACAATGGCATCAAACTTGAGCCTGGACAGTGCAGAAAACACAGCCAAGGGGAGAAGACTTCAACAGGCAACGAGCAAACGAGCAGGTGTTTCAACTTATTCATTAAAACAAAAACAAACCAGACAAGCAGCATGATTAGCACACAGACAGACAGGGCGAACAGAAAGGGGAACTTGAAGATGTCGGAGCTACACTCAGAGAAAAGTGAAGGTTAGATGCAAAGCATAGCTAAGGTTGGAAAGAAAAAATAAAAAGAAACATGAAAATGCATTAAAATATTTCTTAAAAAATATTTAATAATGCGAAAATATTTTTGTTAGTCCTCGAAAATATTTTGCTGATTTTAAATCTTGGAAATAAATTGAAATTTAAATATTTTTAATATTTTTAAAAATTAAAATCACCCAAAAATATTTAAGAAACTTCTATAACTTATTTTGTTTTTTGCAAAACATATTAGGGGGAAGTAAAGCAAAGAATAGCTTAAGGTTGCAAGAAAAAAATATAAAAATATGCTTAAAAATATTTATTAAAAAGTTTAAGGCTGCGAAAACACTTTTGTTATTCCAAAAAAAAATATGTTGTTATTTTAAATTTTGGAAATTAATTCGAATTTAAATATTTTCTCTATTTTTAAAAAGTAAACTCACCCAACAATATTTAAGAAACTTCTAAAAATTCCCCAAGATTTGCTTTAATGCTGTATGTATTGTTAAGTTTGCCTATTTGAAATAAATTGAAATTTGAATATATTAAGTATTTTTAAAGAGTAAAATCATCAAAATATTTAAGAAACTTCTAAAAATTCTTAAGATTGCTTTAATGCTGTTTGTATTGTTAAGTTTGCCTTTATGTTGCACACACATGCTTTTTGGAGCTACACCAGGAAAAGTGAAGCAAAGGATAGCTAAAATTGGAAGAAGAAATAAAAATAAAAATGAAAATACATGAACAGTATTCATGAAAAAAATTTTAGAGGTTGCGAAAATATTTTTGTTAGCTCAAAAAATATTTTGTTATTTTAAATCTTGGAAATAAATTGGAATTTAAATATATTAAGAATTTTTAAAGAGTAAAATCACCCAAAAATATTTAAGAAACTTCTAAAAATTTTCCCAAGATTGCTTTAATGCTGTATGTATTGTAAAGTTTGCCTTTATGTTGCACATATGTTTTTCGGTAGCTACACTCAGGATAAGTGAAGCAAAGGATACCTAAGGTTGGAAGAAAAAATAAAAATAAAAATGAAAAGGCATGAAAGTATTTATTAAAAAATAATAAAGCCTGCAAAAACACTTGTTTTTAGTAAAAAAAAAAATTTTCTTTCTTTGGAAATAAATTGGAGTTAAATTATTTTTAAAAAGTAAAATCTCAAAAAAATATTTAAAGAATTTTGAAAAATTTCCCCAAGATTTGCTTTAATGCTGTATGTATTGTTAAGTTTGCTATTTTGAAATAAATTGAAATTTAAATATTTTTAATATTTTTAAAAATTAAAATCACCCAAAAATATTTATGAAACTTCTAAAAATTCTCCCAAGATAGCTCCGAAAAGCATGTGTGTGCAAAGGGTAAACTTGTACAAATACATACAGCTTTAAAGCTATCTTGGGAGAATTTTTAGAAGTTTCATAAATATTTTTGGGTGATTTTAATTTTTAAAAATATTAAAAATATTTAAATTTCAATTTATTTCGAAATAGGCAAACTTAACAATACATACAGCATTAAAGCAAATCTTGGGGAAATTTTTAGAAATTTCTTAAATATTTTTTTGAGATTTTACTTTTTGAAAATACTGAAAATATTTAAATTCGAATTAATTTCCAACATTTAAAATAACAACATTTTTTTTTTTGATTAACAAAAGTGTTTTCGCAGCCTTAAATATTTTTTAATAAATATTTTGAAGCATATTTTTATATCTTTTCTTGCAACTTTAGCTATTCTTTGCTTCACTTTCCCTGAGTGTAGCTCCGAAAACAACAAAATAAGTTATAGAAGTTTCTTAAATATTTTTGGGTGATTTTAATTTTTAAAAATAGTGAAAATATTTAAATTTCAATTTATTTCCAAGATTTAAAGTAACAAAATATTTTTTTGCACTAGCAAAAGTGTTTTCGCAACCTTAAAAATTTTTTTAATAAATATTTATTTTCATGAATTTTTTTTTTATTTTTTCTTCCAACTTTAGCTATCCTTTGCTTCACTTTTCCTGAGTGTAGCTCCGAAAAGCATGTGTGTGCAAGAAAAAGGCAATCTTAACAATACATACAGCATTAAAGCAAATCCTGGGAGAATTTTTAGAAGTTTCTTAAATATTTTTTTGAGATTTTAGCTTTTAAAAATACTTAAAATATTTAAATTTCAATTTATTTCGAAATAGGAAAACTTAACTATACATACAGCATTAAAGCAATCTTGGAAGAAGTTATAGAAGTTTCTTAAATATTTTTGGGTGATTTTACTCTTTAAAAATACTTAATATATTTAAATTCAAATTTATTTTCAAGATTTAAAATAACAAAATATTTTTTTGAGCTAACAAAAATATTTTCGCAGCCTTAATTATTTTTTAAGAAATATTTTCATGCATTTTCATGTTTCTTTTTATTTTTTCTTCCAACCTTAGCTATGCTTTGCTTCTACCCTTCACTTTCTCTGAGTGTAGCTCCGACATCTTCAAGTTCCCCTTTCTGTGCTCCTTGTCTGTCTGTGTGTCAGTGCGTCTGCTTGTCTGGTTTCCTTTTGTTTTAATGAATAAGTTGAAACACCTGCTCGTTTGCTCGTTGCCTGTTGAAGTCTTCTCCCCTTGGCTGTGTTTTCTGCTCTGTCCAGGCTCAAGTTTGATGCCATTGTAGTATGTGTGTGTGTGTGTGTGTGTGTGTGTGTTTTATCATTGTGACAGACGCTTCTCATTGTTAATACGCTACACATGCTGTGTGCGGCATGTGAGTTTTAAGCAAGTTTACTCGCTGTCAGTTCATCAGTAATTGTCATTGTTCCGGTGGCAAACAACTCTTTGCTTACATTTCGTATGCGTTGGACAACTTTAAGTTTACATATCATAAACGATTTCGCAGTAAGTGCATAAAACTAGCGTGTAGTCATTGCAGCTTGTTATTTGCATTGCCATGCGATATGTCTGATCAGATTTGTTTGTCGTTGTGTCTGCATTTGATGCTTTAATTATAACGCGCGAGTCAATAACAATAACCTGTTCAAATGTCATTAAGCGTAAATCTCCGATACCAAGAACCAGCCTTATAATCTCCAATCATTAAAATGAACCACACCTCGAAAATGGGCGGGACCCAACCCCCTTGACATTGAAACTGGCTCTTAGCTGCTTTTCTTTGTAAAAGTAGCCAACATTATGGCCAATTGTCTGCTCTATCATTGGCAGACGCTCACGCTCTCGACATGGCCAATTGACTGCAACAATGCATAACGAGGATAAGTGTAAGAAAGGAAAGAGAGAGAGATTGTGTGAGAGAAAGGCTGCTGATAGAGCAAAAGGCACGCACATAACCGTGAAGCCTTCGCCTCAACAATTAACCCCCCCAAAAAAAAACAAGTAAGTCGAGAAATCCCGACTAGACTATACCCTTAACCCTATAATTTACGCATACAGTCAGTGCTTGCAAATATGTGTGAGTGTGTGTATGTATACGCGTATAGTGCATACTTTCTTAACTTCAATGCTCCATATCTCCAGTGTTTCTCAGCCGATTTCAATAAAATTTTCACATGTTGTCATTATTTCGTCTAATCTTTCAAACTGCATCAAAAAGTTTTCCAAATTCAAGATTTTGTTGTTATCGATAACATGTGTATATCGGAAACCGGAAAAGTTATCGAAATTATATCGACTCGGCTGTTGATGCTGATCAAGAATATATATACTTTATGGGGTCGGAGATGCTTCCTTCTGCCTGTTACATACTTTTGCACAAATCCATTATACCCTTTTTACCCATTTTCAATGGGTTACGGGTATAAAAAGTAACAAAAAGTAACGAAGCGATGTTGAAGGCACTTGCTGATTGCACTTGTGATGCAAAATGCAATGAAATAATGTTTAAAAATGTCCATTTTAAATAAACCGTTCATTGGTGAAGGTGGCGTCTATTTTGTCAGTAAGATTTTCGATTAATTAAAATTTATGCAGTGAGAAAGCAAATATTTTTGCTGAATAATTCAAAAGCTTCGTTACTACAAAATAAATATGACATCCACCGAACTCAAAATTGGCTTGAACGCAACCACACGTCCATCCAGCCGCGTCCTGAAGCCACCTGGCGGCGCACATACCAACCAACATCTTTTCGGAACCAGAAGTAGCTGTAAATGCTCCGCGTTCCAAGTACAATCAGCAAAACTCTTCCAATCTGAATGCATGCATGGGCTCCACAGATGCCTACAAGGTGGTCGAAAAGATTCGTGAAGAGGTGACCACCCCCACCAACCAAAAGGAGGAACAAAAGCCAGCACCTGACAGTCAGCCCAAAGAGACGACTAATGGCAACAAGGCGACAAATGAGTCACGCGGCCGTGTTCCACCCGGCGGTTACTCATCGGGTGGCTTCTGGTAGAACTGGCAGTCAGCTTCACACACTCATACTCACACACCAAGCCACTCTCAACCCCATTTAACATTTATAAATACAAATCGCTTAATACATACATGAATATCCTATCCAATCATATTTCAAATTGACTACAATGAAAAATGTTAAAAATGCTACATTCGCTATTTCATTACTTTATCAGCCGCATTAAGATTTTTTCATTTCACGTTTGTTTTTATCCCATTACGCATTATATTAAATAACGTCTAACGCAATTATTTATACTTAAAGGAGACAAATCCGTAACAAACTTACCAAACTTACCAAAATATGGATAAGCCAACATTTGCATTTGTACTTAAGTGTAAGTGTTAAATTGAAAAAGATGTTCAAGTTAGTTTGTGGTAAGATAAATTCTTAGTATTAACTGAAACTTTAAGTTATAATAATGATGAAAGAGATATCGAATGGACTTCATTACAGTTTAATGATGCTGAAAATGTAAATATTTATTTCACATGCACAGCAAAGCCTACAGAAATTTCGTCTCAGCTGCGTGCGAAATTGAATTGAGTGAGACGAACATGCGAATTTGCATCAAGCCGCAGGCAGCCAAGCAAAGAAAGTAAATAAATGAACAGACGAAATGGATTCAGTTCGAAAATGCATTCGATTACGAATCAACGCAACGTTCTTTTTTTGAGTGCACTTTAAGCCAGCTTACAGCAAAAGGCCAAAAGCCATTGCAAATAATTACAGAGCAGCGGCAGCAACGAAGCGAACAAACACAGGTGGCAAGTGAATGTTGCAAAGACAATTCAATTGTGTACTTAATGTTGAACAAAAAAAAAAAAAATTATAGCAATTTTATTTTGTGTGTTTTTTCTTTCTCTTCGACTCAATGTGTTAACAATTATAGAGCAGGATGTGAGATGACTTTTTTCCTGCTGGCATTGCAATATGTATAAACGGCTCATTGTCAACGAATGCCCGTTGCAAGCTTTTGCGGCAAATAATTTCCTAGATTTTCTTTCTTGCCACTATTTCTCGCTCTCGCTCTTTTGACGCTGCAGACATTTTTAATAAGTTGCCTGACAGCCGTTGCACGTCGCAGCAACAACAAAAGCAAACATTGCAGCTGCCAAGTTGAAAATGAAATTCGTGGCACGAATAGATTTCCAAAAGCATATGAGCAAAAGAGGAAACAGACAGACAGACGGACAGACGGACGGCACAAAGCACGTCGACTATGACAGAAATTCGAAAATGAAGCAATTTACTTGTATATACTATTTGATACTCCCGGCCCGGACAGTTGTCAAACTTACAACAATATATATATATAGAGTGTACGGAGCTGCAAACTGGTCACAGTCAGTCGACAGCTTATTAAGTGGCCCTGCCCCTCCTCTTCTTCTTTCTTACAGTGCTTATAATTACTACTGTGCATATCTGGGCACATTGTTTGAATTACTTTCTTAATTGGCATTTTCTTCTTCAAGCGGCACAACTGAAAGAGTTGTTAAGTTCCACGATTATGCTCAAAAGTTGCACCAATTAGTTTAGGCCTTTAAAAACATTTACTGGAAAGTTGAAGCTTGGTTTTATACTTATTAAATTATATTATATTTGTTGAAACTTTGTTTTAGTATTTTTTTTTATTTTTGTACAATGGTTTTATCTTCTTTTTTTAATTCAAAACCCTTTTTATGATTTTAAGTAGTTAAAAAATATTATTTATTTATTTTAACATATTAAAATAGTTTTTTTATTGAATTCTAAATATATTTAAAAAAATAAAATAAAAACAATTATTTCATGTTTGTATTTTTTTCATTAATTTCAAATTATTTTTTTTATTTTAAAATGTTTAAATATTTTTACTACTTTAAATCGATTATTTTATGTTGTTAACTTTCTTTTTATTAATCTAAAATTATTTTATTTTATTTTAACTCTTCAAAAAATATTATTTATATATTTTAACATATTAAAACAATATTTTACTATTTTTTTATTGGAAAAATCCATTATTTTATTTTTTAAGTTTCTTTTTATTAAATCAAAACTTTTTTTTTTATTTTAAATAATTACAAAATATTATTTCTTTATTTTAACATATTAAAATAGTTTTTTTTTTATTGAATTCTAAATATATTTATTTTTGGGTAATGATATTAATAAAAAAAAATAAATTATTTCATGTTTATAATTTTTTTATTAATTTAAATTTATATTTTTTTTAATGTTTAAAAATTTTTTCAATTGAAAAAATCGATTATTTCATGTTTTTAACTTTCTTTACATTCATTTAAAATTATTTTATTTTATTTTAACTCTTCAAAAATATTAATTATTTATTTTAACATATTAAAAAAATTTTTAATATTTTTTAATTAATTAATTTTAATTAATTTTAATTATTTATTTTAACATATTAAAAATTTTTTAAATATTTTTTCTATTGAAAAAAATAATTTGTTCATGTTTTTAATATTCTTCTTATTAACTCAAAACTATTTTTATTATTTTAACTAATTACAAAAAATTATTTTATTTTTTAACTTACTAAAAAAATGTTTAAATATTTTTTAACGAATAAAAAACTATTAAGTCAACATTAAAAGCTGTTTAAAGCTCAAGTCTTGGTTTGAGTTCACTTTCGAGTTGATTTATGTGCTCTTTGCCGCCTTTTGAACTGCCCGTGTTATGCAATTATGAAATCTGTTAACGTTTTTAAGTATGTTTGCTTTGTAATATTTAAAGTGAACTCTCCAACGACAAGACAAAAACCCTTCCAATTAACGCGCCAAACTCGCACATAATGGAATATAGAAGCCCATTTTGCCTTACGTCTTAGCACAGAAAACCTATAAAGAAAATATACCGAAAACTAAACTGGCTAAAATGCTCGAACAGGCAAGAAAACCACCGAAAGACATACCCACTGTATGGTGGTTGGATTGTATCCGTAGTCGTATTATCTGTCCCCATAGAGCCAAAGTTAAGGCCTAGGCGGCAATATGGTTGCCAGCAGCTGGCATAATGGCGGCTGTCTAAAAGATGGCACAAATAATGAAAGCAGCGCGCTAATACTACGTGCTAAATGGTTTTCGGCATTTTAGTCCGCCTGCAACATTCACATTGCGTATACGTAACGTTGTCAACGATGAGCAGGCGAGCGTGCGCTCACAGCTTATGCAATGCAATTTCCATTTACATAAATTCACTCATATGTGTGCGAGTGTGTGTGTGTGTGCGAGGGTGTTTAAGTGTGTGTGTGTGTGTGTGTCGCAAACGTAGCAGAAAACTTTTACCTTGTTGTCTTCTATGTCAATTTGCAGGCAAAATTACCTTTTTGTTAATAGTTGCGGACGCGCGCGTTGGGAGAGGCAAACATTAAAAGTAATACAAATGTTGCTTAAACGAAACGCAGAACAGCAACAACGATAATAGCTAAAACTACAACAACAACATGAATAACAGGCAGAGCAACAACACACAAGCGCTCACATTAACACAACGGTAAATGCTTATTTAACTAATTTTGCAACATCTATGCAAATATTTGGGAATGCAACAGCTGCATAAGTGAGAGGGTTACTCAGAAAGTTGGGAATAACAACGAAAAATCGATAGAAACAAATTTATTCAGCTTGGAAAGATACCTTGTACTAAAAATTAAATATTCAAGTTACTTTTTCTGATAAAAATATTTGATTTTTTTTAATTATATATATATTTTTTTTTTAATTTAATTCTTGCCAAAATTACTATTATTTGAAGTATCTTAGTATTTTTTATTGCAACATATTTAGTTTAGAAATATACCTTTAACTTAATATTATATATTCAAGTTATTTTTTCTGATGGAATTATTTTTTTTTTATTATTTTTTGCTCAAAAATAAGTTAATTCTTAAAAAAAATACTATTATTTTAAGTCTTAGTATTTTTTGTTGAAAGATATTCAGCTTGGAAAGATACTTTTAACTTAAAAATATCTATTCAAGTTACTTTTTCTGATGGATTTATTTATTTTTATTTTTTTATAATATTTTTATCTCAAAAAGAATTTAATTTTTGCCAAATTTACTGTTGTTTTAAGTCTCTTAGTATTTTTTGTTGAAAGTTACATTTCTAAGGGAATTTCTTTCTTTTTTATTATTTATTTTTTGTTTTCTCAAAAATAAGATAATTCTTAAAAAAAAAAAATACTATTATTTTAAGTCTTAGTATTTTTTGTTGAAAGATATTTACCTTGGAAAGAAACCTTTAACTGAAAATTATATATTCAAGTTATTTATTATTTTATTTTTTTTATAATATTTTTTCTTTTGAAAAAACTTAATTCTTGACAATTTTAAGCCTCTAAGTATTTTTTGTTGAAAGATATTTAGCTTGGAAAGATACTTTTAACTTAAAAATATATATTCAAGTTACTTTTTCTGATAGAATTATTTATTTTTATTTTTTTATAATATTTTTATCTCAAAAAGAAGTTAATTTTTGCCAAATTTACTGTTGTTTTAAGTGTCTTAGTATTTTTTGTTGAAAGATATTTAGCTTGGAAAGATACTTTTAACTTAAAAATATATATTCAAGTTACTTTTTCTGATAGAATTATTTATTTTTATTTTTATTATTATTATATTCTTTTCAAAAATAAGTTAAGTCTTAAAAAAATACTATTTTTTCAAGTCTTTTAGTATTTTTTGTTGAATTTTCTTCTTTAGTGTTATATTTCCATCCTTTCTCGCACTTTTTCCAACCTACTCTCGTCATCAACAAGCAGCTGTAAATAGGCAACAGTATAAGTAAATTGCGTTTAGTTTTCTACTACGCTTTCCAACACTCCTTTACTCCTTCTTCTACTTCTCTCACAACGACATGAAAGCCACGAAACCGCGTGTCTGGGGTGCAGAGAAGCGAACTTTACAAATTAATGCCGCTTGCTTAGCCGTCAAATGAGCCCACAGATTCAAAACTAGTTGAGGCTTAACGTATGCAGCATGCAGGTGTATGTCTGACAGCTTGAAGGGGAAGGGGTTCAAATGGCAGCGGAATAGAAATGATGAGCCACTAAACGCCTTGATATCACAGCCAATTTCAAGCTGATTAACACACAAACAGTCTCAACTCTAATTAACATTGTTTTGTTGACTTTATGATGTTTTAAGGACACTTTAAACAGCATTTTTTTTTAATGGCGTGAAATGTCGCACCAACAGCTCGTTGCCTAGTGTTGCTGTGTGTGTGAGCGTGTGATTCAATTAATGAATACCTGAAGTGACCAGAGAGAGAAAATATTTTACGAAGGCAATCAGAACAAAACTGATTTCGGCCATGACGAACATGGCAATGAGCTAAACGTATGATATAGTAATAATTTAATTATTATTTTTCTTCACAAACTTATCATTAAGGTTATTTTCCATTTGATTAAAGAGTGATATCAAGTGAACAAAGCTTGAACATGCATATGCCTGATTGGCAGTTGGTACCACGCTGCGTATGCGCCATATCGTTTCTTTGTAAATAACTGAAGCTTATTAAATGCCTTCACTTGACACATTTAATTAACAGACACGAACAACTTATAATTGCCACACACACGAACACACGCACAGCTGTGACTGTTGCAACAAGGTAATTGTTTTCGCTGGACAGGCAAGGAAGACTGCACGGTCAATGAATGTGCGAAAATAAATATTCAACAGACACTCGTATTAATTACAAGAACACGCACACACGCACACAGTTAAAGGAACGTTGACTTAACTAGTAAAAATGTTAAAGGTAAATGGAATTGGTTATTTAAAAGGATTCCTTAAGAGAGTGCAAGGAGGTTATGCTCAAAAGTTCCACCAATTAGTTTAGGCCTTTAAAAAACTATTTACTCGAAAGTTTAAACTTGGCTTTATACTTATTAAATTATATTATATTTGTTAAAACTTTGTTTTAGTATTTATTTGTATTTTTGTGCAATGGTTTTATCTTCTTTTTTTAATTCAAAACCATTTTAATGATTTTAAGTAATTAAAACATATTATTTATTTATTTTAACATATTAAAATAGTTTTTCTATTGAATTCTAAATATATTTTAAAAAAAATAAAAACAATTATTTCATGTTTGTATTTTTTTCATTAATTTCAAATTATTTTTTTTATTTTAAAATGTTTAAATATTTTTTCTACTTTAAATCGATTATTTTATGTTGTTATTTTATTTTATTTTAACTCTTCAAAAATATTATTTATTTATTTTAACATATTAAAAAAATATTTTACTATTTTTTTATTGGAAAAATCCATTATTTTATGTTTTTAAGTTTCTTTTTATTAAATCAAAACTTTTTTTTATATAAGGAAGACTGCACGGTCAATGAATGTGCGAAAATAAATATTCAACAGACACTCGTATTAATTACAAGAACACGCACACAGTTAAAGGAACGTTGACTTAACTAGTAAAAATGTTAAAGGTAAATGGAATTGGTTATTTCAAAGGATTCCTTAAGAGAGTGCAAGGAGGTTATAGATATAAATCCCTTTCCACACCTACACAGATTCACTTCCCTCTGAATATCAGTTACTCATCCTCTTTTTACATCTATAATTTAAAGTCAATTAAATTTTACATCCCGACACTAATCAACGGCTGCTATTTATGCCCAGGTTTCACCCACTTTCTGCAGCCTCTGTGTGTGTGTTTTTGTGGGTCAAGGCTGCTTGCCACACAATAATAGCTTAAAGCCTAGAGTCGAGGATTGTCTGACTGTAACAGCGACTGCAACTGCGAGTGAAACTGAGGCTAACCAGCTGAGCTGCTTCTAGTTCGCTTGCCAAAAACGAAATGAAACTATGTGAAATGCTTTGAAAACATGATGCGAATTGCCTTTATGCCGCTGCTCCCCTTCCCACACACACACACATGTGAGCATTAGAGACTGGCCACCAAAAAAACATAGGGAGAGCGAGAGAGGGAGGAAGAGCGAGAGGAGACTGAGAAATAATATATTTATTAAAAATTGTTTGCTTCGTGCTTCACTGCATTTTATGGCCGAGCACTTGGCCATTATTATTTATTGTTAGCTAACACACACGTACACTGAGAGAAAAATATATGATTTTGGTTAATTTGAATGCAAAGTAAATGAAAATTAAGAAAAGAAAATTATTTTTGTTGGTTTTTGATAATTTTATGTGATTTAAACTCAGAAAAATAAATTGATTTTTTTAGTATTTTTTTTTTGTATTTTTTTTTTGTTTTTTTTTTGTATTTTTTTTTTTGTATTTTTTTTTTTGTATTTTTTTTTTTGTATTTTTTTTGTATTTTTTTTTGTATTTTTTTTTTTGTATTTTTTTTTTTTGTATTTTTTTTTTGTATTTTTTTTTTTTAGTATTTTCTACTAACAAACTTTTCCAAAGTTCCCAAATTTTTCTCAGTGCACTCACACACACATTCTCACACAATTTGGCACATTCTTTCATGGTTGTGTGTGTGTGTGTGAGCATATTGCTCCACAGAGAGCAAGATTGAGTACAATGCATGGAAGCAAAAATACTTTCGCTGCATACTTTTGGGCGTCTTTGTCGCTTCGCACACAGTTCGCTGCGGTTCGAATTTAATTAAGGGCGCAAAACTTTGCGCGCAAAACTTTGCGTATTTGTTTTAATAATTTGAATTAATGCCTGACCATCATGCAATTAGATACACAAACACCATATCCGACTGCTGCAGCTGCCACACTAATGAGAAGCGCATCGCCGGTGTCGTCGTTGTCTGTGCAAAGTGTCAAAAGGACCGCAATTAAATTGGCGAGTGGTTAAGAGCTTGTGGTCACACGCTTCAATCGCTGGCTCATTGCAAATGCAAACGGCATTTGGGACTTTTGTATCCAGATTGCTCGCCGCGCTCAACTAAAACTAATTAAAACGCCAGCAGGCAAACTCAAAAGCTTCTCACCTTCAACAACAGAGGGTGGGGGTGTTATTAAACACACACAAACACATATATGGCCATTGAGAGCTAAATGCATTGCGTGAATGCAACTGTTTATTTAACATGGCCGCCAATTAGCAGGTGCGGTCGCATTGTGCGTTAATCGCAGCTAAATATATTTAAAAAAAAATAAAATAAAAACAATTATTTCATGTTTGTATTTTTTTCATTAATTTCAAATTATTTTTTTTATTTTAAAATGTTTAAATATTTTTTCTACTTTGAATCGATTATTTTATGTTTTTAACTTTCTTTTTATTAATCTAAAATTATTTTATTTTTTTTTAACTCTTAAAAAAATATTATTTATATATTTTAACATATTAAAACAATATTTTACTATTTTTTTTATTGGAAAAATCCATTATTTTATGTTTTTAAGTTTCTTTTTATTAAATCAAAACTCTTTTTTTATTTTAACATATTAAAAAATATTATTTATTTATTTTAACATATTAAAATAGTTTTTTTTTATTGAATTCTAAATATATTAATTTTTTGGTGATGATATTAATAAAAAAAAAAAAATTATTTCATGTTTATAATTTTTTTATTAATTTAAATTTTTTTTTTTTTAATGTTTAAATGTTTAATCGCAGCTGTTGCCACAAGCATATCCGGAAATTCAAATTTAGTTTCATTCTAGCTGCCAAAAAGGGTTTTAAGAAGTTAAAGATTATCGAAATCGATAAAGTTTTGACAAAGTTATGGCAGTTAAGAAGATTTGCTTGAACTTGAAAGTGATTTGAAAAGGGAATTGAGAGTTTTGCAACACTGTTTTCACCTTAAGAAAGCAACCTTAAACTTGATTAAACTTAAAGTTAAACTTAACCTCTAGTTAAATACATTCTTTATATTTTTAACAATAAAATATTTCAAGAAACAGCAATCCCTTGGGCTATCCATACAATAAACTTATTATGCCCCACAACACTTTTCCCTTTCCCCTAACCTAACCAAAAAATCGAATTGTGGGGCAGCCCCCATGTCAATGCCATTTTCCCTTTTATGCACAACTTAACAAAGCTTATTGCTTTTCACTCTTCATTGCGCACAAACTTAGCATACACAATTCGCATGATATGCGCTGCCACAAGTTGCCATCCTTTTCTTATAGTTATTTCCATCTGCGTTCAATCGGCTAGAAGGCCGAAGAGACAAGATCCTGTGCTCTCTCATTAGAGCAGCGGAGTTTCGCATCTCCATATAAAAGAACGTTTTCTCAACCTCCCCAAAGCATCCTCGCATCACGTTTTGAGCCAAAAAGGAAAAAAATATATAATATGCAACGAGCTAACTGCATTTACGGCAAACAAAATGAATGCCACGTAGCACTAAGCATGAAATTATGCATGTGTGCCGTTAAACTACCCTCTCGCCACCCCCCCGACCCACTTCAGTTCTCTTTCCCAGTTGCGCGTCCCTTTTTGGTCGGTGAAAGCAGCGCAAACGGAAATAATTCAAGTGCAATGCAAATCATGACACGGGCACGCTCAGGTAATTGTGTGTTTACCGAAGAGGAACAGGAAGTCATGGCGAATGTGTGTGAGAGGGAGAGAGAGAGAGACAAAAATTAACTGAAATGGGAACCGGAAATGAACAAACACATTGCGAGCATAAGTGTGTCCCAGTTTTTAATTCAGTTTTTGGGGTTGACCAGCGGTAAGTCATGAAATGAATTGGAAAGTTGAAAGTTTCAAGAAAATTTATTTGAAATATAAAATGAAATAAAAATAAAAAATAAAAAAGATTTGTCAACAATAATCAACAACGTATCATTAAATGAAAAATGCTCATTGCAAAGTGCCAAAGATTTGATGCACTTAAGGATTCGAACGACGATTATCGATTATATCGATTATAATCGAAAGATATTTATTAGTTTTCATTACTTTAAAATATGTATGATATTTATTAGTTTTCATTTCTTTAAAATCCGTAATTTAAGCTATTAAGCTGCTTATTGCAAAGTGCCAAAGATTTGATGCCCTTAAGGATTCGAACGGTTAATAAACGGTTGATTCGATAATTATAGATTATAATCGATAGATATATATCACTTTTCATTACTTGAAAATACGAACTTTAAACTATTAAACTGCTTATTGCAAGGTTCCTAAGATTTAATGTCATTAAGGACTCGAATGGTTAATAAAAGTGCGATTCGATAATTATCGATTATAATCGAAAGATATTTATTACTTTTCATTACTCTATAACCCGTATTTTAAGCTATTATTCCAAAGTTCGTAAGATTTAATGCCGTTAAGGAGTCGAACGCTTAATAAAATCTCGATTCGATAATTATCGATTATAATCGATAATCATTACTTTAAAACTACTTTAAGTTATCTTTTAAGAAACTTGATATATTCATTCTTTTATTATTTGTTTTTTTGATCAAACTTATAAAAGAAATACTTCATTGCACTTTTATACACTTTGCCCAGCTTTTCGAAGGGTATAAATAATCGAATCGTATAATAATGCGATTAAACTTCATTGCAAAGGGGGGAGTTTTACAAGTGCGATTACTTATACGACCAATAATGATAGTCATAATCTGATTAATCGCACGCGTTTACAGTCACTTAAACCGCAAAGTAATAACCAAACCAAGTCATTAATTAATATATTTGATTGCAACTGTGCTGCAATCGATGATTGACCCATTATGATGGACCCACAAATATATTTGCCATATATAAAATGCAATTCCCACTCCAGTCGGCTGTGAGTGGAAGCTGCGTTCAATTTAATTCCGTTCAATCAGAAGACAGAAAAATGCTTTTGGCCACTATTTATATAAAAAAAATAAATAAATAAACTAATAGACAGACAGGCAGCAAAGGGGAAAATCGTGAAGATAAACAAACAAAGCAAACAAAAAAGCTTTAAAAAGAAAATCGAAACGAAAATGGAAAAATGTAAATGCTTCGCATTTCCACTTTTAGAACATCTATCAAATTGTGTGTTGCTCCAAAGAGTGTATAGAGTGTTTGCTTGTGTGTGTGAGAGATAAAGCTGTGACTGAAGATTGCTGCTGCCGAACTGCATGAGAAATGATATGTGGAAAGCCAATACTTGACATAGTTGTAAAATCTTATTACTTTACTTATACCGTAAAGGGCCAGAAATGGCTCTCTGTGTGTGTGTGTGTGTGTGTGCTTGTGGGTCACTTGTAAATCACTTCGTTAAGTAGATTTGCTATAAAGGCTCCCCCTGAAAAACAGATTTGCCGAAATTGAATTATGTACTTGCAAGCAATGCAGACAAAAAAATTTTGCGTCTTTCAGTTTCAAAACTGTCGAATTGTCTTCATTTTTTTTTTTTTTTGCATATCATTTACACAGTCTGGACATTTCTTTTGTCAACTTTCACTTTTTATGGCATTTAATTTCCTTTTCCTTTGGTTCTTATTTTTATTTTTGTTGTTTGTCATTTACAATAATGTGAAACGAAGAAAATTAACATAAATTTGCTATTTTCCGTACGAATAAAACCAAAATAAAGCAAAGCTCAAAGCAAATGAAAATGCAGAAAAAACTGTTAAACCTGAATATAAAGTAGTAGAATATCCTAGAAAAAATATTGAAAAGTCTGCATATCAGAACAGTTCAAAGAAGTAAAGTAAATGAACTAAATAAACCCGATTGCTGTTTTATTTTGAAGGCAGGGTATTTACAGTTGACACTTTAAGGCGCAACAAACATTGAGATTTATGCGCTATGATTAAGTTAGTTAAAACGCTTTGAGCTTTACTGACTTTTGATTTACGCATTTATAATTGAAAGCCGAATATTGAAAGTCGACACAAAACAAGCTAAATCAAGGCAACACCTAAATTACACACATATGTGTCGTTAACTAAAGTCCTTTTGGGTTATTTGGCTGGCAAATGTTTGTATTATTGTTACCAACAACCTTGTAAAACACACACACACACACACACACACACAAAACTAGATTTATTGCAATCTAAATGGCATTTAAATACAAATTACGATTGCCTGAACTGAAAGCAAGAATAAAATGCAGATCTCGTTTCATTCATAAAAGGGAATTTTTGTGTTTAACATCGAGAAATTGGCCTTAACAAAATGTTTTGTTTGTCTCCAATAATATTATAAACAAAAAACTGGATTATATATATGTATATATGATATATATATTTATAGTTGCTTACGTGTTGGGTTTCGTTCGAAATCAAGAAACAATGTTCAAAACGTTGTTGATTGACCGAAAGATGTCCTGTAAATAAGTTTAAGAGTTGTCTCTAGGAATGGCTAAAAAGTATGCTATGGAAAAAATTCGAAAAATCTCGAAAGAACTAAATAAATAAATCTAGCATACTTTAACACACAAAATGCAAGCTAAAGCAGGGTATATTAAAATCAAAAAATACCAACAAATAATCTTTATGTCTGCCTTGCAACTGTTTGTGCTGACAGCTGCTTTGGGTTGTGGATTCGTGTTTGGGTTTCGAGCACCAAGCATAAGGTTGAAGTTCAGTTTTTGGTTATGTTTTGTTATGACCCACCACCACTCCCCACCCCTCACTTCCCTTTTTTGCCATCTGTTTTTTGTGGCAGCTTGATGCAGTGTGAAAATTGCAGAAGATTGCATGTGTTAGTTTTGAAAATATTTATATCCATAATATTTTTTGTTGTCATTTGAGTGGCGAAAGTATGTATTGTTCTCTCTGTGTGTGTGTGTGTGAAATGTTTTGTGGGTTAACACAAATGATGTTTGTGGAGTGTTTTTTATGTGTGTGTGTGTGTGTGTGTGTGTGAGTGGCAGGCAGCACAGTCTGTTGCTGGCAATAGCAGATAGATTATAATAGATTGCAGCTGACAAACAGTTGAAAGAACGACTTGAAACAGCCAAACAATGCAACAAATTATGCAACGATTATGATTTAAAGAAAAGGATCAAAGGATATTGTATATAAGTTTCATGTTTTCAAACATTCAGCTGCATTACTTGCTTTACTAACTAGTTTTTTTTCATGACTCCTTATCCACTACCTTAAGGATACGTAATTTTAGTTAACATTCAATTTACTTATTATAATTTATAATAATAATTATGCAAAGATTATGATTTAACTTCAAGTCAAAGGTTATTGTATATAAGTTTCATGTTTTTAAACATTTAGCTGCATTACTTGGTTTACTAACAAGTTTTTAGTCATGACTCCTTATCAATTATCTTCAAGAAACGTAAATTTAGTTAACATTCAATTTATTTATTATAATTTATAATAATAATTATGCAACTATTATTTTTATACTTCAAGTCAAAGGATATTGTATATAAGTTTTATGTTTTCAAACATTCAGCTGAATTACTTCCTTTACTAACAAGTTTTTAGTCATGACTCCTTATCAACTACCTTAAGAAAACGTAAATTTAGTTAACATTCAATTTATTTATTATAATTTATAATAATAATTATGCAAAGATTATGATTTAACTTCAATTAAAAGGATATTGTATACAAGTTTTATGTTTTCAAACATTCAGCTGCATTACTTGCTTTACTAACTATTTTTTTTTCTTGACTCCTTATCAACTACCTTAAGGAAACGTAAATTTAGTTAACCTTCAATTTATTTATTATAATTTATAATAATAATTATGCAACTATTATTTTTATACTTCAAGTCAAAGGATATGTATATAAGTTTTATGTTTTTAAACATTCAGCTGCATTACTTGCTTTACTAACAAGTTTTTAGTCATGACTCCTTATCAACTACCTTAAAGAAACGTAAATTTAGTTAACATTCAATTTATTTATTATAATTTATAATAATAATTATGCAAAGATTATGATTCAACTTCAAATCAAAGGATATTGTATATATGTTTTATGTTTTCAAACATTCAGCTGCATTACTTGGTTTACTAACTAGTTTTTGTTCATGACTCCTTATCAATTCCCTATTAAAAATACCTTCAAGAAACGTAAATTTAGTTAACATTCAATTTAGCCATTCAACAAATTATGCAACTATTATTTTTTAACTTCAATTCAAAGGATTTTGAATAAAAGTTTTATGTTTTCAAACATTCAGCTGCATTACTTGCTTTACTAACTAGTTTTTAATCATGACTCCTTATCAACTACCTTAAAGAAACGTAAATTTAGTTAACATTCAATTATTTATTATAATTTATAATAATAGTTATGCACAAATTATGATTTAACTTCAATTCAAAGGATATTGTATATATGTTTCATGTTTTCAAACATTCAGCTGCATTACTTGGTTTACTAACTAGTTTTTATGCATGACTCCTTATCAATTCCCTATTAAAAATACCTTCAAGAAACGTAAATTTAGTTAACATTCAATTTAGCAATGCAACAAATTATACAACGATTATGATTTATTTATGAAACTATTATTTTTATACTTCAAGTCAAAGGATATTGTATATAAGTTTTATGTTTTCAAACATTCAGCTGCATTACTTGCTCTACTAACTAGTTTTTAGTCATGACTCCTTATCAACTACCTTAAGGAAACGTAAATTTAGTTAACATTCAATTTATTTGTTAGAATTTATAATAAATATGTAAAGATTATGATTCAACTTCAAGTCAAAGGATATTGTATATAAGTTTCATGTTTTTAAACATTCAGCTGCATTACTTGGATTACTAACTAGTTTTTATCCATGACTCCTTATCCTTACCAATTAAAAATACCTTCAAGAAACGTAAATTTAGTTAACATTCAATTTATTTATTATAATTTATAATAATAATTATGCAACGATTATGATTTAACTTCAAGTCAAAGGATATTGTATATATATTTTATGTTTTTAAACATTCAGCTGCATTACTTGCTTTACTAACTAGTTTTTTTTCATGACTCCTTATCAATTCGCTTTCGAAATACCTTAAAGAAACGTAAATTTAGTTAACATTCAATTTAGCAATAACCGTTCAATCATTTCCCGTTTTTCTAATCAAGTGTTTGCACACTGCAAATGTAACTTGCAAAGCCCCCCGCAGGCTGCTCTTTCCCCCAACTAAAGTCCCATAAATCACTTGGCAATGACGCTGCGCGTTACACAGCCGCCGGCGAGACGCAGGATGCTATAATATGAGGGGGTTTTTGTTGTTTCGCAATGTGAATGCACAATTATAGTCGCTTCGCTTGCTCGTAAAGCAGAAGCAGAAGGAGCAGCAGCAGCAGCAACAACAATAATCACATTTGCCTTTGGTTTTGATGACTTTGCTGTGGCAGCTTCGAGTTGCAAGTAAACCAGCGACATCAATAAAATAAACACTGTCAATGCTGATCCTGCTCCTGCTCCTGCTCCTGCTGCTTGTTGGTTAGACGAATGGATAAAATGAATGTTTAGGATGCTGGTAAGCAGTATTTGGTATCCGACAGTAAAACCAGCAACACAATTGAACTCGCGACATTTGCTTTACTCGTCGTCGTCGTTTTCACTTTGACTTTTATCTATTGACATAATATTCGTCGTTTCCCCATTCTTTTTATGCCTTTTGCCACAGGCATTCAGTCAGTCAGTTAGCCAGTTAGTCAATGTGAGCGGGTGTTTGAGCTGCTCTAATGGCTGAGTGTTGACGTCCTGCATAGAGATTTAGGAGTCACATTTGGCAAACATTGTGTTTGGCGAAACAGCAGCGACAAATGCCATTACAAGCAGCAAATGGATGAAGTAGGGGAGAGAGAGTAGAAAGATGGATTAAAGCTGATGGATTTAGGCCAAGTTGTGAATTGTTTTTAGAAGGTGACGAAAATGATAGCGGCAAGAAATCAATATGAATAAATATTTCTAATATTTATATAGCGAAAAGAAATAAAATAAAATAAATATTTATAATATTTATATAACGAAAAGAAATAAAATAAAATAAATATTTATAATATTTCTATAGCGGCAAGAAATCAATATGAATAAATATTTAAATTATTTATGATATTTATTTTTAATCACAAATTCAAAATATCATAAATATTTAAATTATTTATAATATTTATATAGCGGCAAGAAATCAATATGAATAAATATTTAAATTATTTATGGTATTTATTTTTAATCGCAAATTCAAAATATCATAAATATTTAAATTATTTATAATATTTAAATTATTTATGATATTTATTTTTAATCACAAATTCAAAATATCATAAATATTTAAATTATTTATAATATTTATATAGCGGCAAGAAATCAATATGAATAAATATTTAAATTATTTATGATATTTATTTTTAATCACAAATTCAAAATATCATAAATATTTAAATTATTTATGATATTTATTTTTAATCGCAAATTCAATCAGCTGGTTTAACTGAGTATTAAACAATAGAAATAGCACAAAAGAATAATTGTTTTATTTTTTTTCTTGTATTTATTTTACACCTTTAAGTTTTTAATCACTTTTTTCTATTTTTGCTGATGCAAGTCAAGGAATAAATCACGTTTCTACTTTATTATGTTGGGAGGGATTTGAAGGATGTCAAGCCGTTGACATTTCCTGCTTGTTCAAAGCGAGAACAAAGTACGAAAGAAAGGACATGAAAGGATTTTCCGCACATGAAAGGATTCTCCGGATAAATATCTATACAAATATTTGTTTATACACATTTTTGAGTATTTTAAACAGTTTTTACTTATTTTTTTCAACTAACTTAAAACAATAGCAGTTCTAATTACGTTTCTCCTTCTCCTGAAGCTATTTGGCATTTGTTTTGTTTTATTTTTAAGAAGTCAACTCAAATGGTTCGCACTCAATGCAAGTTTTGGGTAATGATTCGCTGCTTAATTAACTGTCCTAATGAAAAGCATGTTTTGGGAAACGCAACCCGAAGCAGAATCAAAATCAAATGCATTGAGCGTAAAACAGGCAAATTGCCGGTTTTTAGGCGATGGCACAACAATTAAGTTCGCCTTTAAGCCGAATAAGGGACACAGCAAGTAAAGAGGAAAGGGTGGCCGGGTTAAGGGTTACAACAACAAAAAACGGGTCCTGTGCATATAAATCAATGGCAACAACATTATTGTAAATGTTAAAAGAAAGGAGTTACGAAAGGATGCAAAAAAAAAAAAGGTCAAATGCTTAATTTGCTTCTGCTTTTTGGGGGCCAACAACAACAACAACACAGCACACAGTGCAATAATAAACAAGAAAGTGTGAAATAAAGCGAAATGGACATACAAATTTGTATGGCCAGCGACAGAGAAGAGAGAACGAACTGCAGACACAGCAATAAAAATGGCAAATGCTTTTAATTTGAAATGCTGCGCCTCGGACGAAGAAGAAAACCAGGTTCAGGTCCCTGGGTTCCAGGTCCTGGATTCTGGCTCAGAAGCGCTTACTCTTATACATTTATATATATATATATTTCTTGCTGTTTAAAGTGGAGTATGAGATTGGGTTGAGAGGTGCAGCATTTATAACGCTTGTGTGGATTATAAATCCCACTGGCACAATAAACTGCTTTATTTGCAAAAGTTTTTTGCACGAACTGAAGTGCTTGTTAAACATTATAATGAACTTGTGATAAGCGCATTTATTATTTTTCGCAATAAACATGTCTATTGAAAAAACTCAGAAGTAAATTCTATGTTATTTGAATTTTTTGTGATTTATTTCCTCAACAGTTTAAAGGTTTAACAGGTTTGGGAATCGCTTAACTTTGCTTAAATAATTCGATTATGAACTCAGCTTACCCCTCCTTTTTTTACTTCTCTCGCACCGCAAACACTTAATAAAATTCCACTTTATGGCCATATAAAAGTATATGCTCATATCATAAACTTATATTCATCACACCTGAAGCCCCAGCCAAGCGTAAATGTTGCCAAAACATATTAAGCAAGTAAGAAGGCGAGAAATCCCGACTAGACTATACCCTGAAACCTATACTAAACGCGTACCGTCAGTGCTTTCAAGTATGTGTATGTGTATGCGTATACTTAATTTCAATGTTCCATATCTGTGGTGTTTCTCAAACGATTTCAATAAATATTCATAGCTTGTCATTATTTCGGCTAATGTTTCAAACTGCATCACAAAGTTTTCCAAATTCAAGATTTTGTTGTTATCGATAACATATGTATATCGGAAATCGGAAAAGTTATCGAAACTATATCGACTCGGCTGTTGATGCTGATCGAAATTTTCAAAATTCAAGATTTTGTTGTTATCGATAACATGTGTATATCGGAAACCGGGAAAGTTATCGAAACTATATCGAGTCGGCTATTGATGCTGATCAAGAATATATATACTCTATGTAGTTTTCCAAATTCAAGATTTTGTTGTTATCGATAACATGTGTATATCGGAAACCGGGAAAGCTATCGAAACTATATCGACTCGGCTATTGATGCTGATCACGAATATATATACTTTATTGGGTCGGAGATGCTTCCTTCTGCCTGTTACATACTTTTCCAGAAAACCATTATGTCCTTTTTACCCATTTTCAGGATATAAAAATATGTTACGAATTTTTGAGATTTTTTCCGACTGCTCGCCCAAAACTGAAATTGAATTTGAAATGAATGCAGTTTATATGCATACATTGTTGATAATATTAATATCCGTTTGACAAGCGAAAGGATTAGCGTTGAAGATTAGAAACTGGAAGCAAAACAGGAAATTATTTGCATTCAGTTACTAATCACTAATTCACAAATAAATAATGCAACATTTGTCTCAAGCGTTGACGATTAAGGATGCTGAAATCGTCTCGTTAATTTGCATAGCAATTTAAGGATTCAAAAATCAGTTCTAATGTTGAAATGATGACAACAAAAAGTGTGAAAATATCAAAACATCAACAAACTCCGATGACAAAATGCCAACAGCTTGCTGGGGAAGAAGAAGAAGAGCTTGAAGGCCAGAGCCCAGCAATCTATTATATGGCTTAAGCAGCGCACAACAAAATGCTTGCCAGCCATCAATTTTAATGTGGCCAAAAACCCAAGGCATTGATTCAGACACTCAGAAAGTGTTGGCCAAAATAATGGGAACAATCTTTTGAAAAGGAACAGAAAAGGAACAAAGTTAGTTCTTGGAAAAATCATAAAAAAAATCTAGAAAAAATCTAAAAAAAAATAAATAAAATGTAAATGAATGAAAATTTAAATAAAAAATCAAAATTCCATATATTTTAACTCTCTAAAAAATATGTAATCAAAATTCCATGTATTTTAACTCTCTACAAAATATTTAATTTCATTTTTTGAAAAGGAACAGAGTTAAAGTAAGTTATTGGAAAAATCATAAAAAAAATCTAGAAAAAATCTAATAAAAAAATCTAAAAAATTAAATAAAATGTAAACGAACATAAAATTAAATAAAAAATAAAAATTTCATAAATTTTAACTCTCTAAAAAATATGTAATCAAAATTCCATATATTTTAACTCTCTAAAAAATATTTAATTTCATTTTTTGAAAACGAACAGAGTTAAAGTTAGTTCTTGGAAAAATCATAAAAAAAATCTAGAAAAAATCTAAAAATAAATCTAAAAAAATAAATAAAATGTAAACGAACATAAAATAAAATAAAAAATAAAAATTTCATAAATTTTAAGTCTCTAAAAAAATATTTAATCAAAATTCCATATATTTTAACTCTCTAAAAAATATGTAATCAAAATTCCATGTATTTTAACTCTCTACAAAATATTTAATTTCATTTTTTGAAAAGGAACAGAGTTAAAGTTAGTTCTTGGAAAAATCATAAAAAAAATCTAGAAAAAATCTAAAAAAAAAATCTCAAAAATTAAATAAAATGTAAACGAACATAAAATTAAATAAAAAATCAAAATTTCATATATTTTAAGTCTCTCTAAAAAATATTTAATCAAAATTCCATATATTTTAACTCTCTAAAAAATATTTAATTTCATTTTTTGAAAAGGAACAGAGTTAAAGTAAGTTCTTGGAAAAATCATAAAAAAAAATCTAGAAAAAATCTAAAAAATTAAATAAAATGTAAACGAACATAAAATAAAATAAAAAATAAAAATTTAATAAATTTTAAGTCTCTAAAAAATATGTAATCAAAATTCCATATATTTTAACTCTCTTAAAAATATTCAACTTAATTTTTTGACCCACACTGTTCATATGTTTTAAGTCTGTTGGACATGCAACAGAATGTTGTACGAACAATTGAAATGTGTGCGGCCTGCCAAAGGTTAAAGCGTTTGTTGTATTGCCAAATCTGATGGTCACGCAACGGGCGGGGGGCGGAGGGGCTGGCTGGCAAACCGAACCAAACCACATTGTCAATCAAGAAATGGCTTGGTCCAAAAACTCTTGTCTGCCTTGAATTTGGCCAAAGTCAGAAGCTCAAACACTTGGCCGACACGTGCTTGGCTGCCATAAAACCCTCGTTCCACCTCCCTTCACCCCTCTTCACAATCCTTCACCACCCATTACCAGTCTGCTGGCCACCTTCATGAACAATGCTTCTAAATTTATGCATTGCAGTTGACTTATTAGGGTCCAAGTGGCTATTTGTAAGTGTGTGGGAGGGTTGGTTTGTGCGTGTGTGCGTGAGTGTTTAGATGTGTGTGTGTGGGTGTGTGTGTGTTGTCCGCGCTTGTTGATTTGCTTTGATTTTGTCGTCCCTTTTGGGCATGTCCACCTCTGACCAAAGTGTGTGTCCTTGTTAAACTTCACAGTTAAACAAGAATCCGAATTAGTGGCAGAACGAAAGATAGGAGAGAGGGAGGTGTGTAGCTAGCTTGTTAATAGTTGCTAATTATGTGTAATTAGTCATTTGAATGCGGCAGCTGAATGAACCAAATGTGATGGCAAAGGCATGTTAAATACCTTTCGAGACATATGTTCACATATATCCTTGGGATAAGTATGTTGTAAGGAGAGCTAGATGTATGGACTAAGACATTCAGTCGAACTATATAATGTATATCAGCGGTCGGGGAACAGGGGTAAAAGTGAAATTTGGGGGGGGTAAAAGTGAAGCTTGAAATGGAGATGATTTTTTTTTTTTTTTTTTTTTTTTTTTTGTCCTGTCAATTCCTCAAAAATATTTAGGGGTAATGATTAAAAAAGTTCCCCGGCCGTTGATGTATATAGTATAAGGCATATTTGTGCATCAGTTTCAGCAAGGATCTAAGATATAAACTGTAACTAAACTGCAATCAAAGTTGAAAGAAAAAGCCTGGAAAAACAGAAAACTTTCAAATCGAAATCATAATTACACCAATCCTTGAACCAAGGCTCAAACAAACCGAACCATTGCCATGCAAACGAAACGAATCCAAAGTAGTTTTCCCTATCAGCATTAATTAGAACTAACTTCTGGATGACTTCCCCCCAGTTCATAATTTCGAGTACGATTAAAGCCAACTACAAATGTACTAAATAGCTCGTTTTCCTAGTTCCTTGCTGCTCCGTTGAACTCAAACTGGTTTTGCTAAACATTTTTAGCATTTTGTTGAGGATTTGTGAAATGTAAATCGTCATTTCTCTGTCTCTCTCTGTCGCTTCGTTGCACATTTGTTGGGGGGGGGGGGGGGGAGTTGGAAAGAGGTTTCCATTGTCTGTTGTTGGTTAATTGAAAGCTATAATGGTAAACCGGCAACGCTTCCTTCTATGTTTGATGACTGAGCCAGAGCAACGGAAACAACAACAACAAGACTGCCACTCGAGCAACTAAGATGTCCTTGCAACCGAGTTGGAGAGATAGAGTATGTGTGTGTGTGTGTGTGGTTTTGAAAAGAAATCAGGTAAAATTCTTGTTGTGTTTATTATTGTTGTGTTTGTTTGCTGAGCTGAGCTCGCTGCGTGTGTATGTGTGTGTGTGTGTGTGTGCACCGTTGGTTTGCCTAAGTAAACAATGAATATGCATGACTTTCCAGTCGCAGCAGCAACAGAGTTATGCTGCATATATAGCAAGAGTGCTCAACAACGAAACGCAAAAAAAAAACAAGATGAAAACTTCAATTTGCGAAAGTGATACGATGCGCGATGGCAAAAACAAAAATATAAGTTGAAATGACTTTTAGGCGACAGATTATTTATGATTAGAAGCTATCCTGTACAAAGTTTCCGTCTACAGTGAAAACTCTTCGAACGCAAACTTTTTTGTTCTATCAACTTTTTCTATTGGATTTTTTATAGGTTTTTCTACACTAGAAAATATTGAAATTGACAGTTAACACAGTTGTTATCGATAGTTTCGATAGTCAGTATATGAAACTTTCGATATCAACTTTGTTGCAGCTGGTAAAGTAGATGAAAAACGTTTTAGGAGTTTTATATATATCCTTAAGGATATTTTCTTTGACAGAAATCATTCTATCTTTTTCACCCATTATACCCATCTATCCCCCCTTCTACCCATTTGTTTTACAGGGTGCTATAAAAATCAGCAAAAAATACTACAAACGAGGACACAACAACAACAACATCGACAGCACACTCCACAATGCACACCGTCGAACAGGAGCACAACGTTGATTAATTATTGCCGATGACGAGATCGCAGCTTGCACTTGCATACAAATTGATTAGAATAGCGACAGCAAAAGAAGAATAAATTAAAGATAGCGCGTGTTCGATTTCTACGCAAATTTAAAGATAAAACTTCTGCAACTTCTGCGCAATCAAGCGGCAATTAGTAAATGCCAAATTCCGCGCGCACCAACTGCATTCAAATGCTCCAAATTTATTGCGGCGCCTGCAAGTATGCAACGGAATTATTATGTGTGAGTAAATTCAAAGGGAGAGGTTTGTATGTGTATGTGTGTGTGCGTGTGGCTGTGTGTGTGCGTGTGTGTGTGTCTGCGTTGACGATGAATTGTTGCAATGCCCATTAATATGTATGCCACATGCTTGCTGAGCATCATTTCTCAACTTTAAACCCATAACTTAAAGCTCGAAAATCAACAAATTGCAAAGCGATTAAACTCTAAAAGTCATTGTAAGCCATAATTAGGTGATAATTAATACTTGACTAGCTAGTTGTTTGATTTAATTCAACTGTTTATTATCATAAAGCCTCATTAAGTTTTCCTGAGCTTGAAAATATAATTTTAAGTAAGAGTTCTTCTGAAAATTAGTACAGTAAAACAACCCAAAGCAACCCTAATCACACAATATCTTTTAAAAGTTATAGCCTAAGTATTATTCTAATGTATAAACTATTTTATTGTCAAGTTTCATTCAAATCCATTCGTTAGTTTTTGCTCGAAAGCTTAACAAACATTCGTACTAATATATAATATAATAATATATAATATTTAAGTACTTTTCTAAGGAAACTCTTTAAGTTACATATTTAAAAATAATATTCTAACATGCATAATAATAAGTCAGATTTGACACCATTAAAAATCACATCTGTTTGATTATAATCCGAAATAAACTCAATTTATTCTCAACAACTAAACTCAAATGTAAATTTTCCTCACAGGCTGAGGATATTATTTTCAATTTGTATGTATAAATGTGTGCTCATATCGTTTCCAATCATAATTTCTACACTTTTATGGGCTTACTGTTATTGCAGTGTCAGGATAAAAAAAATTTACACATCGATATCGTTTAACGAAGAAAAAAAAAACAGAAAAAATATGTAAACAGATAAACAATGAAATGAGAAAAAAGCATCAAAGAGCAATTCTCAATGTAAAATGTTACATGAGGGAAAGACACATGTCACACAGACACATACAACTTGCATATATGTATGTGTGTGTGTGTGAGTGTGTTTGTGTGTGTTGACAATTTATACGCTTGAATAGACACTTACAACACGAAACATTTTGTAATTTGACAAGCCATAAACCATAAATATTTCTTTCTGTCCACAGCACTAAAATTTTCGTCCTAGCGTGAGAAGAGAGATAGAAGAGAGAGAGAGAGAGAGATATATAAGCCTATAGGCTATTGTTTCTTGCCGGTGGATATATATATATATATTTCTTTAGTTTCACTCTGCCTCCGCCTCGTTATCGTTGCGGCAATAAAAGTGAAAGCCAAGTAGCAAAACTGTCAACAGTCAAAGAACCTCAACACCACATAAAATATTATCGAGTATATATAGTAGTCGGTGTGTGTTGGCAACTCTGGCAGCACATAAAAAGCACATAAACAAATAAATCGTCGTATGTACGAAACGTTTATTTAGTTTCTCGTTTTATCATGCATAAACGTTTACGCTTTGCATTATGAGCCAATTTGAAAAGCCTTGTTCAAAATCAAGGCTTAAATGAGCTGAGCCACAAACAATGAACAACTTTAGCGCCGAAAAAAACGTTATTAAATTTGTGAAAAAGCCACAACCAACAGTGCCTCACAGAAAAGCCAAAAAGCAACACACACAAACACATTGCCACAAAGCATCCATCAGAATGTGTCAATATCAAAGTTTCCATTGGCAACATTTTTTTTTTGGTGGCTTTTTCTTTTTTGCATAGTTGGTTGCACTTTTTTGTCAAAAGCTTCAATGTCATTTAGTTGTTTTTTTCGAGGGTTGTGCTTAAAAACGTTTTCGGCTATGCTTTCGATTCAGTTGAAGAAAATAATCGTGATAAGACTTCAACAAAGTCTTAAAAGTCTTGAACTTCGATCTGATAAAAAGTTTAGTCAAAAATTTAAGTTGAACATAAAAAAAATATAGTTAAATAAAATAATATTCTAAGAAATTTAAATCGATCTTATAAAAAAGTTTAGCTCAGATATAAACTAAAATAAAATAAATACATAAATAAAATAATATTCTAAGAAACTTAACAAGATCTTATAAAAAGATTTAGCTCAAAATTTAAACTAAAAAAAAAAATAAATAAATAAATTAAAAAATATTCTAAGAAACTTAGCTCTATTTTATAAAGAAGTTTACTTAAAATTTAAGCTAAAAATAAAATAAATACATAAATAAAATAATATTGTAATAAACTTCATTCGATCTTATAAAAAAGTTTAACTCATATATAAACTAAAAATAAATAAATACATACAAAAATATTATAATAAACTTAACTCGATCTTATAACAAAGTTTACTCAAAATTTAAACAAAAAAAAATAAAAATAAAATAATGTTTTAAGAAACTCAACTCGATCTTATAACAAAGTTTACTCAAAATTTAACCTAAAAAAAAATAAATACATATATAAAATAATATTCTAAGAAACTTAGCTCGATCTTATAACAAAGTTTACACAAAATGTTAACTAAAAATAATAACATTCTAATAAACTTATTTATTAGATAAAGCATCATTTTTTATTAATCTTGATTTTATTAATTTGAAAACTCCTGAAAAATTATTTTATTTTCTTAATGCTACTTAGTAAAAAATTAAAGAAATATTTTCTTTTCAAAGCCAGCAAAAAAAAAACAAATCATAATCCACTTTAAAGAACTTGCTCATTATAGTTTTTTACAGATTTAAACTAAAAAAAAATAAATACATAAATAAAATAATTTGAGAAACTTAACTCGATCTTATAAGAAAGTTCAACCAAAAGTTTAACTAAAAATAAATAAATAAAATAATATTCTAATAAACCTATTTATTACATAAAGCAAATGCTATAATAATTTTATATTAAACTTGATTTTATTAATTTAAAAATTCCTTCGGAAAGTTTATTTTATTTTCTTAATCCTACTTAGTCAAAAATTAAAGAAAAAACCAGAAAAAAAAAAAACATTAAACCATTTTAGGAACTTGCTCATTATAGTTTTTTACTATACTTTTTCGACATTGTTTGTCCTAACCAAATTTATCTTTGTGATTGGAAAGCAAATGTTATTTTTTTTATTTTTTTTACCCGCATTTCAAGTGTTATGAAAAATTATTCCCTTGCGTTAGAAAAAGCTTCCTTTTTTTTAAATGTTTACTGGGCAACAATGCAGTTAATTTGGTTAAAAGGCCGTCCGTTTGGCCTGGCTTAAACTATTTAGATTGTTAGCCCAAAAACACAACGATAAAAACGAGAAACGAAGAGAAAAGTGAAGGATAGAAAACTGTTGCGCAATGCCACACGAAATATTGGCAATAAAACGGTTGCATCATTCAGCGAACGGAAATGGCAGAAAGGCAGAAACGCAGCTGCTGGCTTCAACTATTTCGACGGTATTTTTTGCATCAGAAAACAGATGTGCAGACAGGATAAGCGTCTAGATGTTTGATGGGGCTTTTATTTAGCTGGTTTAGCTGGAATTGTGGAGAAAGTAGAAAGCCTTTCGCGCCATAAAATTCGCATCAGTGATATTTGCCTTTAGGGGATTCAAGTACCAGCAACAACAAGAACTTTATAGAGAGCTTTCACTGAGTTAGCAGTTAGTTGGCCTAACTAAGTTTACACCCACACACACACACACACACGCACACACACACACACCTAAATCTATACGTATATCCCATGTGAGGCCCAAAAATTAGATTATAATCAACAGCAAAGGGCAAAATTCGAGGTGTGCGAATGAAATGCAATTTGTCAAATATGAATATATATATAGAGAGAAGTGAATCAACTCTATATATATATATGTATGCATGTTCATTCATGTCCCACACTCATTACACTGCATTAACCTCGAACTAAACTCTAATTGTAATTAGCTGCAGCTTCAACTGACTATAAATCAATAGCGTATATATATATAGTGTTTATATAATTATGTTTGCTAACTGATTGATTAAGCAATAGACAGGACCCAGGACAACCCTGGCAGAATTTGATTGCGTTGACGATTTAAGCTTCATTTAATCAAGTTCCATTGAGAGTGATTTAGCTAAAATGATAAAATAATGTAAGAGAAATCAACTGATAGAAAACTAAACGAATTTATTTTTATAAATCAACTGATAGAAAATTAAACAAATTTTTTAATATATATAACTCTAACGTAAAATATTTATTTATTTTTTAAGTATTTCTAAGAAAAACTCGAATAAAAATATTTAAAAATCCTTGAACCTTTAGTTTTCAGTTTCTTTCAAACCTTTTCAGCTGTTCCTGTTCTCGTACAGTGCCTGTCAATATTGAGTTGTAGCTTTTGGCGCTGCTGCTACTGCTTACAGCTTTGACATGGCCATAAAGTCGGATGCTGTATCGTGACTTGGTTCGTTGTTGTTGGCAAGAAGGCGAGGCAAGGCAACTGAGCACGCTCCTGCAATTCAATTAATGGACATTCAAATGATATAAACCTGCTTCGGCATTTTTAGTGCTGTTCGACACAGAGAGAGAGAGAGCGAGAAAGAGAGAGAGAAAGAGAGTGGGAGAAAGAGAGAGAGAGAGTACTCAACGTTTTCTTTCATTAGCAGACACTGTAGCTTGGCTTTGAGGTAATGTCAGCAAGCAGTTCACTATTCACCACTCCAACAACTCCCCACACACAACAGCAAGTCCATAACGCTAAACACGTGTCGCCAGCCAAAATAACAACAACAGGTGCAAAGAGAAAACAAAAACACACAAAGAGAGAGAGAGAGCGAGAAAGAGAGTGGGAGAAAGAGAGAGAGAGAGTACTCAACGTTTTCTTTCATTAGCAGACACTGTAGCTTGGCTTTGAGCTAATGTCAGCAAGCAGTGCACTATTCACCACACCAACAACTCCCCACACACAACAGCAAGTCCATAACGGTAAACACGTGTCGCCAGCCAAAATAACAACAACAGGTGCAAAAAGAAAACAAAAGCACACAAAGAGAGAGAGAGAGAGAGAGGGAGAGAAAAAAATCCCATGGCAATAGAAGTCCACAACTTTTAATCCTTGACAACGACAATCGCGTTGCCAGGGACAACAACAAATTAGCTTTATTTCGCCCAAAAGTGAAAGAACCCAAACAGTTAAAACTGAAAGTGCATCAAGAGCAGACATTAAAACAAAGAAAATTTATATATATATACGATGACTCAGCGATCGAAATTCATTATAAATACATCAGGTAGATTATAAAAGATTATAATCAAAATGGCAGCAGTTAAAAAAAAAATATATATATATCTAATAAAAATAAAATGCAGCCAGCCACAAACCTATTTTTATAGCACATAAAAACTATAAAAATTCTCTCACTCTTCTTCTTCTTCGTTTTATTTTTTCTATTCAGTTGAGTATTTTGCCGCTCGCATTCCGGGCACGGAATTGGATGAGCAAACAGCGACTATATTGGAGTTTCTAGAGCAGGAGGAGCACACGGTTATCTCGGCCGTGCATAATAAATCCGATGGCAAAATCAAATTTCAGCATCGCATACCCAACGACGAAGTCTGTTTACTCTTCTACAAGGTGCCTCAGGTGGGTGGACAGGCACAGGGTGGTGATGGGAGAGATGTTGAGCCACTGTTGGGCATATTAACACTGGAGGGTGGCTTGGTTAAATCCATTTACAATTCCGTTTCACGTGTCTTTTCGCCCCACGCTGCCACGGCTCGAGTAAGTTCCAAGTGCATCAACTACTCTATATAGATGTGTCTTACATACATACATGCATACATGTAACTGATTCGTATTTGCAAGTACAGTCAGTCGTATGTAGTTTTTACAGTTACTCCTGGCTTAAATTATTTTGCTGTTTGCACTCAGTGCTGTCAATTAAGAGTTTTTTTTATTGGCTGTCCGTTAAAACTAGCTAGAACTTAGCATTTTTAGCTTCTTTTATACAATCACTGTGCAAATTTAGCCGTTTAAATGTACTTACCTCTAAAACTAGCTGTTCCCGTTGAACAAGTTGACAGCACTGGTTGAACTGTTTCATCTTCAGGTGGCAACATTTTAATCGCATTTGCACATAATTCAATTCTTTTCTGCAATTCCATTTTGTCAATTATATTTACTTGCAAGCGGATGCAATTTGTTTTCTCAATATTTCTTTCACTTAATATTTTTCACACACTTTTTTTCTTTCTTTCAAGCGCAACGAATATAGTCCGGAGCTGAGCGGCATCCTTGAGAATTTACACACTTCACTTGGTTCTACATTGGGTTTGCCACAGAGCGGTAAGCGTAATAAACTATTTAACATGTTTTAATTTGTTGTAAATCTCGTAATTATTAACGAATTTGACTAATTTTTATACACCGACGCGCACAGAACCGTTTGTTGGCTTTTCGATCACTGAACTGATCAAATTAATCGATACCCAGTGCTTTGTACTCAAAAAGGCACACATATTGCAAGCAGTGCTGTTCTGCATAAGCCGCAAGCACTGCTTGCATCCAATCAGCATTATCAGAGTAAAGTAAAACTTATCCTTTACAAAGCTCAGAAAGCAACTAACCACTGTTTTTATTAAATCACAAAAAAGAAAATTAACAAAAAATTTAATAGTTTTTGTACATATTTAACGTTTAAATGAATTTAACTATTTTTTATACACTGACGCGCACCGAACCGTTTGTTGGCTTTTCGATCACTGAACTGATCAAATTAATCGATATCCACTGCTTTGTACTCAAAAAGGCACACAGATTGCATAAACCTCAAGCACTGCTTGCATCCAATCATCATATTCAGAGTAAAATAAAACTTATCCTTTACAAAGCTTAGAGAGCAACTAACCACTGTTTTTATTAAATCACAAAAAAGAAAATTAACAAAAAATTTAATAGTTTTGTACATATTTAACGTTTTAATGAATTTAACTAACTATTTTTTATACACTGACGCGCCCCGAACCGTTTGGTGGCCTTACGATCACTGAACTGATCAAATTAATCGATACCCAATGCTTTGTACTCAAAAAGGCCAATAAATTTCAAGCAGTGCTCTTTTGCACAAAGCGTACTCACTGCTTGACATCCAATCAGCTTTATCAAATTTCTATAAAACTAAGCCTTAACAAAGCTCAGAGAGCAATTAAACACATATTTTATTAAATAAAACAACTAAAATTTACATTAAATTTAATAAATAAGTACGTGTTTAACTTCTCAATGAAGTTTTAAATAATTTGCAAATGCTTCTCAGTGAAAACGTTTTACTTATTGCATAAATTTCACATGGTCACCCTAATTTTTGGTGAATATCACAAGTACCGTTAGCGAACCGACGCGCCCTTTCGCACTTTTTAGACGCGCAATTTAGTTGCAAAGTGAAAATTATAATTTGCAGGCATAACCAGCATTAAAGATGAAATTAAACATTGGAAACAAAAGCTGGGACAAAAGTCAAGTTCGCGTCTTGATCGCGAGACAGCGCAAGTCTTTATCAGCGTGCTCGAGAACATTGAACAGAAAATTGGGTAAGCGTAAGAAAAAATCTTCTTTGTGTGAAATTCAAAATGGCGTTTTCAGCTCCATTGACAGCGGCGCCAACTCAAGCAGCCGCATTGAGGAGTTCCTCGACCATGCCCACAACAATCTCGACGAATTGTGGCGTCTGCCCTACAATTATCCACAACAGCGCATGGCCGACCTACTGGACATAATGGGCAATCGCCTTTTGGAGGCGTGTCTCATCCAACTACTGGCCGAAGACATTTGGAGTCTCAACTCGTATCATGTGAACAATCTGATGAGTCAGTGCATGGACACGGTGGACGCCTGGATGCAGCTATGCGATTCGTTGACGCGACTCTTCTGGCCCAACTATGTGAAGCATCCGTGGCTGGGTGAGCCGCATCTGCCGCGCCGCGGCCAGCAGTTCAAGGAGCGTCTGGCCGAGATTCGCAACATCAAGCAGCTGTACAAACAGATTGCCACGCTGCTCAACGACGCCGAACTGCAGGAGATGTTCCAAGAGCAGGCGGCATTCAGTGGTAAGTGGGAACAAACCAAAAGAGACTTTAACTATACCGTTATTTGTCTTTCTCCGACAGATTTCAACATATTCGACACCTCGCCACCGGGTCAGGCCAAGTGGCACAAGGCTCTGAATCATTTCGAGCAGGTTTTGCAGCCCATTGATGAGCGCATAGCGGCCGCTCTCAAGGCACAGCTGCATCATCATTTGAGTAATCCGCGTCAGGTGATCTTCATCTTCTCCAAGTACGAGATGCTCATACAAAGACCCGCCGTACTCGAGCTGCTGACCATTGAACGGGAGCAGTTCCTGCAATCGCTGCATCTGCTGCTCCAGGATTTGCGCAAGGCCATGACGGACACGAACATGGAGCCGGATACGGGTCATTTGTCGGTCATATGCAACGAGTGCCGTTGGCTCAAGGTGGTGCAATACCAGATCCAGGAGATCGAGAAGGTCAGCCACCTGATCAGTGGACGCGAGGGCTTCGACAAGATCAACAAGGCGGTGCAGGAGATCAAGGAGGAAACGGAATCGCTGTTGCGCACCAACTTCGAGATCTGGTCCGGTCAATGCTCAACGGCAGTCAAAAGCGGCGAACTAAGGTGAATCTCATATACCCTATAGTTACTCCTTTCTCATGCTCTTCCTTATGCACAGATTGCGCGACGATCAGGCTGTTGTCAAGTTCGAGAAGGAAGGCCGTCAGCTGATGCGCGTCACCTTTAACCCCAAGTTGGTGACCTTCTGTCAGGATGTGCGTGAGTTTGAGAATCTCGGCTACACTGTGCCCCTGGAGCTACGCGCGGCAGCGACGCATGCCGCCAAGTATATGTGCTATGCGCGCAGGTTGCAACAGATCGCCACGTTCCATAATACGATTGGGGATCGCATGATACCCTGCCAGCGGCCGATCATGCTGAAGAATGCGTTGGAGCTGCAGCGTTTGGTGCAGAGCGAAACGGTTGCCTGGCAGGACGAGGCATCGGTGCAGCGCTATGTGAATATCCTGCAGGAGGCGGTGTCCAAGCTATCAGCGGATAATACACTGCTTGTGGGATATCATGAGCAGGCCAAGAGAACGGTCCGAAATCGAACATATTCCAGTATATCAGCGGTCGGGGAACAGGGGTGAATTACCCCTTTTTGGGAAATTTCGGGGGTAAAAGTGAAATTTGAAATGGAGGAGATGAACTTTTTTTTTGTTTTAGTTTTTTTGTTGGCTTTTTTTTTTTGGCTATTTTTCTTTTGGCTTTTTTTTTTTTTTTTTTTTTTTTTTTGTTTATTTATTTTTTTTTTGTTTATTTTTTTTTTTTTGCTTAATTTTTATTTTTTTGTTTATTTTTTTATTTGTTTATTTATTTATTTTTTTTTTGTTTATTTATTTATTTTTTTGTTTATTTATTTATTTATTTTTTTTTTGTTTATTTATTTATTTATTTTTTTTTTTGTATATTTATTTATTTATTTTTTTGTTTATTTATTTTTTTTTTGTTTATTTTTTTTTTTTTTGTTTATTTATTTTTTTTTTGTTTATTTATTTTTTTTTGTTTATTTATTTTTTTTTTGTTTATTTATTTTTTTTGTATATTTATTTATTTATTTTTTTGTTTATTTATTTTTTTTGTTGTTTATTTTTGTTTATTAATTTTTTTTTTTGTTTATTTATTTTTTTTTTGTTTATTTATTTTTTTTTTTGTTTATTTTTTTTTTTTTGTTTATTTATTTTTTTGTTTATTTATTTTTTTTTTGTTTATTTATTTTTTTTTTGTTTATTTATTTTTTTTTTTGTTTATTTTTTTTTTTTGTGTTTATTTATTTATTTATATATATATTTTTTTTTTATTTTTTTTTTTATTTTTTTTATTTATTTATTTTATTTTTTTTTTTTGTTCCTTTACCACGTGGTGTCAGTTACAGAAAAAAAATTTTTGGGGTAATGATGAAAAAAGTTTCCCGGCCGCTGCACTATATATATCCTTTAGCTAATCCTTTCCCTCTTCCAGGTCATGAAGCTCATGGGCACGGATCTCTTGACCCAGAATCAAGTCTGGAAAGATGAATTGCGTCATTTGCGCGAACTAGTAGCGACGCTGGAACGTCAGGGTTATACCAATCTCGACGCCTTCAAGCTGCACTGGGACCATCAGCTGTACAAGGTGCTGGAGTACCAGTACATACTCGGCTTGCTGGACATGAACAACAAGCTGCCGGACATACACATCAAGCTGCTGCTCCGGCAACGCGAACTCTGCTACAGTCCGCCCGAGGAGGACATACGCGACATCTATTTCGCGCAGCTGCGACGCTTCATCGAGAGGCCCTGCAACTTTCGCGGCCTGTCCGAGCAGAGTGCTCAGCTATTTCAGTCCATGGTGACACTGAATCGTCATCACTTTGGCCCGCTCTATGCGAGAGCCGCTCAGCTGTTTGATAAGCTGGAGGAGTTCAAGGGCATTTGGCAGCCCTGGATTGCTTTGGGCTGTGTGGATGTGGAGCAGCTGTGTGGCATACATCTGAATGAGGCGGCGGATTGGGATCGCAATTTTCGCGCCTGCAAGCAATTTAGTCAGCAGCTGGCCAAGCTGCAGCAAGCGGAGGAATCCATCGATTGCATTGTGATCAATGTGATGCCTCTGCGGTCGGACATCGAGTATCTGAGCCGACGCTATTGGGTGGCGTTGTCCAACAGCTTGCGCTCCTCCATACTGAACGATGTGCAGGCCGTGCAGGAGTTCTTGCAGAATGCGCTGCAGTTCCTGCAGAATGTGCCCATGGACGAGGGCAGCATCAGTCAGTCGGGCATGAAGTATGAGAAGATCATGAGTGAACTGCCCGAGATCAGTGGCACCTTGGTGCTGGTGCGGGCAAAGGATGCCTGCTTGGCGGGCTGGTGCAAGGAGCGGGTCACGGCGCTGGCCACGATTATGCTGCAGTGGGAGCAACTGCAGCCGCTGCTGGAGAATCATGCTGTCATACTGCAGCGCCAGGTGGACATGATTAAGACGCAGGCACACACCCAGCTGCAGAATCTGCGCAATGAGGCGGATAAGTTTCTGTTGCGCTGGGAGTCGACCATTGCGGAGCTGGAGGCCAATGAGTTGGCCGGCTTGGAGCTGTTCAAGGAGCGGCGAGCACACTGGCAACAGTTGCAGACGAAGAAGCAACAGTTGCTGGACGAATGCTGCAAGTTCAACATGGAGTTTCCCGAGGATGCACTTGCTCCGTTTGCCGCCATCGATGCGCAGTTGGAATCGCAATCGAAGCAATGGCAAATCTATGATACATTCCTGGACGAACTGCAGCCCATTCTGCAGGAGGAATGGGCCATCTACAGGCGTCGTCCTTATATCCTCAACGAGTTCATTGCCCGCTGGGAGGGCTCCGTACTTGCCTCCATTGATCAACCCTCGAAACGCATCCGGCAGCAGGTGGAGCAACTGCAGCTCACTTTGCCCATCCTCCAGCAATTGCAATCGGATGCGTTGAGTGAACGCCATTGGGCTGCCATCTTTCAGCTGCTCCGTCGCAGTCAAACGAAGTCATTGCACGCTATACAGCTGCAGGATTTGCTACAGGACATGGATGCCCTACAAGCCGCCTCCTCGGAGATTGCCAACATTGTGCGCCAGGCAGCATCGGAGCAGATTGTGCGACAGGCCCTGGTCGAACTGGATCAATGGTCGGTCACGGCCCAACTCAAGCTCATTGAACGCACAGATGCCAGCGGACAGACTGTGTCGCTGATCAAGGACTATCAGGAGGTGCTCAACAAGATTGGCGACAATCAATCGCTGCTGCAATCGGCCAAGAACTCGGCTGCCTTCGACAGCTTCTCGGATCAGGCGGGCCTCTGGGAGAGTCGTCTCACCACGCTCGATGTCTTGCTGAGCAGCCTAAGTCATTCCCAGAGACGGTGAGTTTATGATTTTTAGACCCTGAACCCATTACAAATGGGTGAAAAGGTATATTGGTTTTGTGCGAGAGTATGTAACAGGCAGAAGGAAGCATCTGCGACCCCATAAAGTATATATATTCTTGATCAGCATGAACAGCCGAGTCGATATAGTTTCGATAACTTTCCCGGTTTCCGATATACACATGTTATCGATAACAACAAAATCTTGAATTTGGAAAACTCCCTAAAGTATATATATTCTTGATCAGCAGCAACAGCGGAGTCGATATAGTTTCGATAACTTTCCCGGTTTCCGATATACACATGTTTTCGATAACACCAAAGTCTTGAATTTGGAAAACTCCATAAAATATATATATTCTTGATCAGCATGGACAGCCGAGTCGATATAGTTTCGATAACTTTCTCCGATATACTCATGTTATCGATAACAATAAAATCTTGAATTGGGAAAACTCCATAAAGTATGTATATTCTTGATCAGCATCAACAGCCGAGTCAATATAGTTTCGATAACTTTCCCGGTTTCCGATATACACATTATGTTATCGATAACATAATCTTGAATTTGGAAAACTCCATAAAGTATTCTTGATCAGCATTAACAGCCGAGTCGATGTAGTTTCGATAACTTTCCCGGTTTCCGATATACACATGTTATCGATAACAACAAGATCTTGAATTTGGAAAACTCCATAGAGTATATATATTCTTGATCAACATCAACAGCCGAGTCGATATAGTTTCGATAACTTATCCGGTTTCCGATATACACATGTTATCGATAACAACAAAATCTTGAAATTGGTAAAGTCCATAAAGTATATATATATTCTTGATCAGCATCAACAGCCGAGTCGATATAGTTTCGATAACTTTCCCGGTTTCCGATATACACATGTTATCGATAACAACAAAATCTTCAATTTGGAAAAGTTTTTGATGCAGTTTGAAACATTAGACTAAATAATGATAATTTGTGAAAATTTTATTGAAATCGGTTGGGAAAAACTGGAGATATGGAGTAAAGCGTAAAGTATAGGGTTCAGGGTACAGGCTAGTCGGGATTTCTCGACTTGTTTATTGTTTGAATATGAATTTATTGGTACTTTTGCTTTGCAGTTGGGTTTACTTGGAGCCTGTCTTTGGGGCTGGCACCTTGCAGCAGGAACACGCTCTGTTCAAGCGCATTGACAAGGACTTTCGCTATGTGATGCGTGAGATACAAGTGGATCCACGGGTTACTTCACTGCTCAAGATCAACAACATTAATACGATTGTGAATGCTTTGGAAACGCAATTGGCGAGGTGTCAACAGAATCTCATGAGCTATATAACGGTGAGCCAGGAAAAAGAGGAAGGGTCCCTCCCTTTAATGTATACCTTACCTTTCTCTTTACCTTCTTTCTTTCCATCATGTTTCGCAGGACAAACGCAACTCATTTCCGCGCTTCTACTTTCTGGGCGATGATGACTTGCTGGAGCTGCTGGGTCAGGCCACCAAGGATGCAGAGATCATCAAGCGACACATACGCAAACTATTTCCCGGCTGTCAGAGTCTAACCATTGAGCAGGCGCCCAATGGCACACACTATCGAATTCTGGCCGTGCACAGCGCCGAGGGTGATCAGCTGCGTCTAACCCAAGCCGTTGACATGACCGGTGACATTGAGGTGAGTGGATGAGTATATGAACCAGATTTGATTGACATCTTTCCCGTGACATTTTAGCGCTGGCTTAATGAGCTCGTGGCCGTCGTGCAGGAGACGCTGCGTGGACAGATCTACGAGTGCTATAACAACACCAACGGTCAGCACGATAATCTCACTGAGCAGCTGCTGCAGCAGTATGCCAGTCAAGTACTGGCTACGGCACGAGCTCTTCACTTCGCGCGGCAGGCAGAGAAATCGATTAGTGGCATGTCACTGGCTAAGCTGCAGCAACAACTGCAGGCTGAAATCTCACATGTGGCAACAATGAAACAGCGTGTGGCAGGCGGCAACGGCGGCAATTTGCATAGTCTTAAGCTGAGCGCCTTGCTCTTGGATCTGGTGCATTATGCCAGCGTTGTGGAGCAGCTGCAGCGACACAATGTGATGCATGCCACCGACTGGCATTGGCTGAGTCAACTGCGATATTATTTGAATGGACGACAGGTGTTGGTGCGCATGGTTTATGCCGAATTTGAATACGCCTACGAGTTTCTTGGCCATGCCAATAAGCTCGTCCATACGCAGCTGACGCACAAGTGTTATCTCATCCTCACACAGGCCATGCACATGGGTCTGGGGGGTAATCCCTTTGGCCCGGCCGGCACCGGCAAAACGGAGTGTGTCAAAGCACTTGGCGGCATGCTGGGACGTCTCGTCCTGGTTTTCAATTGCGATGAGGTGAGTAGAACGGAACGTTCATACTACTGCCAGAGTTTGTCATTATGTTGGTTGTTTTGGACAGAATGTGGACACTGAATCGATGAGCCTAATCCTTACGGGTTTGGCCCGCTGCGGCGCCTGGGGCTGTTTCGATGAGTTTAATAGGCTGCAGGAGGCGACTCTATCATCCATATCCATGCTCATACAGCCCATCCAGAGTGCACTCAAAGACAAATCGGACACTGTGCAAATTGGTGAGCGTAAGGTGAGTCCAATTATGATGAATGGCCAGCAGCCGAGGCTGGCAGTAACTAGCGCAGCAAAGGGAAGGAAGCAAAGCTTCAATTGGGGTTAAATTGAATGGCTTGCAATTCGGCAGAATTTCGCTGGGCGCATTGAACCCTTAACGTAGTTCAATGTAGGTCAATAAGTTCAGCGAATCTGTCAATTTCTTGGAAATATAATTTTAATTCGTTGAATTAGTCTGGGTATAAGTTTGAGAGTTCATTGATGGAACTGCTTTGAACTTTTCTTATTAAACAAAAATTTTACTACACAACTTTTCTACTGCTATTAGCAATTTATACGTTTACTACTACTATTAGAGAAGTCTGCTAAGTCTGTCTATTACCTTATACGTATACTTAAACTACTTCAAGTTTTACTTCTACTACTACGACTTATACTTTTTCTACTACTAAACCTGGTACTTATACTACTTACTAAAATCTTTTCTACTATTATTTTAACTTATACGTTTACTAGTACTATTAGAGAAGTCTGCTACTATTACTTCTACTTCTACTACTACTTATACTGTTCCTACTACTAAACCTGGTACTTCTACTACCTCTACAGAAATCTCCTACTACTACTATACGTACACGAATACTACTTCTTCTAACTTTTCTACTTTTACTACCATTCCTTATACTTTTTCTACTACTTAATATGTTACTTCTACTACTTTTGCTTTTACTACTGCTACAACTTCTCCTCTTGCGACTTCTATTACTACAATTACTTTTCCTACTTCTAAATCGATTACTTCTACTAGTTCTATTACATCTTTTACTTCTACTGCTACTACTATTTACTTCTTATACTTTTCCCACTACTAACTCTGTTGTACTAGTTCTAACGACTTCTACTACAACAATTACTTTTACTACAACTGCTTATAGTTCTAATTTTACTACTAGTCCTTATACGTTTCTTACTACTACATCTGATATTTCTACTACTACTACAGAAGGCTGATCCTACTACTTATACGTATACGAATACTATTACTCCTACCTTTTCTACTTCTACTACTCCTTCTTACACTTTTCCTACTACTACATCTGTTACTTCTACTACTTCTATTACTTCGTTTGCTTCTACTTCTACTACTCCTTCTCCTCTAACGACATGTACTACTTCCATTACTAATACGTATACGAATACTACTACTCCTAACTTTTCTACTTCCACTACTACTTCCTATACCTTCCCACTACTTAATTGTAGTTCTACTACTTCTCCTCTAACGACTTCTACTACTACCATTACTTTTACTACACTGCTTAGAGTTCTACTTCTACTAATAGTCCTTATACTTTTCATACTTATAAATCTGTTATTTCTACTAATACTACAGTAGGGTGATACTACTACTTATACGTATACGCATACTACTTCTTCTACCTTTTCTACTTCTACTAGTACTCCCTATACTTTTCCTACTACTACATCTGTTACTTCTACTACTACAGAAGTCTTCTGCTACTACGTATACGTATACGAATACTACTTCTGCCTTTTATACTACTACTCTTTAAATTCCTCTAGTTCTACTACTTCTTTTTTCCTCTACTTCTATTACTACTTCTCCTTTAACGACTTTTATACTACCCTTACCTTTACTTCATCTACTTATATAATTATACTTCTACTAAGACTCCTTATACTTTTCCTACTACTAAATCTGTTACTTCTACTAGTTCTACTACTACTTTTGCTTCTACTTCTTCTACTTTTCCTACTACTAAATCTGTAGTAGTTCAGAAGTCTTCTACTTCTACTTACACGTATAAAAATACTAATTCTTCTACCTTTTCTACTACTATAACTACTCCTTATAATTTTCCTAATCCAACAAATGTTACTTACTACTTCCGAAGTCTTCTACTACTAATACGTATACGAATACTACATCTACCTTCTTATACTACTACTCCTTAAACTTTTCCTACTACTAAATCTGTTCTTCCACTAGTTCTACTACTTATTTTGCTTCTACTTCTACTACTCCTTCTCCTCTTGCCAAATCTACTATTACTTATCAACAACTGCTTATAGTTCTACTTCTATTACTTTTCATACGTCTTATTCTGTTACTTCTACTACTACAGAAGTCTTTTACTACTACTTATACGTATACGAATATACTCCTACCTTTCCTACTTCTACTACTACTTCTTATACTTTTCCTACTACTAAATCTTATACGTATAATACTACCCCTACCTCTTCTACTTCTACTAGTACTCTTTATACTTTTGCTACTACTAAATCCGTTACTTCTACTAGTTCTACTACTTCTTTTGCTTCTACTACTGCTAATACTTCTCCTCTAACGACTTATACTACTACCTTTACTTACTACTACTACAACTGATTGCATTTCTACTTCTACTACTACTCCTTATACTTTTCCTACTACTACATCTCTTACTTCTACTACAACAGAAGTCTTCTACTACTGCTTATACGTATACGAATACTACTTCTAGCTTTTATACTATTACTCTTTAGACTTTTCCTACTACTTAATCTGTTACTTACACTACTTCTACTACTTCTTTGCTTCTACTTCTACTACTACCTCTACTATTACTTTTCTAAGCAGTTGTTGAAGTAGTTCTACTTGAACATAAGTGTTATAAGTAAACCGCCTCTTACTGCTTCAATTGCTTTATTTATTGGTTTCCTACACACCTAATAACTTAAGCACTCATTAATTGTGTTTCAATAGGTTATTTATTGGTTTCTGATACACCTAATAACTTAAGCACTCATTAATTGTATTTTAATAGGTTAAGCTCAACCAACATTGCGGCATATTTGTGACCTTGAACCCGGCGGGCGGCGAGTATGGCGGCAGACAAAAGCTACCAGGCAACATACAAGCACTATTCCGGCCCATTGTGATGCAACAGCCGGAGCCGGGCGAAATTGCACGCGTCATGCTGTTCGTTGAGGGTTTTGCGGCCGCTGCGAATATTGCAACGCGCATCGTAGAACTATTCGATCTGTGCGGCAAAATGTTGTCCGCCCAGCGGCACTACGATTGGGGTTTGCGAGAGCTGAAGACGGTCCTGCTCGTCTGTGGCGAGGGCTTGCGTACGCAATTAGTAACCAGCCACAGTAATGAGCAAGATGCTGATGCTGATGCTGATGAGATGCGAATTGTGGTCCAATGTCTGCGCTCATCAACAATGTCCAAGCTGGCGCAACAGGACGTCGAGCGCTTTGAAATGTTGCTGTGCAATGTGTTTCCGGAAATTGGTGCCTCGGAGGCACCATTAACGCCCCTGCAGCAAGCCCTATCAGCCGCCTTCGGGCCACTCAACCTCAGCGCGAACGACAGGCAAATTGAGAAGGCATTACAGTTGCATGAGCAGCTCCAGAAGCGCATGGGCGTTGTGCTCGTCGGCCCACCCGGCTGCGGCAAGTCAACCATTCTCTCATTGCTGCGACAGGCATTGGCCACAACAACAACTGGCAGTCAACTGCGCGTGCATACCATCAGTCCCAAGTCGATGAGTCGAGTTCAGCTCCTGGGACGGCTTGACACTGATACACGTCAGTGGCTAGACGGTGTACTCACCCATACGGCCGTGGTCGTCAATCAGGAGCCGGCTCATGTTCATTCCTGGATTGTGTGCGATGGCAGCATTGATCCCGAGTGGATAGAGGCATTGAACTCGGTGCTCGATGATAACAAGTGAGTATATTAATTAAGTTTGTGTTTACAAGGCCGAAAATACGACTCACTAGTGAATCACTGGTGAATTTATTGATTACCATTCGTATTTGAATTCCTTGGCTAACAGTTCGAAAGGAACTAGTGAATCACTCGTGAAAAATTAGTGAATCACTCGTGAATAACTAGTGAATCACTCATGAATAACTAGTGAATCGCTGGTGAATTTTTTGATTACCATTCCCAATTGAATTCCTTGGCTAACAGTTCCAAATTAAGTTAGTATTTATAGATGTATAAGAGACATACTAGTGAATTCATTGGTTACCTTTCACTACTGAATTCACTACTCTCCTTAACACATCACTAGTTATTCACTAGTGAATCACTCGTGAAAAAATAGTGTATCACGCGTGAATAACTAGTGAATCACCGGTGAATTCATTGATTACCATTCCCAATTGAATTCCTTGTCTACTAGTTCCAAAAGAATTTGTATTTTTCAGCGCCAAAGCAATTCCTTTAGCTGAAAAACTTAAAGACGATAAACTAGTGAATTCCTTCCTTACCTTTCACTACTGAATTCACTGCTCTCCTTACCCATACACATTTGCACCCATTTATTCAAAGAAAAACTCATTTTTCAGTTCACTTTTTCATTTAGCAACAGCTTGTTGCTAATATATATATTTTTTTTTGCTCGTACATGCGCATAAATTCGTAATAATTATTTTGCGGCTTGCCATATATATAATCTATATGTATATCATATAGGTCTATATATATATCTGTATAATATATCGTAAGGGGTATACAATTCTTTATATATATATATATCGTTATATCGTATCTTAATGTTGCAAGTATTGTATTGTACGGATGGGCAAATGCATCCCCTATCACTTAGCTACCGAAAACAAACAAAAGGACTTAAAACATAGAAATGCTTTTCATTAAAAACTAAACAGATGACATTCAAAATCAGGGAAGCCCGCTATAAACAATAACGTGTAACGTAACGTAACGCAGTAAATGTAATACACAACGTAACGGCATTTTAGAAATGTCGCTAAAGAGTATCTCCCTTCCTCTTCTTACATTGAACATGAGTGTGTGGGTGTGTGTGGGAGAGTGTTGTTGGTAGTCGTGAGGAACTAGTTACATTCAACAGGAATTAAGGTATTCATTACAACTGAATATCGTAAATATGGAAAAAGCTTTTCATAGTGAGAAATCAGTTCAACTAACAGAAAATACATACAAGGAAATCTTAAACATGATTTAAGTGTAAAAACAGACTTAAAACTAACAATATTCAGTTGCTAACTCAATGAACTAGTTCCTCTACACTAGTTCCTTCTCTCGCTCTTATAAAAACTAAACATGAACTTGAACTTGTGTGAAATGCGTATGTGGCTAGTGGTTGTTGAGTGTGTGTATGGGGGGTTTGAGTGGTTGTGTGTGTGTTGTTGGTAGTCGTGAGGAACTAGTTACATTCAACAGGAATTAAGGTATTCATTACAACTGAATATCGTAAATATGGAAAAAGCTTTTCATAGTGAGAAATCAGTTCAACTAACAGAAAATACATACAAGGAAATCTTAAAATTGATTTAAGTGTAAAAACAGACTTAAAACTATCAATATTCAGTTGCTGGTTCAATGAACTAGTTCCTCTACACTAGTTACTTCTCTCGCTCTTATAAAAACTAAACATGAACTTGAACTTGTGTGAAATGCGTATGTGGCTAGTTGTTGTTGAGTGTGTGCGTGTGTGTGTGTGAGTGGTTGTGTTTGTGTGGGAGAGTGTTGTTGGTAGTTGTGAGGAACTAGTTACATTCAACAGGAATTAAGGTATTCATTACAACTGAATTTTTGTATATATGGAAAAAGCTTTTCATAGTGAGAAATCAGAAAATACATACAAGGAAATCTTAAAATTGATTTAAGTGTAAAAATCAGACTTTAAACTAACAATATTCAGTTGCTAACTCAATGAACTAGTTCCTTTACAACACCAACTTATAGAAACTAAACATGAACTTGAACTTGTGTGAAATGCGTATGTGGCTAGTTGTTGTTTGAGCTTATGAACTAAAGGCGAGTGCGTTATTCTCTCTCTCACTGTGGCGCATGTTGTTGTTGCGCCTGCAACTGTTGCTGCTGTTGCGTTGGTGGTGCTGGTGGCGGCGGTTGCTGCTGTTGTTGCGGTGGTGGCGGTGGCGGCAGTGTCACTGCTGACGGTGGTGGCGGCAACGTCGCTGCACGCATATGTTGCATGTGCGCCTGTGGCGCCATATGCTGAAACATGTTGCAATGTTGCTGCTGTTGCAGATGGTGTTGCTGTTGTTGTTGCTGTTGCTGCTGCTGCTGCTGCTGTTGTTGCTGCTGCTGCTGCTGTTGCTGGTGTGCATTGAAGTGATGCTGTTGCTGCTGCGCGGGATTGACATCGGCTGGCGTCTGCAATATGATCTCGGGCTCCAGATTTAACGCCATTTCGGAGTCCTCCGTCTGGACGCCACGCAGCGACGCCAGCGCTGCTGCCTGTGCGGCAGCCACAGCGGAAGCTGAACTGGATGCTGCCGCTGCTGCTGCTGCTGCTGCGGCGGTCAGACTGCTCACATCCTGGCCGTACTCCTGCTTGATGCCATTCGGTGGCGCCGCATAGAGTGTGGCACCCAGATTCTGGTGCAAGATGGGATGGCAGAGCTGGGGCATCAACGTGACGCCGGCAATGGGCAGCGCGGGATGTCCAAAACTGGGCGGCGGATACAGTTGTTGCAACTTGTTGAGCTGCTGCAGATGCGTGGGCGTTGCATGGCCACCGGGTGCATGCCCCGCCGCTGCTGCTGCTGTGAGTTGCGTCAATGTGGCACTATTTAAACCCGGTGACGCATGCAACATGTTGCGTCGACGATTGTGTTGCTGTTGTTGCTGCTGTTGTTGCTGCTGCTGTTGCTGATGTGCCGCTGCTGCGGCGGCGGCAGCAAGTTGATGCTGTTGCTGCTGTTGTTGTTGCAGGTGTGAGTTGATCGGTTGTTGTTGCTGTTGCTGCTGGTGTTGTTGTTGCTGTGTCTGCGGCGTCGATATAATCACCTCAGGCTCAACAGGCACTGGCGGTATAATGGAGGCAAATTCATGTGGCAACTGTGTGGGATCACCAGTTACCAGTAATCCCTTCTTGCGCTCCTTGCGCATCTTATCACGTAGCTTCTCCAGCTGCCTGAACGCCTCATTCGCACGTCTCGCCTTCTTTCTGTCCCGATCGCGTTCCTGTTCGAGTCGCCTGTACTCCGGATTCATGCGTTTGATCCGCTTCCTTTCGCGATCTCGTTCCCGTTGTATCATCTTCTGTCGCAGCTCCTCCTCGGGCGTCAACTGAAAGAGCAGAATGCGGTTGGGGGAAAACTTATTAAAGCACAATGTGGCAGTTACTAACAATTGGGTTTAGTTGTATTCAGTCGCTGTGTGTGTTGTTGGTGAGGAAGTAAACTCAAATAAAACCCACTAAAGCCCAAAACCCATGAGGTTCCTTTCAACTATCTTAACTCTATGTGTGTGTGTCTTGTCTTTAGTATGTGTTTGTGTGTTTTATTTAGTTATAGATATATAGATATATTGGAAAAATGCTACGTTAGCACGTCGTGCCTTCTTGCGAAATCTATCGCGCTCGCGCTCCATACGCCGATATTCGGGATTCAATCGCTTGATGCGCTTTCTTTCTCGATCTCGCTCGCGCATGATGAACTTGTGGCGCGCCTCCTCCTCGGGTGTCATCAGCTGCAAGTAGAGATGAGAAGCGTTTGGTCAAAGACAACTAATTTGCGGCTCAAAAGGAGCTCTCTTTCGTTTGGAAGGAAGTTCGGAAGAACAGAAAAACAATAATTTGAGGAATTTGGGACTGATCATGTATATATCTAACAGTTATTAAAAAGTCAAGTTCTCTATGATTCAAATCTATATTCCTCTCGGGTGGGAAACATCTTTAAGCTTAACATAGTTAGCTTAACTTTTCTGCTATTTAACAGCTGTTAAATATGCACAATATCAGGAATGTCATCTTATTAAATAGTCAAGTTCTCTTACTATGATCGAAATCTATATTCCTCTCGGGTGGGAAACATCTTTAAGCTTAACATAGTTAGCTTAACATTTCTGCTATTTAACAGCTGTTAAATATGCACATCATCAGGAATGTCATCGTATTAAAAACTCAAGTTCTGTATGATCGAAATCTATGTTCCTTTTGAACATCTTTAAGCTTAACATAGTTAGCTTAACATTTCTGCTATTTAACAGCTGTTAAATATGCACATCATCAGGAATGCCATCTAAGCTTGTTGCTACATCTTTTGTTAATGTGTTTTTTTTTGTGTACTTCATGGAAATTTCTAAACCTATCATAACTTGAAACATTTTACAGACTCTTAACTCTTGAATGGGGAACATCTTCAAGCTTAACATTGTATTAACATAGTTAGTTTAACATTTCTGCTGTTTAACAGCTCTTAAATATGCACATCATAATTTTAGTTAATGTGTTTTTTGTGTACTTTATGGAAATTTCTAATCATATCATATCTTGAAACATTTTACAGACTCTTAACTCTTGAATGGGGAACATCTTTAAGCTTAACATTGTATTAGCATATTTAGTTTAACATTTCTGCTATTAAATATGCACATCATCAGGAATGCCATCTAAGCTTGTTACTACATCTTTTGTTAATGTGTTTTTTTGTGTACTTTCTAAACCTATCATAACTTGAAACATTTTACAGACTCTTAACGCTGCCCTCCGGCTGGCGCATACAGTTTGGCAACAATGTCAACTTTATATTCGAAACGGATGATGTGCGTCATGCATCCCCAGCAACCATATCGCGCATGGGCATTGTCAACATGAGGTGAGCTTGAAGAGAAACTTCAAAACAAAGTACTTTTAATAATGCTGAATCTATTTCTCAACAGCCACGATTATTTTCCGATGAAAGAAATGTTAAAACATGAGCTGGAAAAGGAACCTTATGCTGATCTATTGCAAAGCTATATAGATGGAAATTTCAAAGCAGCTTTCGAGTGGCTGGAAAGTGAACATTTGCTAAGGTGAGATATGAAGAAACTTTGTTTAAGATAACTTGATTAAAATCCTCTCTTTCTCCACAGTCAACTACCTGGCATAAGTCGCGTTAGTTTGCTGCGATCTCTGTTGTTGCAGCTGCACAATGCCCAAACGCTGGAGGAGTATGGAGCTGCCACATTGCGAGCACTGCTCGGCTATATGCCTACGGAACGACAGCGGGAGTTCGCTCAACTAGTGTTGCAACGCGCGAATCTGTATGTGGCACAACCGAATCATGCGGAACTGAGCTACTTCGAGCCACAACGCAATGCACTGGAACAGTATGCAGTTGGTGTGATTGAGACACCCGAACGAGATAGTCAACTAATTGTGACAGCCTATGTCAAGTCTTACTTAAACATAATCCATTCGTTGTTGGAACTGCCTGCTAATCGAGCTAGTTTCATGTTGGTTGGACCAAGTGGAGCGGGTAAAACTTTGCTGCTGGAGCAAGCGATGTTGGAACACTCCGGCTATCAGTTGGCTAGCATTAATTGTTCCACACAGCTGACAGCTGGTTATGTGCTGCACACACTGAGGACGCACTGCGTCACAGTGAGCGGCGTGAGAGGCCGGGAGTATAAACCGAAACAATCGCGTCTTGTGCTCTTTATGAAGAACTTGGATCTATGTCAGCTGGATGATTGGGGTGCCTGTGAGATTGTGGAGCTGCTGCTGCAGCTGGTGCAACGCGGTGGCTTCTATGCCGACAATCTGGAATGGATTGGTGTCAGTGGACTGCAAATCTGTGCGTCAATTAGCGGAAATTTGCTGAAAATTGCACCGCGCTATTTGGCCATCAATCAATTTGTGCGCGTTGCCCGACCCTCAACCTCTGATATGCTGGCAATCGTTCAATGCCGCCTCGAGCCATTGCTGCACTCGCATTTCAGGACAACGGGCAGCGCGGGTGGCGGCAGCAGCAACCATCCCATCAATATACAGCATGTTAGCGAGTGTCTAATGGAGTGCTTTGAGAAGGTAACGAAACCATTTTGTCGATTATTTGCACTCTTAGAAGATGTTTTTGCTGGGTTTCGGAATGTGTAAAGGGGATAAAAAAGATTGAAGTTTCGTGTATTTTGTATCAGTTATATAGTTCGTCTGATTTTCTTCCTGTACTGCAAGAGTATTAAATCTTCCTTATACTAATTCTCTTTCTTTTTCCCCTTTTTAGCTACAGTCAGCTTTTACAGCCTCAACGGGTCAAAGGCAACAGCAGTTGCATTATCAGTTTAGTCCAAAGTGCATTATGAAGCTATTGGCGTCTCTCGTTTACTATCCCTCCACAGACTTCAATGAGGTAAGTGACTTTGATGGTTTCTCATCGTTTTGCCCTTTTGTAATTTGGCTTCTTTTTGCAGGCTTTGTACAGCGAGCTGTTGGGCATGTTTAAGGATCGATTGGCCAGCGAGGAGCATGTGCAGCAATTTGAGGCAATACTAAAGCAAACAATGCGTAAATATTTTGGCAAGGAGGCAAGTCAATCGAATTGTTTGTTGTTTCTAATTGTTAATTGATTAAATATTTTTACAACAGAAAGTCTACTTTGTGCCCAAGTCAGCGAAATCGAAGGGACAACTGCAGGGATTGGCTCACGATGAGTGGTTGGAGGAGGTGCAGAGGCAAATAACCATATGCAGTGAGTGGATAAAAAGTTCAAAGATAGTTCTTCTGTACAGGAATGACTATCTAAATCTAGTTCGTAAAGTTTCTACTATGTTTCCGAGGAAGAATGATCCTTAACTAATCCTTGTCTTATCTAATCTCTGATAATCAGTGAGTGGATAAGAAGTTCAAAGATAGTTCTCCATATATCTAAACCTAGTTCGTTAAGTTTCTACTATGTTTCCGAGGAAGAATGATCCTTAACTAATCCTTGTAGTCTAATCTCTGATAATCAGTGAGTGGATAAGAAGTTCAAAGATAGTACCCTATAGGAATGTGCATCTAAACCTAGTTCCTTAAGTTTCTTCTATGCTTCCGAGGAAGAATAACTCAGTTATCCTTAACTAATCCTTGTAGTCTAATCTCTGATAATCTCAGTTTCAAATCCGCGCATCGAAAGTTAAAGTTGTACATTGCTCCAGAACTGATTTATGTTTCAAGCTATGATCAGTTGTGAGTAGTATAAAAAAAGGGATAGTTAACAGAAGAAGAAGAACAGAAGATAGAAATTATTTGATTTTGGGATAACTACACTCGGCCTTGGCGTCTGTTTGCGAAATCGATCACGTTCACGTTCCAATTGACGATATTCGGGATTCATGCGTTTGATCCGCTTTCTCTCCCGATCCCGTTCCCGCATGATGAACTTTTGGCGTGCCTCCTCTTCGGGGGTCATCCACTGCAAGTACATAAGAGAACGGGTAGAAAAAATAACAGAAAAATTGATTGTGACTCCACAAAAATGAAAGAAAGTTGAAAGAAATTTTGTGAAGTAGTTTACCTGCGCGAACAGATTCTTACTGAACTGAACTGATTTAAAACTTTCTTCGCTTGCTTTGCTTGACAGATGCCGAGAGCTATAATATAACTGCACCCATAACCGAGGAACTCCTGCAACATGCAGCAAAAGTGGCACGCGTCCTTGCCCGAAACGATTCACATTTGCTCATCCTGGCCGCAGCTGGCGATCATCATGTGGATGCCATTTATGCAGCTGCCACACTGCAGCAAGCCAAAGTTGTAAGCTTGCAGGGAGGCGCCAGCTACACGCTCTCCGATTTCTACAACGATCTCAAGCTGGCCATGCAGACAGCAGCAATGGAGCAACAGATGACCTATCTACTCATCGAACACTGCTGGCTTAGCTACGTGCCGGACATACTGAAACCGATTGAGGCACTGCTCGAAGGCAGCGAGATTTTGGAACTATTTGGCGATGATCTGGAAAATGTGGCAAGTGCGCTCAAACAAGCGGCACAACTGGAGGGCTATCAGGAATCCTTGGCTAGCTACTTTATGAAACGTGAGTGCTTGGAAACTATTACTCTTTAACAATATTAATCTGAAATTTATTTTGCAGGCGCTCGAGAACATTTACATTTGATTCTCGTGCTTGATCCGAACTCTCCACAACTGCCCGACTTTTTCAACAGCTGTCCCGCTCTACATCGTCAAATGGATATGCTTTATATACGCCCGGAATCAAGGGAAACCTTGTCAATGCTGCCCAAGCAATACATTGAGCTGCTCAATGAGGCAACGATTGCAGCTGGACGTGGCAAGGTGCCCGTCTGCAGTCACTTTGCCGATGTGGCTGAGGAGTTGCCGCCAGAGCAACCTGCTCAACGTTACTACCAGCTAATAAGCAGTTATTTCTATCTGTATAGCAATGCGGCAGCAGAGATTGATCAGCGGCTGGGCAAGCTGCAGCTAGGCGTCGATAAGCTGGCAGCTGCGCATGCTCTGGTCGACACTCTCAAATCGAATGCCTCGGCCCAGGAGCAGGCGTTGGGCGAGAAGAGGCAGCTGGCCAACGATGCACTGCAAATGATCTCGGCCACCATGCACAATGCGAATGAGCAGAAGTCGAGCATGCTGGAACTGAAGCAGCAAACACAACAAAGCAGCGAGCAGCTGAAGCTGCGACAGCGTGAGATTCAGCAGGAACTGGCCGAAGTGGAGCCCATACTAGCTGAAGCTAGCAATGCTGTGGGTCAAATCAAATCCGAAGCATTATCCGAGATACGTTCTATGCGTGCCCCACCGGAGGCAGTTAGGGATATCCTCGAAGGAGTATTGCGTCTGATGGGCATCAGGGATACCTCGTGGAACAGCATGAAAACATTTCTGGCCAAGCGCGGCGTCAAGGAGGACATTCGCTCCTTGGACCCAGCGCACATCAGCCCAGAGAATTGCCAGGCTGTCGAACGACTGCTGCAAGCCAAAGGTGATTCATATGAATCGAAGAATGCCAAGCGCGCTTCGGCTGCAGCTGCTCCACTCGCCGCCTGGGTGCAAGCCAGCGTTCGCTATGCGCGTGTCATTCAGAGCATTAAGCCCTTGGAGCGGGAACAAAATGAGTTGCAGCACAATCTCAATGCTGCCGAGGATGAGATGCAGCAGTTGGCCAGCGGCTTGGATGATGTCGATAAGCGTGTGCAGCAGCTGTCGGCCAAGTTGCAGACCTATACCCAAGAGGCAGCTGTGCTGGAGCTGAAGCTCCAGGAGGCAGGCAATACGCTCCAGGCAGCTGAACTGCTTGTGGGCAAACTGAGTGCCGAGTATGCCACTTGGAGTGAACAGCTGGCGGAGCTGAAGCGTGCTCACAAAACCCTGGATGGGAAAACTCTGCTGCTGGCCATGGCTATCAACTACTATGCGGGTTGGGGCGTGGAACAACGAGAGTGAGTAGAACAATTAAGAAGGCTCTAGTCGAGAAATCCCGACTAGACTATACCCTGAACGTATACAGTCAGTGCTTGCACTCTATATCTATCTACTCTATATCTCCGGTGTTTCTCAACCGATTTCAATTAATTTTTCACAGATTATCATTATTTAGTCTAGTCTTTCAAACTGCATCACAAAGATTTCTAAATTCAAGATTTTGTTGTTATCGATAACATGTGTCCATTGGAAATCGGGAAAGTTATCGAAACTATATCGACTCGGCTGTTGATGCTGATCATATATATATAAATACTTTATGGAGTTTTCCAAATTCCCGATTTTGTTGTTATCGATAACATTTGTATATCGGAAACCGGGAAAGTTATCGAAACTATATCGACTCGGCTGTTGTTGCTGATCAAGAATATATATACTTTATGGAGTTTTCCAAATTCAAGATTTTGTTATCGATAACATGTGTATATCGAAACCGGAAAAGTTATCGAAACTATATCGACTCGGCTGTTGATGCTGATCAAGAATATATATACTTTATGGGGTCGGAGATGCTTCCTTCTGCCTGTTACATACTCTTGCACGAAACCCAAATACCCGTTTTAGCCATTTTCAATGGGTTCAGGATATAAAAATATACCTATTCGATTCCTATAATCAACTTCCTTCTCCCCCCAAACAGAACCTCCATTAAACGCCTCAGCTCGGAGTTTCAATTGCCCGGCAAAGCTTTTGATCTGCGTCAAACGCTGGTCACGGAACAGCAGCAGATAATATGGGAGAGTCAAGGATTGGCGCGCGATGCACAGATCATTGAGAGTGCAGCGCTGCTGCGAGAGATGCTATCGCTGCCCTATGGCAGTTGTCCAGTTCCACTACTGCTCGATCCCACACAGACAGCAGGACAATGGCTAACATCACACCTAAGAGCAACAGGACGAGCCAACGAATTAACCTCGCAGAGCAACGAAAGACTTGCGTATCAGCTGGAATTGGCTGTACGCTTTGGCAAAACGCTCATCGTGCAGGATTGTGAGCAAGTGCGTCCGCCATTGCTCGAGCTGCTGCAGGGTCACATCTATGTGCGCTTCAATAAACGCCAGCTGGCTGTGGGCAGCAAGCTGGTGGATCTGCATGAAGATTTCCAACTGGTGCTGATTAGCAAATCGCATCGTTGGCAACAGCTGGCCGTGGAGCAGCGTGGACGAGTGAATCTCTTGCGTTTCACGGTCACAGCAACGGGTCTCGCCGACCAGCTCATGTCCAAGGCCATAGTCTTGAAGAATCCGAAGCTGGAGGAGCAACGAATTGATCTACTCCAACGGGAAGGAGAGCTGCTCAAGCAACGCATGGCACTGCAGGACAAACTGCTGGAGCAGCTGTCCAAAGCCGAGGGCGATATCCTGCGCAATGAACCGCTCCTCGCCAGCCTCAACGAGGTCAAGCAGAGCAGCGCCCAAATCGATGCAGCTCTGGAGCAGAGCGGACACGTCAAGCAGACGTTGCTCTCGGAATTCGCCGGACTGCGCGAATTGTGCGTTCGTGCGGCGGATTTCTATGCCGGCTTGACGCAGGGCTACGAATTGTCTGCCCTGGTCTACATTGAGCTGTTTTTGGGCGCCCTGCGTGGCGAGGACGCACTGCAGCAGCAGCTGCTCTATGAACGTTTAGTTCGAAGTGCATATCTGCATCTGGCGCGAGCCATTCAACGCGAGAGCCAGTTGACCCTGGCATTGTGGGTGTGTCGACAGGCTTATGGCTTGGCCATTGGCGCCAAGGAATGGGAGCTGTTTGTGAGCAACTTTATGGGCACGGCGGATGGGGGCATGCAGCTGAGCGGCGGCTTACCCGATTGCATGAGTCGTGAGGCAAAATTGAAGCTGGCCCAGCTGCTGCAACAGCTGCCAGAGCTGAAGCCTCAGCTCCAGCTGGACAAGGATTATGTGTGGCGTGGCTTCATTGAGCAGCAAACGGACGATGTGCTGCGTGAGTATAAAGTGGGATTTATTAATAGCAATTCAATCAATTCTCTCCATCTTTCAGCTAACATCAAGTCACTGTTTCAACGTGTGCTCTTGGCCCAAATCTTTCGACCCGATTTGCTGCTAAGCCAACTACGTTTCGCCAGCAGTCAGCTGTTGGGCCTGTCGCCGGAGGCAGCCACACAGCCAACAGTGCAGCAGCTGCTGGAGCAGAGTAGCTGCGACAGACCCATACTCCTGATAAGTCAACCCGAACTGGATCCGGGCGCCGAACTGAAAGGAGTTGCCCTGAAGAAGTGGGGCGCGGAGAAGTATGTGGAACTGGCCATTGGGCGAGGCAGCGAACAGCGAGCTTTGCTGGCCATGCGCCAGGCCGCCGCGCAAGGACAATGGTTGTGTGTCAAGAATGTGCATTTGGTGCCCGAGTGGCTGGAGCAGATGGAACGTGAATTGGGCGAGTTGCAAAAGTCGCCAGACTTTCGTCTGTGGCTGCTCTGTGAGTCCACCAAAGGATTCAGCGAAGCGGCCCTATACAAATGCCTCAAAGTGCGATACGAACAGCCGCGCGGACTCAAGCAACAGATGCACAGGATGCTCCAGAACTATGCAGGACTCGAGCCGGAGCAGTCGAGCAAACAGTCAGCCAAGTGCTTGAAGATGCGGCTGGTGCTGTTTCTGTTGCAGGCCGTGTTGCAGCAACGTCGCCAGTACATACCACAGGGCTGGTCCAAGTACTATGAGTTCGGCGAGGCCGACTTGAAGGCAGCGCTGGGCGTGCTCAGCTGGCTGGATGCACAGCTGGCGAGTGGCCGTTGTGATTGGCTGATTATGCAACGTCTGTGCGAAGCAGTTGCCTATGGCGGGAGATTGAATAATCCCCGGGATCTGGACATCTTGCGCAGCTATCTGGCGCAGTTCTGTTGTGCCGATGTCCTGAGCAATCGCTGGCAACCGTTGGGCTTGAGCAGCTCGCTGCCCACCAGTTCACAGCTGCAGGATTACTATGCTGCTGTGGAGAAGCTGCCCGACCAGGACGATCCGCGACTCTACGGCCTGGCCAGTCAGGCACAGCAGCAGCGTGACATGGAACAGGCTCGCCTGGTCATCAGGGAACTGCGTGCGGTTCACTATGCTGGAGGCAGTGCAGCAGCAGTCGATGTAGCTAGTTCCACTTCCCGCCAACGTCTCGAACAGCAAATCAAACCGTTGCTCAGTTTGTGGCGCAAGTTGGCAGCATCTTGCACCATTACTCAGACGGTTAAGGAGGTTGAAGTTGCGGCTCCGATTGCGCCCACGCCTTGGACACTCTTTGTCCTGGCCGAGCTGCAGCTGGGCGCTCAGCTGTATAGAGCTGTGCATCAGCTGCTCTCCCAGCTGCACAACTGGCTCAAGGAGACAACGAATGCTTCGACTGCTCCCGCAGATGTCGATGCTCAGACGTTGCAGGCGCTAACCGAGCAGCAGGTGAGTTGTGGAGGGGAGAGAACGGGTGAAGTAGTAGAGGGAACAGTCGGAAAAACCCTTGGGATTCGGAGTTCCTGTTCCACATTCATATAAGTCCTTCTTGTACACAAAAGTATGAGAAGAAGTTAGTATTCAAGTTTAAAGCAGGTTTAAGATTTAGGGATGATAGATCTTAAGGAACCTTGGTTTGGGATTCGGAGTTCCTGTTCTCATTCATTCATTATAAGTCCTACTTGTATACAAAAGTATGAGAAGAAGTTAGTTAGTATTCATGTTTAAAGTGGAGGGATATCGGACCTTAAGGAACCTAGAATGATCTTCCATTCTTGGTTTAGGATTCGGAGTTCCTGTTCCCATTTATATTAGTCCTACTTGTATACAAAAGTATGAGAAGAAGTTAGAATCAAAGTTTAAAGAAGGTTTAAGGTTTTGAGGGATATCGAAGACCTTAAGGGATCTATAATGATCTATACTTGGTTTGAGATTCGGATATCGGTTAAGACCTTCAAGAATCTATTATGATCTTCCATACTTGGTTCATGTAAATGTATGTTATAAGTCAATCCTTTAACATTGAGGGATATCGGACCTTAAGGAACCTAGAATGATCTTCCATACTTGGTTTGGGATTCGGAGTTCCTGTTCCCATTCAAATAAGTCCTACTTGTATACAGAAGTATGAGAAGTTAGTATTCAAGTTTAAAGCAGGTTGAAGGTTTTGAGGGATGTCGGATCTTAAGGAACCTAGAATTATCTTCTATACTTGGTTTGGGTTTCGGATATCGGTTAATACCTTCAAGAATCTATAAACCCTTCCTTACTTGGTTCTTGTACTTTACATATACTTATAAATGTATCTTCCAAGCCAATCCTTTGACTGAATCACTTAAGCACTAAGGACTCGGACTCTTAAAGCTTCTAGGAAAGACTCACAAAATGAGTTAAGACTTTAAGGAATCTAGAATGATCTTTAAAATGTGGATGAATCCTTTAAGCATTCAGGATTCGGATACATAAAGCTTCTAGGAAAGACTCACAAAGACTCCTTAAGGAATCTATTAAGATCTTCTATACTTGATTCAAATACCTTAAAAATGTTGATGAATCCTTTAAGCATTAAGGATTCGGATACATAAAGCTTCTAGGAAAGACTCACAAAATGAGTTAAGACCTTAAGGAATCTATTATGATCTTCTATACTAGATTCATGTCGATGAATCCTTTAAGGATTTGGAAAGTAAAATCTTGTAGAATCGATTCTCAAAATGAATTTTTCCATTCTTTGATCTCATTGGAATGTAAGGAAGTCATCAAAGTGATATCTATATATCTATATATATATATATCCAAATCTTTTCAAAGCCATTTCTATTCTTCGAATATAACCGGATCTACTCCAAGTTATATCTTTCACTCGAATATATTCAGATCTAGTCATTCGAATATATCCGTATCTACTCCAAGTCCTTCGACTATATCCCTATCTACTCGGGTGTCAATGGCACCACAATCCTTCCAGGGTTGTCTAATGCATCCAACTCCCTCGAAACATGTCACAACTTGTCACTAATTATGTTCCCCTTCCCCTCCAGGTGCCGCACAGCTGGCTGAAGTTGTGGCCAGGACCGAGCAGCAATAGCGCCGTCGACTATATGCGCGGCCTGATGGTGCGCGCGGGGGCAGCCGAGGCACGTTGCAAGAACGAGCTGCAGCTGGAGTTTGGCCTGGAGTTGAACCTTGTCCATGTCTACAACTGCGAGAATCTGTTTGCCTGCTTGAAGCTGCAGCAGGCGCGGAATTTCAAAATCTCCACGCAACGATTAAAGTTGAAGTGTTTGAGGAGTCCAGGTGGTGGAGGAGGAGCAGGTGGAGGAGGACGAGGAGCAGGTGGAGGAGGAGCAGCACGAGGAGCAGGAGAAGGTGGAGCAGCAGGTGGAGGAGTCAGCGGGGATGAGAATCCAAAATCACTTGTCTTGAAGCTGGCTCCGCTCAAGGTAAGTGTGTGTGTGTGTGTGTGTGTGTTTTTAACAGTTATTATAAATTATTCGAATTTTTCGGTTCGTCTTTTCTGTCCGCCTGTCTGTCAGCACCGCTGTCTCTTTTCGGCCGACTCTTTTGTCTTTTTCTAGCTTTTTTTGTTGTATTCTGCTGTTCCGTGTGTTTGTGTGTGTGTGTGTTTGCTTACCTTGCCCATCTTGGCCATAAAATGTGTCTCCAGCTTGACGGCTTTTATGCGTTTCGCACTCGCTTTGAATTTGAATTGTGTGTGTGTGTGTTTGTATTTACAACATTTAGCTTCGATTCGCTGCTAAATTTTGTGATTTTGCGTGCAGTTTTTCTTTGCTTTTTTCACGCCGCTTCTTTTTGTTTATTTGATTGACATTCCGGCGCTCTGTTAACTCCAGCCGCAGGGCTGCACAAGCACTCGTGTTATCTATCACGAGTATTTTACGAGTACTCACAGAGTTCACACTGTTATGCTAAACACTTTTATGGTAGAAATTACAAATTATATTTGCTTTTGTATTTATAGTTGAGAATAGCTATATATATATTTATAATATTTTGTTGTCTACTTTGTTTAAAGTATCTAAGTTGCTCCACACTTTAAAGTTGCTCCACACTTTGCAGTTGCTTCACACTTTACAGTTGCTCCACATTTTAACAGCACTGCTCATGTTAAGCTAACAGTTCTGCACTTTCGTCAAATGAGTAGTTTCGTTCAATTTCACCACGTTTGGTTGCTGCACAGACTAACAACGGAAAGGTTGTTGTCTGTGATTGATTGATTGTTGATTGCATAATCCTGAACATAAACCACAACGACTTCTTCATACCCTATCGAATTTATATTTTAAACCCCTTCAGCTTGATGGCGACACACAAATACCAAATGCCAGCGAATCAAGTGCATTCTACATCACATACAAAATCAACGACGATACTGAAGCGTTGGCAAAACACGATAAATTCAAGAAAATCGATCAATTTGCCAGCAATCGCCATCAATCCGACGAGAGAATCACACTACCACTCTACAGCAGGGCCAGCCGCGATAAACTCATCTGTCATCTGGAACTCAACTTGGCTAGCATCAATTCGGAACAGGTTCTTCTAGCCGGAACTGCTTTGATTGTGAATGATTATTAGGAAATTATTTATTGATCGTCCCAGAAACTTGATTCTATTATATAGACGAACATGCAAAGACCCGTATAAATATACAAATATACGAATATGGTCACAAAATCCATTTTTTGATGCACTCGAAATTTACGAATTGACGAAAGTTTGAAATAAAAATTGATTTCTAAAGCAAAGCAGTATAAATATATAGAAACGATTGATTTTAAATCTACAACTGATTATTAATGCTGTTCGATAGGCGTTTTCTCTATTTTGTTATCGAAATTTTATCGTTTAAATTTTTCTTAAATTTTTATCTAGCTGAGATTGAAACCCATGTTTCTAATTGATCGTAAGCTTGGACCCAAACCTATGGTAAATGGACCGAGGTGGAAATATGGTGCTGAGTTAGATTTGAGTATTAATGAATTATTTAGCTTAGACACAAATCGATGTTTCTAATTGGAATCTAGCTTGGACATAAACCTAAGCTCAACACTGTTTTTATGCATATTGGTGGACATATTATAGAGAGTGAGCGTGAGCAAGAGGGAATGAGGAAAGGTGTTGAGATAGATTTGAATATTAATGCTGATCAATAGGCGTTTTCTCTATTTTGTTATCGAAATTTTATCGTTTTCAACTTTACTTATACTTCTCTAGCTTAGATACAAACCTCTGTTTCTAACTGATCTTTAGCTTGTACCCAAACCTATGGTCATCACTGATTTTATGCATAGAGGTGAAAAATATCGTTTTCAACTTTTGCTTAAACTTATATAGCTTAGACACAAACCTATGTTTCTAACTGATCTTAAGCTTGCACCCAAACCTATGCTCACCTGTTTTTATGCATAGAGGTGAAAAATATATAAATGTATATATTGAGAGTGAGCAAGATAGAATGAGCAACAGAGGTGAATTAGGGTTGTTTTTAGTCTCTGTTGGGTTTTGGCCAAAATATATTCATTTTTTGGCAATAAACATAAATAAATCATCATTTTCAACTAATTGAACAACAATTAGTAAAATTGGCACAGTTTTAGAACCATTGCTAGCCAAAATAGTTGTTCCTTATACCTAAAACGCCCTAACCCACCCCAACCCACCACACCAGGAAGTTGCTTAAGTTTAATTAAGTGGCATTATGTTCAATTAGGCAAAAGTTTCGAGTATGCAAATTAACACAAATTTGTGAGGCAAAGTGCTCGTAAATGTACGGTAAAGGGGCGTGGCGGAGGGGCGGGTGTTAGGTGTAGGCCATCTTGGTTTATTTTCTGTGGCAGACAAATTGCTTTTTGCTGTGCGTAAAATAAGAAAAACACAAATCAAAGACACACAAATTGCCATTGACAACAACAACACAGGCCGCCTCCTATATGATGTGGGCGTGGCCAAAATTGCACTAAATAATTCTCAAAGATTTTGGTTTTTGGCATTTACGATTAGGCCATAAATAAATAAACTTAAGACAAAAAGGCAAGTTTGAAATTAATGCTTTTTACTTATGGCGAAGACGAAAAGAAGAAGAAGGAAAGGGTATTTAAAACAAATAATTTATTTACAATATTTTATGGACTATTTTGCAAATGACTTTTGAATTGTTTGCCTTTTTCAAAGGGAGTGTGAAAGAGATTTATGAAACTATATTTATTTATTATTCAAATTCAGTAAATCAAATTTCATAGTTCGTTCAAAGAAATTTTGAATTTTACTAGTAAAGGTTATCTATTCATAAGCTATGTTAAGTAACTTAATTCTTTCATTCTCTTTTCTGTGATTTTTATGCAGTAAAAGTTTCAGTTAACGAAAGGTTAAAGGTTAAAAGTTGTCAAAGGTATACAAAAAAAACTTTGCTATAGACGAAATTCGTTAAATAAAATGATTTTTTGATTAAATTGCAATATTGTGAATAGGAATTCGTTGTACAAAGATTCGGAGTAGAGAAGTTCGACTGTAACCTTTCGTTAGGTTGATTAATCTATATATTAATAATATATCAAAAAACAAAAATGATCACGTTAAAAATAATATATATTAAAGTTTACCGCCAGAACGATTGCTAGTGATAAGATGAAGGAATATACTATAAATGAGATGAGATGTTCGTGTCTTCTCTCTCTCTCTCCATCTCCATCTCTTTATTACACAAGCGACTCGACACCTCTGTTCTCTTCCATGAACACACTAAGAATGGCGAGGTTGTAGCGCTTCACTGTTAACATTAACATTTGCTTAAAAGTACTTAATGAGTATAACACCACGATCACACTAAGAATGGCGAGGTTGTAGCGCTTCACTGTTAACATTAACATACATTGCTTCTTGTCTTAGCAGTGCTTAATGAGTATAACATTATTACTGAGGTGAGTTTGCTGGTTGATTCCACCATGATCACACTAAGAATGGCGCGCTGTTAACATACATCGCTGTTAACATACATTGTTCCTGTTCTTAACAGTACTTAATAAGTATAACATTATAACTTTATCTTAGTGGTGGGTTTCATGTTAGTGTTGACCTTTATGTTATTCTTGCTTAATTAGTTAAATAATAAATTCTTATAAATAGTTATTCTTGCTTAATTAGTTAAATATAGTTCCAAAATCTACCTTAAAAAATCGGTTTATAGTTTCTCCGTGTGATTTTCGTCTACTTAAAGCTTCGTTAAGTTTGAATTTAGTTTTTATTACATATTAAAAAGTCAAATATTACTCAAACTAACATCTCAATCCACTTTCAGGCCAAGTTAACTTAAACTCAAAAACTTTTGCAATTCAAGTTAATAACTAAAACATTTTCTTTGGACATCTTTCGCTTAACTTTCGTAATTAGTCTGCATATGAAATATATAATAATTAATCTAATATTCTAAACGCACTTCATTTGATATTAAATCCTGATTTAATTATGCACAATTTAACCTCTCTTCCCCTTTGACATTTGATTGTCATCCCCAAAAACTTTGATGATTCAATTTCAGATGTCTAATTGGAATTTGATAGTCGTGGTTTCCCTCTCTCTCTCCCTTTCTCTTCCTCTCTCTCTGTCTGTGTCTGTGTGTTGACATTTGATAAATGCATGGGATTTGGTATACAAATTGATATGCTTGTAATCCTTGCAGCAGCTTGCCTCTAATTGCATCCCAGAAACTCCTTCACATTCAAAGGATTACAAATTAATTAAAGTATGTGTCATTTGCTCAGCATTGTTGTTAGTTGTTTGGGTCACGTTTAACTCGACTTGCCACACTTGCCCCCCTTGCCACAAATGTGATATTCGTCTCTCTCTGTCCTTCCAGTTGAATAAATTCCATTATGTGACCCAAAAGGTTTATGACACATCAACTCGAAACACACAATTTCAATTCCAATTGTTGTTTGGCCAGTTTCAATGTGCGGCTTGCCTCATTAATTGATCAATTGAGCGTGCTGCAAGGCCTTTAAAATGGCTAAACGTCTTGTGTATTCAACGTGGGTGAGTTCCTTTCTAAAGTTATTTGGATTAGGTATGTTTTCGTAGACTTTGTTGGACGTAACGAAGGATTAAAGGATCTTAAGTTCGAGATATCGTTGATATCTTGGTTCACGAGTGAGTCAAACAAAGTATCAGGATTAGCTGGTTACGTGTACTGGGTAGTGTGGTATCGATAACAAATCGATAAATCTCGATAACATATCGATGTATATCGATAACAAATTGATATATCTCGATAAAAACACACTTATTTGCCATTAATAAAATCGATAACGCTTCGATTAACCTCGATAAAAATCGATATATATATATCGATAAAACAAACTTATTGGTCATTCACGAAATTATTCATGAAGTCGATAACATTTTATTTAATCTCGATAACACATATATATATCTCGATAAAAACACACTTATTTGCCATTAATGAAATCGATAACAAGTCGATATTATCTCAATGACAAATCGATATATATCGATAACTCGATAAAACACACTTATTTTCCATTAATGAAAATATGAATTAAATCGATAACAAGGAAAATCTATATAACTCGATAATATATCGATAAAACAAACTTATTTCCCACATTTCAACAGCTAGAGTTACCAAATTTGATAGGAACATAAGTTGTGACGTTTTCTTACTATCTGCATCAAAATATGCCTTTCAAATAACAATGTGAAAACTTTTTCAACTGCCATAATTTGGTCAAAACTGATTCCAATATCCCCAAAATAATGTCATTTGTATCCAGAAAACTCTATTAATACAACATAAAAAGTAAGCAATATATTTTTTCTTAAAATTATATAGTTTAAAAAATATATTTTTTTCTTAAAATTCAAGTAAATAATTCATTTAACAAGTTGATTTAAGTGACGCACTCAAACTTTAACTAGAGATGAAGGAATAAAATAAACTTATCATAAAACAAATTAAAACAAATAACTTTTCTGTACTTTCTTAGTTGCCTACAATTCTCTCTCACTTTTTGGTTAAACTAATAAATTTGACTTAATTCTAAGCTCTAAACTTGAACAATCTTTCTCTCTCTAAATGCATTTTAAGTTTTCCATTATTTATTCAAATGGCTCAAAATGTGTTGAAAGGTTGACTTTTTGATGTGAATGTGTTGTGTGTTTGTGTGTGTGTGTTGTGTGTGTGTGTGTGTGTGTGTGTGTTTGTTGTCTTAATTTCTGTCCAAACGAAACAAAATGCAAATTTATGCACATATCAAATCAAAATAAATACTTACGACCAACTTTTCCAGTACGGGCCAACAGCAACAACAACAACAACAACACTTATGTAGAACAATTAGCCAGCAGTTATCTGTTCATTACACCAAAACAGATCCGGACAGCACTCCAACCCCCACCCGCTCCCGGCTCCCTCTTGCTGCAGGCGCATTAAAACCAAACTAGCACAAAACTCATTTGGTAAACAGGCAGGATATGCAGGATGTCTCCACATACAACTGTGTATGTGTGTGTGAGTGTGTGTGTGTGTGTGTTCGTGTGTGTGTGCGTGTGCGTGTGTGTGTGCGTGTGTGTGTGTTTAGCACTTTCAACACGCTTCAAGTGTTGCAGTTGTGAATCTTCGGAAAAGTTTTTCGTGCGGTTTTTGCCAAAAAGTTTACGTTTCTTGCAACTGTTGTTGTTGTTATGTTGTTGTTGCTGTTGTTGGTCATGTTGTCAGGGATTATGTTTTTGGTGTAGATTTTGCATGTGCCCAGCGGCAATTGCTACACCCTCCCATCCCCCATTCTCCAACTTCCTCATCGCTCTCCTTGACAACAGCGAGCGAGAACTGGCAAAAGCGACTTTGGCCAAAAACTTTCATGCTACAACGCATCGAAAGCCACTTGCTGCAAGTTGTTGTTGCCACCCTTACCTACCCTCCTCGCCCTTCCCCCCCCCCTCCCCCTGCAAACATTGTCAAAATATATATAAGTCAAGAGCTGAGCGATGGCAAACTTTACAAATGATTTCATTAACCAACCGCATGAGAAAATTAGCACCTGGCCCTAGCCTAGTTGTTGTTGTTGTTGTTGTGTGTGTGTGGCACGTGCAACAACCTTGGGGGCATATCACATGATTATGTTACGACTAACTAATGCTTAGTCAAAACTTTCTCTTCACTACATTAATGACTCGAGAATTGCTTTTGGCCAAACAGATGTGAAATTATTTTCTTTTCCTTTCCTTTTTTTTGTTTATGTTTTGAATTGGAAAATTGTCATTAAATAAAGTTGATGGAAAGTTTAAATTGCTTTTGGTTTTAAACGCTTAGGGAAGTTGTTTTCTAATAAATATTTAAATGAAGTAAATATTGAAATGGAATAAAGATTAATAATGAAATTCTTCTTATATAATAAATTTAAAAGTTTTCTATGTCTGTTTCTTACTCCTTCAACCAAAAACTACTAAAGCGATTTCAAGGAAACTTGGTAATGATATAGTTAAGATCTCAGAAGAACACATAGGATATAATTCGTAAAGATATTGTGTTGTTGTAACATCCTTAGGGGAAGACGAGTGTCATTTTCCACGTCTTGAAAAACTTTTCAAAAATTATTTTAATAAATGTGAAAGTTTTTACGAATGTTTCTAAATCTTTCAAGCAAAAACTACTTAATAAATATGAATGAAACTTGGCAAGAATATAGTTAAGACATCAGATAAATATATAGGCTATAAATTTTAGAGATTTTCTGTTGTTTTACCATCCTTAGAAATCCTTGAAAAACTTGAAGAAAAAAAATATAAAATAAATCTGCAAGTTTTCTATGTCTGTTTCTTACTACTTCAAGCAAAAACTACTAAAGGCATTTGATTGAAACTTGGCAAGAATATAGTTAAGATATCAGAAAAACATATAGGCTTTTAATTTTAAAGATATTGTGTAGTTTTACCATCCTTAGAAATTCTTGAAAAACTTGAAAAAAAATTATATAATAAATCTGAAAGTTTTCTATTACTTATTCTTACTCCTTCACTCAAAAACTACTCAAGCAATATGAATGAAACTTGGCAAGAATATAGTTAAGATCTCAGAAAAAGACATACGATATAGTTCTCAAGGATATTCAATGATTCCCGAATACTTTTTTGGTTTAAAAATCATTTTCCACGCCTTCAAAAAACCTAATTTTAATTAAATAATTTTAAAGACATTCTTGGCACAAACAAAATGCCATGATGAATTTACAATTGTGCACCTGTTGCAAGCGTGGCAACAAGCTGCCATTCATTCGTTCATTTATGTTGCTTGCCACACGTGTGTGCAACATGTGCGGTTGCTTGCCACAAAAATGGAATTTTGCAACCGGTTTTGTCGAAAATAGAAATATTTTTCATTTTTTCGCACGCTTTGCACATAAATTCCAATTCATTTAGCTGTTAATTTAATTTTTTGGACTGCCACTAGTACACTGCGCGAAATATTGTTGCCTACAACAACAAATATGCAAATTAACCCAGAAACGTTTTCGTGCATAAAATGCCAAAAAAAAAGTGTCGAAAAAATGAAATATTTTGTAACTAAAATTATGCGGCTTTTGTTTGGCGCGAAAACACGCAGACAAATGAGGATGAGACGGTCTAGGTGAAAGGAGTGGTGGGGGCGGGGTGTGAAAGGGGGGTTAGTAGGGGGCAGCGCTGATTGCAGGCAGTTTTTTAAGTTTTTCTTCGAGGCGAGGGAGAACGTGCCTGAGTTTACGCGCAACTAAAAATCGCGAGTTATGCATAATAATATGGCGAAAGAGGGCTGGGAGAGAGGGGTGAAGGGTGAAGCGGGGGCATTGTGGGGTTAAGCATTGACAACAACACGGAACACGAATCAAACCTACACAACCCTAGAACATTTTTATACACTGAACCCATTGAAAATGTCTAAAAAGGGTATAATGGTTTTGTGCAAAAGTATGTAACAGGTAGAAGGAAGCATCTCCGACCCCATAAAGTATATATATTCTTGATCAGCATCAACAGCCGAGGCGATGTAGTTTCGATAACTTTTCCGATTTCCGATATACACATGTTATCGATAACACCAGAATCTTGAATTTGGAAAAATCCATAAAGTATATATATTCTTGATCAGCATCAACAGTCGAGTCGATATAGTTTCGATAACTTTCCCGGTTTCCGATATACACATGTTATCGATAACAACAAAATCTCGAATTTGGAAAACTTTTTGATGCAGTTTGAAACATTATACGAAATAATGGCAATCTGTGAAAATTTTATTGAAATCGGTTGAGAAACACCGGAGATATGGAGTATTGAAGTTAAGATAGTATGCACTATACGCGTAGACATACACACACTCACACATACTTGCAAACAGTGACTGTATGCGTAAAGTATAGGGTTCAGGGTATAGTCTAGTCGGGATTTCTCGACTAGAGCCTTCTTACTTGTTATACATGAAATGCCACAAAACAAATGCAATTTATTTGCAACGCGAGAAACTTACTTTAACAACCTCTCAAACACACCTACCCCGCTCTCACACCTACCCCCTCTCACACCTACTCATATCACACACCCCCTCCCCACCCCCTCCCGTCTCCTGTCATAACTTTAACACGTGCAGCAGGCAGGCAGGCAGCAGCCGCCGTCGCCAGGTGGCGCTAGGCAAGCACAAAGCCGGCAAATGTCGCGTTGCCGGAAACGGAAATGCTGTCAACAGGCCTTGCCTTGCAAAAGCTGCAAAAATTGCCGCGTGAAAATGCGATGCGCTTTATCTGAATTCCTTTTTACTCTTTCACGGTTTTTTCCCCCTTTCTATTCGCTTCTTTTCTCTTTTTGCTTCTGGTTTGATTTTGCAAAAGAAATCTGAAGTGAGATAAGTTTTTGGCTTAGGCTTAGTGGAAGGGAGGAAGGAGAAGCAAAGAGGAAGGATGCACTCGCAGTATTGCTAGCTGTTCTGTGTGTGTGTGTGGAACCCATTGAAAATTGGGAAAAAGGCAGAAGGAAGCATATTCGACCCCATAAAGTATATATATTCTTGATCAGCATCAACAGCCGAGTCGATATAGCCATGTCCGTCTGTAAAAATCGTTTAATGCAGTAATCTTGTAGAGATTAAACCATGATTTTTAAAATAAAACTTTTCGAAATCTGATCAATTTTGACGAAGTAAAAAATTTTTCACAAAAAAAAAAGTTGGGTAAAAATTAGTTAAAAATCGCGATTCTAGATCTTAATGCAGTGTTTATGTACACATTAAATCATGGATTTTAAGTTATTACTTTTCAAAATCGGATGAATTTTGACAAAGTTATGAAAGTCGAAAGATTTGACCAATGTCGATTATGATTTTTTGAATGAATATTATTTAAAAATCGCGTTTTTAGGTTTTAATGCAGTTTTATATTAGAGATCAAAATATCACTTTTAAGATATAACTTTTAAAAATCCGATCAATTTCGACGAAGTTATGAAAGTTGAAAATTTTGAAAAATGAGTCGATTTTTTCACAAGTATTTAGTATTTCTATTATATAAAGATTAGGTAAAATTTTAATGCAGCTTTATATTAAAGATCAAACCATGACTTTCAAAATATTTTTTTTTTTTAAATCGGAGCAATTTTGAAAAAGTTATAAAAGTCAAAAATAAAAAAAAAATAAAATAATTAAAAAATGTAATGAAAATTAGGTAAAAATTGCGTTTTTCGATTTTAATGCAGCTTTATATTAGAGATCAAAACATGGATTTTAATATATAACTTTTCGAAATCGGATAAGTTTTGACGAAGTTATGAAGTTCCAAAGATTTGGCCAATGTCGATTTTTTGACAAATATTTTTGGATACAAATTAGTGGAAAATCGCGTTTCTAGATTCGAATGCAGCTTTATATTAGAGAACAAACCATGACTTTTAAGATATAACTTTTCAAAATCTGATAAAAATTGACAAAGCTATGAATGTCGAAAGTTTTTGACAAAATTTTTTTGATCAAAATGAAGTAAAAATCGCGTTTCCAACTTTGAATGCAGCTTTATATTAGAGATCAAACCATGGATTTTAAGATATTACTTTTTAAAATCGGAGCAATTTTGAAAAAGTTATGAAAGTCAAAAAAAAAAAAAATAAACAAATTTGAATGAAAATTATTTAAAAATTGCGTTTCTGGATTTTAATGCAGCTTTATATTAGAGCTTAATCCATGACTTTTAAGATATAACACTTAAAAATCGGCTGAATTTTGACAAAGTTATGAAAGTCGAAAGTTTTGACAATGCCGATTTTTTTTTCGAAATTTAATCATATCCTTAAAGATGTGATCAAGAACACCAACAAACTGCTGGCTAATCCTTCCTGAAAGTATCAATTCCGATCCATATTAACAAGTTTTCACTATTGAACTTCAATATTCGATTTTATGAATATTTCTGGGTACTTGCCACTTTAAAAAGCTTCAACCAAAAACTATTCGAACGTCCCACAACATTTATAAGCCCGAAACAAATGAAGTCTACAAACATTTATGCCCACAAAAAGATTGGTTAGATGCGATGCGTAATGCCTGCTGCTGGCCATAACTCAATGCACAAACCTATTCGAATCACAGCAAATTAACATGCATACGAGAGTTTATCTCGTGCCCAAAGAGAGAGAGGGAGAGCGAGAGAGACAGGGAGTGAGAGGGAGAGGGAGAGTTGTGATGTATGCTTTTTTTTTGGCTGGGCCCCCCTCGAGGGACAGATGATGTCGCCCGTTTAGCAATAGTCTCGCAATCCGAAAATGTTGTCTGTGTGTTTCTGGCTGGCATACAAAATGAGCAGAAAAACAAATTCGATAACAAATGGTTTGGAATTGAAACAACAACAATAATATATATATATATATATATATATTTATATACGTTGATCGAAAATACAACAACAGAGTGGAAGGAACGAAAAAAAATGAACACAAAGGACTACATCGAATGTGGAACAAATGACATATTGTCATTGCCAAACAAAAGTCGAGACAACAAAAAATAATATATATATATATATATAGGTCTGTTTATATGTTTATTTTTGGTATTTGGTATTTTCTCAACGTAAATATAAAATTTATTATCAAATGAAGCGCATAAATTAGCCAGCAAATCAGACACACATCTCCTAAAGCTGATGATTACAAATGAAGGCAGCAAATGTGGCAAAGAGGAGTGAAGAGGGGGGTTGGAGGGTTGCTTAGTGAACTCGTTATCAGAATTTTTCGTTTTCTGGTCATTTAATAATGTTTGTTGACGCTTTCCACAATTTTGTAGCTTTATATTCAAAAAATAAACCCTCAGAAAACCACACAAGAAATTTAATCTTAAAACTCGCGATTGAATTTCACTTTGTCTCAAGTGGCTCAGAGAACAGAAAGAGAAAGAATGAGGGAGAGTGTGAGAGAGAGAGCGAGAGAAGGAGAGAGTGAGAGTGGAGGTGAAAGTTGTCGTCATATCAAATTATGTTGAGACATGGCTCAAGGAAATGTTTATGCATTTTTTTGTTGCGCTTCCTTATTGCAAACTTTTATCAACTGTTGCAATTCCTTGGGGTATTTTTTATCTTATCTTTTTGCTAGTCTTTCTACCAGCTACTTTCTCCCACAGTCAATAGCTATGTATGGCAGCTGCCAATGTGTTTTTTCTCTCTTCGGTGTGTGGGAAGTCGAATCTGTGTTTTTGTATCCTTGTATCGAAGTTTTGTTGGGTTGGGGGTCAAGTTTCCCCCTTTTTATTTGTTTGCAGCTTGTTGTAGTTGAGGCCGTGACAGGGCATAAAGGTTATGATTGCGCCTTTTTGAATACTCTTACGGAGAGTTTTGAGTTGAAAAGGTCGAAGAATGGGGAGTTGAAGAGTGGAATGCCATGAAGGACTTTAAACAACATGTAGTATATTCTGGGTAGTTGTAGAGTGGAATGCCATGAAGGACATTCAAGCATATATAGTTTATTCTATAAAATTCAAATATTCAACAACTTATTCGAGTTTTATTCGATTGAATTCCCTGCTTAGTAAAGATAAGATGAAACTTAAGATTATATTTTTTCTTTGGGATAGATTTTTCTGACTTGTTTTGGTGAATTTGAATTCTTCTCATTGTCACAAAATCAGCTGGTTCTGCTTCTGACTATTCCTAGTTCAACTAGATAACTTCTTAGCCAACAATGTCCTGCCAAGGATCTTTAAGTAAAGTTTTGTAAAAAGAAAAGTTTTTGTTCAAAGATAAAACTAAACTTTTATGTTTTCTATCACAGAAAAAGTATTCTAAAAGATTTTGCTCAAAGCTTTAGTTTTATGTTTTCTACAACAGAAAAACTATTCCAAACGACTAACAAATATATATGCAATAACGAACGTTCAGTTTATTTGTGGAAACAGTTGGACCCTGCTGTCTATAGGGTATAGATTCCGCGGCCCACAAAAGTATGCTACCCTTTTTGTGTTTTCTTGTTGCCATTTTGATTAGCTAAATATTGTGGTAACGCTAAAGTGTTATGACTTGTGGGTGGCTCATCTTCTTCCCCTCCCCCTCTACCCACCCTTCGTCTCTCCCACCCCCTTCACACAAATGATAAATACATATATGCCAAGACATAAACACACGTTTAAATGCATAGCACACAAAGAAGAAAAGAAAGAAAAGAAATGTGGCCCAAAGATTTGCGGCATTTGGTGGCATGAACTTAATTTATACAAATGTTGCCGCTGTTGCCAGTTGATGGCAGCCTGCCACACGCTATAAACGTAATTGATTACACACACTAAAGATACATACTCTAGCCTTCCTAGCCAGACAGCCTGGCATTATAATATACAACCCTGTGAGAGGGGCATATAAAGTATAGGGAATGTTTTTTTTTGCTCTTGTTGTTTGTCCATTTGCATTTGCATATGTGCAACACATGCCGCACACACATTCTGAACAACGAAATGTTGCATATTAATTTTTATGTAAGGTTATTTTTTTTGCTCTCCATCTCCCTCTCCGTCTCTCTCCCTCCTTTAGACTGACGAACAACATTTTTATTAATTTCCGCTTCAAGTTGGCAACATCTCTGGCTTATTTGGCTACTACTACAACCCTTTCCCATCCCTTTCGTACCTTAGTTTGCACAGTAAACTTTTGTTTAAAACAAACATGCGACGTCACATGATGGACGGCCAACAATTACAAGGATACAAACAACAAGAACTACAAAATGGTTTTATATGTAAATTACATGAACAGATGTACGTTTCATCTCTCTCTCTACACGAGTGTGTGTGTGTCCAGCTGAAAAAATATAATTGAGGTAAAAGGGGCTACTAGAAAAAAACTAAAGGAAAAAGATGCCCAAAACTACACGTTTTGCTACTTTGTTTTTAGCACAGCTTGGAAATATTTTACTGGAAATTAAATGTAAAGTTAAAGACAATGAGACACTATTAGAACTTGTCAGAGACTTAAAGAGCCAGAAGATATGTTTCTTTTATGATTATGAAAATACCAATTCATAACTTTTCAACAACTTTTTTAACGAAATTCATGAAAAAAGTAACAAAAAAAACTTCCCAAAGTCATAACTTCCTTAAAAATCAACAGATTGTCACATGCAATACCTTTTAAGTCCTGGCTTGGCATATAGATTAATACTGCATTTCTAGTTTGTAACTTAATTTTCATTCGAAATTCATGAAAAAATTCTTACCAATAAAAAAAAAATCAACTTAAAGATAGGTCAGAACTTTCCGAAGTCATAACTTCATCAAAACTCATCCGATAATCAAATGCCATACCTTCTAAGCCATAGCTTGGCATCTTAATTAATACTTCATTTACAGTTTAAAACTAATTTTTTCACTCAAAATTGATGAAAAATTCTTGAAAAAAATCAAGTTGAAGATAGGTCAGAAATTTCCGAAGTCATAACTTCGTCAAAACTCAACCGATTATCAAATGCCATACCTTCTAAGTCATGGCTTGGCATCTAAATTAATACTGCATTTCCAGTTTAAAACTAATTTTTTCACTCAAAATTGATGAAAAAATTCTTGAAAAAAATCAAGTTTAAGATAGGTCAGAAATTTCCGAAGTCATAACTTCTTCAAAACGCAACCGATTATCAAATGCAATACCTTATAAGCCATGACTTGGCATTTAGATTCATACTGCATTTCCAGTCTATAACTTTATTTTCGATCGAAATTTATCAAAAAAAATATTCCCAAAAAAATCACCTTGAAGATGAATCTTCCCCAAATCATAACTTCCTCAAAACTCAACCGATTATCAGATTTGTCCGTTACCCTTTCAACTTCTTTGTTCAAAACCTTAAACCTTAATGATTACAGCTTAATCTTCAGGATATCTACCAGACAGCTTGATTGATATCACATATTTAAGTATATAATTGTGTAGGATCAATAAAATTATTAAAAAATTTTTTTAAGTATCCCTTTGTGAAAATGTTAATCAACTGCTTTGAAAGCTTTTGCGTCTGTAGCGATTTCAATTGAAGTTTCTTTTGGCTTTTGATTTCATATGCAGAAAGCAGAGCATCTCATGCTTTTTCCTCTTTCCGCTCTGCCTCGAGGTTGCTTTAAAATGCACCAAAAAAAAGGAGAGGAAGAAAAAGCGAGTAAAAGAGAAAGCGAATGGGCAGCAGATAACTGTAGTTGCTGGCAACCCTGTGTGTGTGTGTGTGTGTGTGAGAGTGTGCAGCTTGCCACATGCCACAAATCCAACGCTTTATGTTTGCGTTAACGTGTGCAAAATCAGATGGCTGCACTAACTTGCGGATTTAGGTGTTGAAAATTATGTGTAAAATGTGTCAGGAGCTAAGCTTGCTGCGACCAAACTCTGACTCTGGGCTTTTAGGTCCTGGGGTCCTCGTTGCGTGTGTCTAGATTGCAGCATGGGTCATGGGCGAACACAAGGTCGGTGAGAGCGGGGGCAAAAACTAAATGTCGCCCTAAGTGAAGCGCGTGTGGCATAAATTTCACGAGCTGCAGCTAAAACAGAAGCAGATGCAACACCACATCATATTTTTATATGCATAGAAATTATTTTTTGGGTTTTACACTGTAAGAAATGAACGGGAATTGTGTTTGTAAAACTATGTTGCTTGGAAATGGTTGAAAGGGGAAGAAAATCTAGAGAAAAATAATTTTTAAAGTATTTTCATCTTAAAGAAACGAAAGAAAAGTATAAACTTGTTAAGGAAATGATAGACAAAGAATAAAAAACTGAAAAAAATTATAGAAAGAATGCAAGAAAAAATCTAAAAGAACAAAATTAGATATCAAATCCAGGTTCCTTATTAAAATTTGTATTTAACTTATTTAAATAATCCCAAAAATTAAAAAAATTAAAGCAAGACAAAAAAAAAAGATATAAAATATTTTTAAAAATATAAAATTTTATTAATACATTTTTTAAAAGGTATAAAATATTTTTAAAAATATAAAATTTTATTAATACATTTTTTAATCATATTTTAAAGTATTTTAATCTTTAAAAAAACTTAATTAAATAAAACTAAAATTTTTTTTAAATTCATAAATAAGGCCAAAAAACATCTATTAAAAACCTTCAAGAATATAAAAACCCTATCAAAATATTTTTATTTTTTTTTATAATTTTTTAAAATGATCTTAAAACTTAAAAATATTTTTATTTTGAAAGCAGGCTTCAAAAAAGTATTTTTAATATTTTTATTTACTTAATTTTTTGTGGGAAAAGTAAAAAAAAAACCTCAAAGTTCCAGATAGAAAGTGAAATCTGTTTTATAAAACACATTCCTTTATTTTTTTACAGTGTATGCATATAGTGCATGTGTGTGTGTGTGCGTGTGTTCCGTGTGCGTTATACAAATGAGTTTTTGCCACAAGTTTTTTGACTCTTTTGGCCCTATCTTAACACACTCGCTACAACGTCTCACTGTCTCGCTCTCTCTCGCTCTCCCTCTCACTCACTCTCTCCCTCTCGCTCACTCTCTCTCTCTCGCTCTGTGAGTGCATAAAGTTCATGTCACAAGTAACTAAATATCTTTCTAAGATTTCACAGGAAGCAGCTGCTAGTCTGCCCTCAGGTTTGCCTTCACCTTTTCGATATGCTTCACACAGATTTTTCCCGTCAAATATTGTCACATGCACCTTTAATCCTCGCCCTGAACAACATGATCCCTGGCCCTGCCCCCACCTAATTAAAATATTTATTAAGCACTAGTTTTGGTGCATACAACAAATTAATGCATGTCCCCCCACAACTCTCCCCTCACCTCACCTCAACCATAAAAGGCAACTTGTACCCGCAGCTTGAATATTTTTGCAGGAACAGAAAGAGAGAGAGCGAGAGGGAGAGAGCCATGTCTGCTGGTTCTGCAACAGCAGCGTCAACATTGCAGTTGCCGCATGCCAAGTTGGCCAACTATAGTTGAGGCAACAAGGGGGGCGGGCGGGCGTTTGGCTCTGCTGGCCGTAACAAACAAGCGTCAGCCGGATGAACAGCTTGCCATTTAGGCTGGCAAAATATGCAGCTGCTTCCCTTTTGCCGCCGCCATTTATGTATGTGCCCCTTTTATATTGTATGGCACCCGAAAAAGCAGAGAAAACGAGAAAGCGACAGCAACAAAATCTAAAATATTTATGCGGCCAAGCTGTGTGTGTGTGTGTGTGTGTGCAACGTCAACGGCAACCAAAAACTCTTGCCTTCATTCTGTTTGGCATTCTGGTCTCCTTCTCTTTTTTTTTTTGGCAACAGTTTCTCGTCAAAAGTTTGCCTTGCCACACAAAAATTGTTGTACACTTAAAGTAAAGGTGCAGCAAGGTGGCAGGGGGGCGGTCTGCAGAAGGGTGTTGGAGCAAAAGATTCGTTAGCTTAGGAGACCAAACGACTAAAAGGCATACAAATTCAATAACAAACATTTTTATTGGCGAAGCAAAACTATTTTAAAGTCAAAAGTGTTCTACATGAAAGCAAAAAAAAAATTATATTTTCATGCTAGAAAATTTTAAATGAAGCAATTAATTAGGATTTGATTTAAAGTTTGGTCTTAGTTGGGGGATTTAAAAATTGGTTGAAAGTATGTTTAAGGTTCCTTACTAAGAAAGTAGATTAAGAAGTTCGATGAACAAATTGAATATTATTTTGTTGTCATTTGAAGAGAAGAAGTATAAAACAAGTAAGCAGGCTCTGGTCGAGAAATCGCGACTAGACAATACCCTGAACCCCACGGGCAGACTGCATACTTGACTTGACTTCAATGTTCCATATCTCCTGTGTTTCTTAATCGATTTCAATAAAAACAGATTGTCAATATTTCGTGTAATATTTGAAACGTAGTTTAAAAGTTTTCCAAATTCAAGATTTTGTTGTTATCGATAACATGTGTATATCGGAAATCGGAAAAGTTATCGAAACTATATCGACTCGGCTGTTGATGCTGATCAAGAATATATATACTTCATGGAGTTTTCCAAATTCAAGATTCTGTTGTTATCGATAACACGTGTATATCGGAAACCGGAAAAGTTGTCGAAACTATATCGACTCGACTGTTGATGCTGATCAAGAATATATATACTTTATGGGGTCGGAGATGTCTCCTTCTCCCTCTTACACACTTTTTCACAAAACCATTTTACCCGTTTTACCCATTTTCAATAGGTTCCGGGTATAAAAAAAGAATTTTGCATTGATTTTCAAGTTTTGAGACCATTTAACTCTAATTATTTATTAAGGTCAACATTTCTCTCTCTGTTAGCTTTGAAATATGCATTGCTTAAATCAGTAAGATAGTTATCAAACAGCTAGCAAGAGTTCGTTAGGGTTATTTGAAGAGTGAAAGATTCTCGAGCCGCTTTAATTTCAACTGCAAATATATGAAATTTGGTTTGTGAAACGTTTTTGGCAGCACTTCAGTTATCAATTTGCAATTTTCAAATATGCAGTTTAAATTGATTGAAAACCAAAATGTAAAATGCACAGATATAATGCTGAATTAAAATTGGATGCCAAATGAAATAAACAAAAATATTTTACACACATTTCGCACTCTCTCTCTATATATATAGATATATATTAAAATTCTTTCCTCCATTTAGCAAATTTCTGGGTTGGATTTCAGTTTTGTGCTGCTTGAACAAACCGGAAAATGAATTTTGGTTGAGCGTTCAAATTATCATAAATAGTATATATTGGTATGCTGTGGTAAAAGCGTTGCACAAAGTCCGTTTAAATTATATACAAAAGAGCCAAAGAGAGCGAGAGAGATGGGTTGTGTGCGCGAGCGAGAGAGCCTGAGTGAAAGTGGTAAGATAATTTGTTCAGAGTTCACGATTCAATTGCATTTGTGCTCCATCAATTGGAAAACAATTTTCGTAATTATGAAAAAAAAAATCAACTATACCAATTTTTTTTTTACGTAATGAAAAATATGTGCAGTTCACACTTAATTAGCAGTTGATGATGTTTTTCTTTTTCGTTATTTTACTTTGTATTTTATTTTTATTTTTTTGCAATTTACATAATACAAATTGCTTTTGTGGATTTGTAATACGCTTAAGTTGGCCAAGTGCGCTGATATATATTATATTTATTCTAGCCTGATTTCAATTATAAATAATCGGTTTAGTCGGCTTTTTGCTCATTGTTATTTTTCACAAATGCCACTTGATGTTTATTGGCTATTTATGCAGCCAAGTGGAACATATTATAAAATGTGTGAAAAAATACTTTTTAGAAAAGTTTTGCTTTGAATTTTGTTTTAGTATGTTTTTTTTTGGGTTTGAATGTGTTTTTTTTTGTGTTTGAATGTGTTTTTTTTGTATTTGTAAGTGTTTTTATTGTGCTTTTTTTTTGTGTTTGAATGTGTTTTTATTGTGATTGAATGTGTATTTATTGCGTTTTTTTTTGCGTTTGAATATGTTTTTTTATTGTGTTTGAATATATTTTTATTGTGTTTGAATGTGTTTTTTTTTTGTATTTGTAAGTGTTTTTATTGTGTTTTTTTTTGTGTGTTTGAATATGTTTTTATTGTGTTTGAATATATTTTTATTGTGTTTGAATGTGTTTTTTTTTTGTATTTGTAAGTGTTTTTATTGTGTTTTTTTTTTGTGTGTTTGAATATGTTTTTATTGTGTTTGAATGTGTTTTTTTTTGTGTTTGAATATGATTTTTTTATTGTACTTGAATATGTTTTTATTGTGTTTGAATGTGTTTTTATTGCGTTTTTTTTTTATTATGTTTGAATGTGTTTTTTGTGTTTGAATATGATTTTATTGTGTTTGAATGTGTGTTTTAGTTTTTTTTTTTGTGTATGAATATGTTTTATAATATTTTTGTGACTTTCATTTTCAACTTTTAAGCTCACAAATATTTTTTCCTTACTGCTTTTTCTGTTTTTAAATATTTATTTATTATTTTTGGTGCTCTTAATTGCTTAAAGGATTGCATTTCGAAAGTATTCATGCATTCAGATTGACAAAAATAATAAAATCTTATCCCAAATTGCAGCTTGTTGGCTTTACCAATGTCCAAACTATATTCTGTCTTCGTGCAAGTTAGTCAAACAAATGCACTTTTCATGCTTCACAGAATCCACTCATTCGTATTTTATTCACATGCAGCCGTTGTACTATTTGCGTTTTACTTTGTTTTTCTTATGTTCAATTTTTATTTTTTTTGGCCAGCGGGCAGCCAAGAAAATGCGCATCAAATGCAAATTTGTTGTTTAACTGTTGAGAATACCCTGTAAAGTGTGAGTTCAAGAGGCAATGTTGATTTTAGCTTAAGTATAATGAAGTTTTCGGTTTGAATGTTTTGAAATTGTTTTAGGTTTTACTTTATGAGTCTTTAGTTTCGCTTTGTAGGGTATATGTGTGGTTCGTATGCATCGTTTATGTATTCTTCTATTTGTTTTGCTTTGTTTGTGTGCGCTTCGTGCTGAGCATTTTGTTTGTTTGTCTGGTCGCTGTGGATAACTGCTGCTGCTGCTGTTGTCCTTTTGACCATATCATATACATGTTTACGCATCTATTTTTATGCACCTGCTTATATACAATATTTACACTGACCAAAAGATTTATCATACCGTAGTTTATCATAAGGAGCAACAGAGTCAATAGTCAATCATACAATATCTGTAAATATTATAGCCTATGTGTGATTCTGATGTATTAGCTTTATTGTTGTCAAGTTTCATTCAAATCGATTAAGTTGATTTTGCGGAAACAAAGATTATTGAAAGATTAACAAACATTCATAAAAACTTTCACTCTTATATAAGATGCATTATATTATTTATTTCATTTAAATATTAATTTCATTTAAATATTTATTCCATTAAAATATTTACTGCATTTAAATATTTACTTAATTTAAATATTTATTTAATTTAGATATTTATTTCATTTGAATATTTATTTCATTTAAATATTTATTTCATTTAAATATTTATTTCATTTGAACATTTATTTCATTGAGATATTTATTTCATTTAACTATTTATTTCATTTAGATATTAATATTTATTTAATTTAAATATTTACTTCATTTAAATATTTACTTCATTTAAATATTTACTTCATTTAAATATTTATTTCATTTAAATATTTACTTTATTTAAATATTTATTTCATTTAAATATTTATTACAAGATAAGTTTGTAAAGCGTTTAAAACCAAAAGCATTTTAAACTTTAAAGTAACTTTATTTAATGACAATTTATTTACTCAAAACATAAACAAACAAAAACGAAATCAACTCTCGAGTCATTAATATAGTCAACAGCAACTCTTAGCTAAGCATTCCATAAGCCAACACTTTTATTTGTATTCAAATATATCTGCTTTTTCATAGTGCACTTATATTTGTATTTACCCTTTGGCAAACTGGCGAACAACTGCAAATTGTTTGAACTTACAAAAAAAACAAATAAGAAGGCTATAGTCGAGAAATCCAGACTAGACTATACCCTGAACCCTTTACTTTACGCATACAGTCAGTACTTGCAAGTATGTGTGTGTTAATATAAATGATCCATATCTTCGGTGTTTCTGAACCGATTTCAATTAAAGTTTCACAGATTATCATTATTTCGATTAATGTTTCAAACTGCATTACAAAGTTTTGCAAATTTAAGATTTTGTTGTTATCGATAACATGTGTATATCGGAAACCGGGAAAGTTATCGAAACTATATCGACTCGGCTGTTGATTCTGATCAAGAATATATATGCTTCATGGAGTTTTCCAAATTCAATATTCGGTTGTTATCGATAACATGTGTATATCGGAAACCTGAAAAGTTATCGAAACTATATCGATTCGGCTGTTGATGCTGATCTCGAATATATATACTTTATGGGGTCGGAGATGCTTCCTTCTGCCTGTTACACACTTTTGCACAAAACCATTATACCCTTTTTACCCATTTTCAATGGGTTCAGGGTATAAAAACGCAGTGCAATGTTTGCGACACGAATGGAGCTTGTAAAGATATATATGTATATATAATGCGACATGTTTATAATTCAAATATTGACATGATCAGCAATGGGTTTGAGGTTTTAATGGCACGATTGCTTTTTGGTGTTGTTGTTTGTGTGTTTTGCGGCAACGATTTGCGGTTAAATTGCAAATGTTTTGCTATCGGTTTTGGCCAGTTTTAATTGATTTTCCATGTGTGTGTGTGTGTGTGCAATTTTTAATGTTTTCTAATGAACTGCAATTAATGTTGTTGGTTTTGTTTTTCGAGTGATAAATGTAAATGGAAATTAGAAATTAACAAACCCAAAAAAAAACAAAAAAAAAACGAATGTAAATATTTTGTATAGAAATTGGGGCAAGTGGCAAGAGTTTCAGAATAGAAGCAAGTCAAAAAGCCTAGACAAACACACTTGTTAGCTTATCATGTTACCCATGTTAAGCGTATTAATGCCAGCTGGAACAAGGACGCAGACGAGCCTGACAACAAGGACACGTCTCTTTTTTGAGTCTACCAACAAGAAAAGGCGTCAAGACGGCTGCCGGCCTGGCTGCCAACCAGGCCAAAAAGCAAACAAAAACAAACACAAGAAGGCAAAAATATTAATAGCCAGATAGTAAAATAGCAAAAAAAAGGAAAAGCAGGAAAATGAATGCAAACAAAACAACAGAATGAAATTCAAACGGGCTTACCTCGGAAAAAGGTTGCTCAAGACGAAACGTGCCCGTCTGTGTGACTGTGAGTGTGTGCTTGTGTGTGTGTGAGGTACGAAAAGGAGTCAACAGCTTAGACATAACTTGATAGTCAAGGGTCTTAAGAGTTTGTTTGTGTCTCTGTGTGATATCTGTGTAAGTTAATCTTCACCTCAAAATTTGTGTACATGTGTCACACAAGTGGTTCCGCTATATATGTCAATGGTGTGTGCGTGTGTGTGACGGTGTGTGTGCGTGTGTGTGTGGGCGTATGTGTGTTTGTTTAAGAGGGTTTGTGCTTGAGACTTAAACGCAGCTTTTAGATCTTGAAATCAGCTTGGGCAAAAGCCTAGAGATATGTTAATTATATATTTTGCCCAGATTTTTGCCCTAAGTGAACTTTAGATAGCTTATTTAATTTATTAAAATATTATTCTAGAATTGATGATAAAGGGCTGAGTTGTGGATTAATCTCAAACATAGCTGATAACGAACTGAGTTGTAGATTAATCTCAAACATCTTAAAGCAATTTTTAAATGAAGACATATTTTTGTTCACATAAGAAATCAAAGAAAAAAGAAAAGTTATTTTGCATGAAGTAATTTTTATAGCCTGAACCCATTGAAAATGGGTAAAAAGGACAATGGTTTTGTGCAAAAGTATGTAACAGGCAGAAGGAAGCATCTCCGACCCCATAAAGTATATATATTCTTGATCAGCATCAACAGCCGAGTCGATATAGTTTCGATAACTTTTCCGGTTTCCGATATACACATGTTATCGATAACAACTAAATCTTAAATTTGGAAAACTCCATAAAATATATATATTCTTGATCAGCATCAACAACCGAGTCGATGTTGTTTCGATAACTTTTCCGGTTTCCGATATACACATGTTATCGATAACAACAAAATCTGGAATTTGGAAAACTTTTTGATGCACTTTGAAAGATTAGACTAAATAATGACAATCTGTGAAAATTTATTGAAATAGACTCAGAGATACAGGAGATATGGAGCATTGAATTTAAGTATACAGATATATATATAGAGCCTTCTTACTCTTTTAAATTTCTTTTAGATTAAAGTATTTTATATAAAGAAAAACTAAATGGTCTAATTTTGCGTGAATTTTGATACTTTCAGTAAATATTTTTATATATAATTTTTTATTACTTTTTAGTTTTCTGATTTTATCAGATTGAAACTTTGTGCTTATTTTTATGTCTGCGAAAACTTTCTAACATAAAATTAAATGGCAAAAATTCGTTTGCTAGCATAAAATTAAGTTATGTCCTTATTTTCCCAATACTCCTGCGAATGGTATTAAATATTGTTTCTAATACTCCTGCGAATGGTATTAAATGTTTAACGTATTTTGATTTGCTGAATTCAAGTAAAACTTCATGTCGCCTGCGAAACCATAACTAATACTCAAATGCAGGACAATGTATCTCCCATTTACACCCCATATTTAAGTCAATTTTAGTTGCAGGCTCACACACAAGTCAATGGGACAGAAAGCTTTCGTGTAACCCATTTGTTTCTCATGCGGCTTTGGTGAACACCGCACGAGGACGAGAATGCATAAATCCATGCATTCATTGACAGCGACATACTGATCCCCGATGATACTAAAGAGGCCGGGAGGGGCGTGGCCATTTGTCATGTTAAGCGTGCATGTGTGTGTATCTGTGTGTGTGTGTGTGTGTGTGTAACAAACTACTGTGTGCATATTGACATATTGCCAGGCAGGCGTATTTAAATGGATCCTGTTCTGATTTTCGATTGGCCACCAAGTGACCGCGCCATAAAAATAATCAACATAAATTGTTAAGAGCCAAAGGTGGTTTGGATGCGGGGTAGGGTAGGTACGGTAGGCACACGTTCGGTGAAACAATAACCATAAAAATAATAAAGCAAAACAATGGTTGAATATTTATGGCTACTATGCAACAAAAACAAAACAAAAAACAAAAGCGCGAAAAAAAAAACCAATGAAGAAAAATAGAGATTGTTATGCGCCCAAATGACTGTGAAAAAAAACAACAACAACATCAGCCAAATGGAAAACAGACAAACGGCAAACACACCCCCATCTCCCCTACCCCTTCCCTCGTTCTTTCTCTAATGTGCAGCTGCGTCTGGCTATGTAAGCAAATCAACAGCCGACAACTGCAAACAGAGCAAAAGCCAAATGCTGCAATGGGAATTGTTATAGTTGTTAGGCTGGAAAAGCAACACCCACACACACACACAACCATGCAACCATACAAATACACAGAGAGTCCAAATTATACACGCATCGTTGGTTTTAATGCCCGTTACCTAGAAAAGTTGGCCCAGTTTTTGCCCAACATCCAATAAAACACAGATCCTTCAGCCTTATTCACTTTTTGGCGTATTTGTGTCAGCATGTTGTTACCCAACAAGCAACAACCAACAACACATACGCCTATATAAAATCAATTTGTTACCACTTTAAATATACGCTATTAATCGTTGGGCATGTGCATTTTGTCATCGCTTTTGTCTTTACGAACAATTTGGCAAATTTTTACTTTTATGAACTTGTTTTTTGGGTTTAAGTGTTTGAGATAGATATTTTGAGGGCTCCCAAAAATGTTTTCATAATTTTTTAAAAATACTGTAAATGCAGAATAACTATTTAGTTCAATCTGTAACAAAAATGTTTTTTTTTTTAAATCGGTTTACTTTTGACAAAGTTGTGTGATTTGAAAGATTTTAACTACTTTCATGAACTTTTTTCTGAGTGTTAATGTTTGAGATCGACATTTTCAGGGCTCCCAAAAATTTGTTCATAAATTTTTTAAAAATAAACTGTAAATGCAGAATAGTTATTTAGTTCAATCTATAACAAAAACACCCTTTCTTTTTGAAATCGCTTTACTTTTGACAAAGTTGTGTGATTTGAAAGATTTGAACTATTTTTTGTTAAGAATATTTATTATTTTTGAGTTACTTCTTCAGCTATTTTTATTTACCTAAACAATACTCATCTTCTATTTCCCTACATGCTCTTTACAAGCGCATTTCGTATTCGTTATCGCTTTCATTTCAATTTGTATTTGATTGCAACGCTTTAAACTTGTCCATCTACAGATATTTGCCAACTAAGCCCTCAAACAACAAAAGTCACTTAGCTGTTGCATACTTTTTTGGGCAACGCTGCCGAGTCCGCTATCTCGCTCTGTCAAAAGTTCGAGTTGTATGCGTGTGTGTTAATCTGTTATGTGTTCGCGTGTGTGCACTCAAAAAAGAAATTATAGAGCAAGAGAAAAAAAAAAACGATAAAGAAAAGTAAATAAACAAATATGCAAATGTAGTTTTTGTTAATGTTTGTTGCCTCGTTGTTGGCTTCTGCTGCTTCTTCTTCTGCTGTAAGAGGCAAGTTCTATCATCACCCCCGTTACTTAAGATTTGTTTCGTTTGCGGTTTTTATTTTGATTTCATTTTTTATTCTTCTTTTTGACTTTGCAGCTTGCCTAAAAGTTTCTTTATGTAAATAAGAAATTTATTTTTATGTTAGCGCGCGCCTCAAGTTGTAAAAAATGTATGCTGTTGTTGTTGCATCTACTTGGGGCATCATCTTTACTTCTCTTCTTTTCGTTTTTTTGCTTGTTTTATTACCAGGCGCCTTAATTTAGTAGTTTGTACTGAAGTTGCCCCAGTTGCGACCCAGTACTAACTGTACTTTTGGGAGTTGTTGTTGTTCCTTCCCCCAAAGCACTTTTGACTGATGCCTACTCCTTTAATATTTAGGCTAACCTTTTTGAGTTTAATTTGCATTTTTATGCCACTGTTTATGTCCTGCCCCATCAACCTCAACATAAGTGAGTTATTTTCTTTATGGTTAGTGACTGCAAAATTAGCTTTATGAACTTTTTATTAATTTATTAGGGATGTTCTGCTAAGAAGCTAAAGACTTGTAATAAACAATTTTAAAATTGTTTGATTAAATATTAACATATAAATTTGTCATGTAAAATATATAGAAAAATATTTTTTATAATATTATAAATCAGATAATTTTTATGTATGTTTGTTTCCCTTTCACGTTAAAACTATTGAATGGATTTGAATGAAACTTTATAGCAATAAAGCTTATGCATCAGAACAACTTATAGGCTATACTTTTAGAGCTTTTGTGTGTTTGGTTTGCTCTTTGTTGTTGTATAGTCCTTAATACTTTTCGAAGTGACAGCCAAAGAACAGTTCAAGATGTATCACAGAACTTTTCATAGAGACTTTACTTTACATTTTTATACTTTCTTCCCTACTTTCTACAACACTTTTGGTCTCAACTTTGTTTTACCAAAAAGGTATTCCTGCCTTTTTCTTTTATCATATTTTCATATAATATTTATAAATACATTTGCCAGCGCTTTGCCATTAGGTCTTAGGTTTATGCCTATGGATTTTGCTATTGCATGTTTGTTTTTAGTATTATTTCATATTTACACACACGAAATAAGCAGCCGCTGCCATCTAATTACGTCTCTTCGGGCATTTAAGCGCCTAATGGCAGCTGATTCCATTCACACGTACAATGTGCAAAAGCAGTCTCATAGATTTCCATTTACATACGATTTCATGTAATTCACACACGCGAGCGCATAAAATTTTGTTGCCTACTTTTTTGGATGTTTGTATGTTTGTATGGAAATCGATACGCAAGGGTGCAATTTACAGAATCGAGCGCAATCAAAGCCAAGTAGGAAGAGTCGAGCCAAAGAAACCGTAGCAGCAATTGGCACTTCATCACTTAAGCACCTGAGAAAAGCATTTTTCACTTTCAATTTCAAAACGGCATCGGCCGCGTCGGCGGCATGCCATAAAATCAAGCAAAAATTGCATATAGCATACATATACGGGAATATATACATATATACGGAAACATATACATATATAGAGACAGCGGGCTGTCAATTGAGCAGCTGTTGTGCAATTTACACGCACAGCTTCAAATTGACAGCCGGAAGACAGCAAGAGAAAAATTTATTTCTTTCCTCTTTTTATACCCTGAACTTATTTTAAAAATGGCTAAAAAGGGTATGATGGTTATGTGCAAGAGTATGTAAGAGGCAGAAGGAAGCATCTCTGACCCCATAAAGTATATATATTCGTGATCAGCATCAACAGCCGAGTCGATATAGTTTCGATAACTTTCTCGATTTCCGATATACACGTGTAATCGATAACAACAAAATCTTGAATTTGGAAAACTTTGTGATGCAGTTTGAAACATTAGACAGAATAATGACAATCTGTGAAATTGTTATTAAAATCGGTTAAGAAACACCGGATATACGGAGAATTGAAGTTAAGTCAAGTATGCAGGTCACACACACTCACACAGACTTGCAAGCACTGACTGTACGCGTAAAATATAGATTTCAGGGTATAGTCTAGTGGGTATTTCTCAGCTAGAGCCTGCTTACTTGTTTCCTTTTTGGGCGCTTTCCTTTACTATTTCGTGTGCACTTTGAGCGCAATCATAAAAAACAATTGAAATGTAAAATATATAACATTCGTTGTGATTTTGTATTGTGTGTAGTTGTCGTGTTGTTGTTGTTGTATTCTGTCACCTGTCTGTTGTTGCTGTCATGCTTTTAGCAATTGTGCGCTGATTGCGCATACGCCGAGTTATCCAAATGCACACGCAAGCAATTCGTATTGTAAATTTTACGCGATTTCTCACAAGCTAAACAAGTAAAAGTGCTAAAAAGACAATGATTAAGTAGGAGATACCCTGTAATTAAGTGTAAACTATCTTAGAACTTGTTTTGCATAATGAAAAGTTGATCAAAAGGTTAATTTCATTAACTATGCATACAACTACCTAAACCCTTCTTACCCTTTTTGATATGCTACAGGGTATAACAAGTACCACCACTTGTAAGTGTCTCTCTGTGTGTGTGTGTGTGTGAGGTTTTGGCCTGCAGCTTCTCACATGTTGTAAAGCCCAAAGCATCTGACAAACAAATTTCAGTTGCTGGCTTTTTTTTTTTTTGTTTCGGGGAACGGGTTTTTATCTTTTGCCATCTTTCTTGTCTGTTTTCTCGCCCGAGGCGTTTGTGGAGACGCCACTGCGACATGCTGTCAATAAATTGACAGCAATTGAAGGTTTATAAAACACTTTTGAGTTCTCTCTTAAGTCTGCAGCAACGTCTGGGTGAAACTCTGTGTGTGTGGAAGATACTTGAGAAAAAACCCAAAAGCAATAAATTTGATGGTAAAAATGATTTTGTGCACCTTTGTTTGCTTGTTTCTGCGAGCTGCCTTCAATTTGTTATGCTCTTTCTGGTTGAAAAAAAGGTTGGATATGAATATGATTGGGGTATTATATATTAAGTAAGTAGAAAAAAAGGTTAAGTTAGGATAAAAAGTATATATATAATATTAATAAAAATCTAATATTAAATCGGTATGAAAATTTGAATAACAAAAACACAAAAATCTTAAAGAAAACTATTAAAATAAATATAATATTTTATTCTGTGTTAAAATTCGAAGAACAGCCTGTAAGAGCATTCAATATTCGTCATTTCCAAAAGCGTTTTATTTTTAAACATTTTTTATTCAATTTTCCATCTTATTTTATGCCCGATAATAAACTCAAAATTGATTGAAAATATCTGCAACCATTTAAAGACTTTAACTAACGAAAGCTTTGCTTTAAACTTTTTAATGCCAAAAGATCTTAAACCACTTGTTCCTTCTGGGTTTTAAGTCCTTAGTCTAGTTCAGGCTTTAAATATTGAAAGTCCTCTTGCCTTTGTTGTATCAATTTGCTGCTCCTGGAAAATCCAATTTCACAAAAATTAGCCTCTTGCTCGAAATTAAAGCGCATTTCTCTGCAGAAATCAAAGCGACATACTCCGCAGTCCCACCCCCCTCTCCACACGCATACCCTTCCTTCCTTCCTTGTGCTTTGCTTCGTCTATGCGCAGCTTGTAATAAGTTCCTTTGAAATTAACATGTCACCGCCGAGAGACATTAACGTTCCTGCACTTTAAGCATATAGCTCTACTACCCCACAACCAAAGCTATTGGGGTTGTGTGTGAGTATATGTGTGTGTGTGGATCGCATGTGGATTGCATGTGCTTCAACTTCGAACGCTGTTAAACATTCTTCTCCTGCTGTTCTGTTCTGCTTGGGGTTGTTACTGTTAGGGGAAACACTTTGCTCGAAACTTTTCTCCAATGTTAAATATACAAGGAACTACCCCAACTTCATATCGAATGTTATTGTGGATTATAGAAGTGTTAGGTTAACAGATAACAGTTATGTTTAGGGTAGCAGGCCAATAATATTTTTATTAATAATATTTATTAAAAGTATTTGTATGCAAGTTAAAAGTACAATGAGTTTCCAGGAATGTATATCTACCTTCTCACTATAGTTTCTGCCTAGTATTCCACCTATTTCTCTCTCTCATATATGTGTCTGTCTTATCACTCGTCTACCGATAAGAACAGTACAACAACACACCTATGTGTTATTACTTCAACTATTACTATACTTCAGTATTAGCTTTATTATTTTAAAGCTTTATTCAAATCGCTTTAGTAGTTTCTGCTTGAAAGATTTACAAACATTTATGCAAACTTTCACCTTTACATATTTGAAGTATTATTATATATCTCAAATATCTGCAGCTAAATACACTTCTACTCACATTGCCACTCAACAACTTCATAAAGGCTGTCAATTCAAATTTCACTTATGTGTTCAAACACTTAATAAATGTTTGTCCTTGAACAATTACACAAATTGCCAATATGATTTAACCACTTTTCGCTTTCAATTACACAACCAATTACAACAGGCTCAAATGTCCTGTTACATACTCTTCCCTCTTCACTCCCTCTCTCACTTCCTCTCCCTCTCTCTGTCTCTCTTTATCTCTTTCTTTCCCATGCAAAGTCACAGGCTAAGCACAATCAATTATTTATAGAAAGTTTTCAAGTGCTTCAACACAATGCATATATAAATCAATCTTTGCCACACATCTACTTCATATGTCTAACCAGAGGCACTTACGTTTTCGTGGCAGCAACAACAACAACACGCAACATTTGTTAATTGCAATTTGTGCGCCACACACACACACATCATTAAATTCTTGCAAAACATGGAACTTCCGACAATTGTAATTAATTTTGCATGTTTTCTTTCTCTCTCTCTAAAACACTCTTGCTCTCTTTCTTTTGCAGGCAAGTTCAAAACAATTTTCACTGACAAAAGTTTTTTGTGTGTGAAATGTTTCAAATCACGCACCAAACATGTGCCACAATTATTGGCAAGCGCTAAAAAGCACGTTAAACAAAAACACTTTAAAAGCTGGAAGCTTAAAAAGCACGACGAACAGATACTCTATACTTGCGGAAAGTTAAGGTAAGTAGAAGAAATCTTGAATTTTGTATATTTTAAAAGTTTCAAAGATAGAAAGTCAAAGAATTTTCTTTTATGTTTTTCTTACTTTGCCTTTTGCTCTATCCACTCCCCATGCTCCTGCCAATAATAGGATATTTTTCGATTATGAATATTGCAATTAAGTACAGTCTGAAACTGCATTGTAAATTCATACACTCAACAAAATTGTTAGCCGCTCATCAAAAATGCAATGCGAATACAAAAACATGGCTTAAAAATCGACAGCTGAATACTGAATTTATATATTTATAAACTTTGCTTTGAGGATTAAAAAACTAAGCGTTAATCGAGTAAATGATGCATTGTTGTAATATCTCATTTCCATATGAATTGTTTGTATATTAATCGATATTTTAGTTGAGTTGACCCAAAATTTTGGGGCAGAGGTGGCTTAATTCCTGCCTAGAGAGAATAATGGGAACAACAATAACAATACAAATACAATGGTCACTAATCTAAGCAATTCGGCTTGTACTATTTGCATGGCCAAGTAATGCGTTTATGTAGATATGTCTGTGTGTGTGTGTGTGTGCGTTGGTTTGGATAGCACCCTAAAATGCATATGCATGTGTGTGTGTGAGTAGTTTGTTATATTTGCTAAGCGCTTACTAACACACAAACAAACACACACATACACACTCTCGCAAATGGCAGACTCAGCGTGTGGCAATTACAGCCATCTACATGGTCATGTTGGTTGGGTGGTAGGGAGGGGTAGGGTGTGTCTCGGGAGGGATACAATTTAAACTGCCACGCAAGGCGATTTGCATGAATATTATTTGGGCGGGGCGGCTAAACATCAAGCTAATTGGATGCATTCACAAAAACAAATTCAACATTATTTCGCCAAAAGTTTCACACCATTTTCATAGCATACTTTTTAGGGCATTGCTGTTTTACTATTGGGTTTGGGATAAATATGTGTTAAATGAATTTGTTGACATGTTTTAGTTGCTCTGTGAGGCAAAATAACTATTTTTAAGCTTTTATATTAATTTTCTTGAATATTTTGTGATAAAAACATTATTTCGGCAAAAATTTCACACAATTTTCATAGCATACTTTTTAGGGCACAATTGTTTTACTATTGGGTTTAAGATAAATATGTGTTAAATGAAATTTGTGATATGTTTTATTTCTTTTGTGTGACAAAATAACTATTATTAAGCTTTTATATTTGTTATGAATATTTTGTAATTTTTTTTTTAGCGTTTTTTAAGCGGTTTTAGTTTGGCGGAACATTTGAACAAGCCGGTAAAGTTAGTCCAGGTTGGCAAAGGCGAATCAGTGCCAATGTTATGGCAGCGTTTTGGCCAAATTGCCAACTGTTTTCAGTATGTGTGTGTGTATGCAAGTGTTAGAGAGGATACCTCGTTTCCCAATTCATTGTTCGTACAGTGGTTTTGGTTTGTTGTTTTTGTTGTCTCCTGTGCTCCGTTCGCTGGCTCCACTTGTTTGTCATTTGTTTGCAGATTTTTGTGTAGATTCTGCGGCTGCTTTTGGCGCTTGTTTAGTTTATTTATTGTTTGCATTGTCATTTTACAACCTTCGTTGTTGTTGTTGCAGCCAAGGTGTGCGCCACAGGAGAATCATAATTTTTTTGGTGTGTGTGTGTGTGTGTGTTTTCTTGTCGGCCTTTAAGCTTGAGTAATGTTTTTGCAAGCCTGCAACTGAAAGCGGCTCAGCTTTTTTTTTTTGCCAGCCGCCATTGTAAATAATAATGAAGACTTTAAGCTCTGCGAAATTAGCGCAATTTTCTTGCTTGTGTGTGTGTCTTCCCTGGTTTTGTGTGTCTGTGTGTGTGTGTGTGTGGGTTGTTTGCAGGTTATTCTTGGCATAATGAACTTAATTCGGTTACGTAATGTTTGCCACCAGCTGAGGTTCTTACATACATATATATATATATTTTTGATTAACATATGGTAGATTAAGAAGGCATAAGTAAAATGCTTGTGAGAGAATAATTTAGTTGATATTTCTTATGTGGTTCGTTAGTCCTTACTGTATGCGGTTTGATTAAGCTGAGAATTTGGGTTTGTGCCTTATAATATTGTTTGATATGTTGAAGGTGATGGAAAAAGGTTTATTTCAAGGGGTATAACTCTTGTGATTCCTTGTTTGTTAAGTGCCTTTATCTGATAAAGTTTTACCATAAATAAATCTCAGTCTCCTCAATCTGCGTTAAATCCTCTAACACACTTTAAACTTCCTGTTAAGATTCCTTTGATTCCTTATCTCAATTTCTAACCCAGTTACTCGCATTGTTTAACAAGTTTTTTAGCCGCAAATGAAAAGCACTTGACCCCGATTTGTTAACAAGCGTAACGCTTTGATCCACGCCTAACACGCCTCGAACCAGGACGATTGCCTTGACAACCCATTAACTTTAGATACTTTTTAACCCTGAGTCTCTCTTTGTTCGCATTTCGCTTTCCTGCAACGCATTTCAAATGCACTTTTTTATGTGTTTAAGCTTGCAATTCTTTCACAGTAGTTGTTTTTTAGTTTATTTTATTTTTATTTTATGTGTTGACACGCGCTTCCTATTTTTCGTATACTTTTTTATGTTTTTTTTATTCGTTCTTTTTTTTTTCGCAAATTTAATTTTGTTTGCGCCCAAGTTGTCGTATACATATTTGAGATTTCTTTGCTTGTCGCTTGTCGGGGTATTTTGTGGCTTAGTAGTGTGGCTTAGACAACTCTTCTAGCACTATGAGACACACACACACACACCCGCACACACTCGCACACACACTCGCACAATTGTTGTCATTGGTGTCCTTGATGCTAGGAAACTTACTGCTGCTTGAAGCTGAGGTCGCTGTCGCTTTTTCCCCATGTCGACGTTTATTTATGCAAATTTAATTTCCATACTAAACGTTCTATGCGTGTGTGTGTGCGTGTGTGTGTGTGTGTGTGTGAATGCTACGAAATTCACTTAGCTATGCCCAGTTTGCCTGGATTTTTACTTACATTTTTAGTGTGTTGTTCTTGCTGCTTCTGCTGCTGTTCGCTGCGTTTCGGGCGAAAGTATTTTCTTTCCAATTTCTAATATCCTGAATCCATTGAAAATGGTGAAAAAGGATATAATGGTTTTGTGCAAGAGTATGTAACAGGCAGAAGGAAGCATCTGCGACCCCATAAAGTATATATATTCTTGATCAGCATCAACAGCCGAGTCGATAAAGTTTCGATAACTTTCCCGGTTTCCGATATACACATGTTATCGATAACAACAAAATCTTGAATTTGGAAAACTCCATGAAGTATATATATTCTTGATCAGCATCAACAGCCGAGTCGATATAGTTTCGATAACTTTCCCGGTTTCCGATATACACATGTTATCGATAACAACAAAATCTTGAATTTGGAAAACTTTGTGATGCAGTTTGAAACATTAATCGAAATAATGACAATCTGTGAAAATTTTATTGAAATCGTTCGAGAAACACCAGAGATATGGGACATCGAAGTTAAGTCAAGTATGCACTATACTCGTTCACTCACACATACTTGCAAGCACTGACTGTACGCTTAAAGTATGAGGTTCAGGGTATCGTCTAGTCGGGATTTCTCGACTAGAACCTTCTTACTTGTTTTTCCTTTATTTTTATTCGTTATTGCTTTTTATCAGACCTGATAAGTGGAGTGGTTTCTGCTATCTCTTCTATGTTTTAGCCTCTCTCTCTCTCTCTTTCTTTCTGTCTGCCGGTTTTGACATTTTTATTATGCTGCGGCGTTAAAATTGTTTGCTTGCTAATAGAAAATGATTTTTTTCGTCGTGCTCCTACCACCTACTTTTGTTTTTTTGTGCTTCTGGCGCACTTCATTTGCATTCCTTGGGCAAGGGAGCAATGTCCTTAATTAAGTAACAGCGATATAGAGGAGGCAGAGCGAAAATGGAAGGAGATAGCGAGTGCATGCTGCTACTGCTACTTAAGCTCCTTGTCACATGTGCTTTGTTTGCCTGAGCCACTCGCATCATAAGCCAATCTCAAAAATGTCTCTGCCTTGTCCTTCCTCCTCTTCTTGCCTCTTTGTGCTCCATTGCACGATTGGCAAAAGTCAGTTTATGTAAATGACGCTCTGGGCTGATAAAACATTTTCGTTTTTTTCGCCTGCGCCTTGAATTCTTGGCAAGCATACACAAAATCCACTTGGCACTCATTTCCAACCCAAACCCATCCAACCACCTACACATACGTATTTCTATTGACCAGGCAAACTTTTCATGTGGCCCATTTTGTGGTGCGCCCTAACGTTCCAGCGTGGTTGCTTCCATCATTCCCAACAAACAACGAAAACTATATGCATCTGAATCGAATGTGTTTTCAAAAGCTGCTTGTCATCAATTTCAAACAAATTTTGGGAGTTCAAGAATATGTGCATAGAAGTATCCTGGAAATCTATAAATTATTTTCTAGTGTTTGGTTTTGTATGGGAGGAGTTTTATGTTTGTGACTTAAGTGTTTTGAAAATACTAAATATAAGTTTTTTGAAGTCCAGTTATACGAATTTAAGGTTTTTCTACTTGGTTTAAAAACTTGAAGAGTTAGATTCTTTATTTGAGAATTATTTTCCTGTAAGTCTGAGTTCTACAGTTCCAAAACCCTTAGCACAGGTTGAACTTAGTTCAAAAAGATCTTACATCTAACAACGTAATTCTTAGAATAAACATTTATTCCGCCATTGTTAACACTTGACTTTGCCATAACTCACAAATGGCTAATGAGCTTTAGGCCAACAGATAACCGACAATCTGTTTTCGGTGGGACATTGAACTTGGTCCGACGCGACTTTTGCACACATGGGGAACGATGAGCTTTCGGCATCCTGTTCGCTCACAGCGTGCGACTTTAAACACACACACACACACGTACATACACACGTACATATCCTGGTACGAAATTTGTAAGGTTGCTGCTTAAAGCTGGCATGCGGTCCGAATTGGCTTCAACGTGGGCAATGTGAATGGCGGAAAAAGAAAGAAATTATTTGGGACCCAAAAAAAAAAAGGTTGCAACATCTGTGCGAGCATTAAGACAGCGGGTGGCTACGTCCTTTATTCCCTTAGTCCTTGCGCAAAAGTTATCAACGCGCCATTTTTGCTGCTTGAATTAATTTTGGAGTGCAACAGCAGCAAACGGAGACAGCAACAAACACAGACAGACAGACAGACAGAGAGCAAAAAGATGAAACGACGGAAGTGCTGTGCCATAACGCCAAGCAAAAACGGAAGCAGCCATTGAAAGCTCCTGTTTGCGTCGCGTGAAAAGAGCTGGGCTAAAAAGGATTCCGCCACAATTTGTTTGATGTTTGCTACGTGTTTTCAAATAATTTCACAATTTTTATGCTGTTTGCTCTCGTTGCTGTTTGCCTTGTTGTTGCTCGAAAGTGTGGCAACTGCTGCTGTTATAACATATATATATATATATCTACTTTTTCCACTGTTTGCAACGTTTCTTTTTATTATTGTATTGTATATTCTGTTGTGATAAGAAAAACTGCAGGTAGAGTGTCCATTGAAGTCCAATATACAATATATATATATATATAAACTATCTATTGAGTTGCACAAAAGATAAACTGCTTTTTGTTGTGGTCGAAATTTATTGACAACGTGTTGAAAGCTTCAGTATAAATTGATATTTGAACACAAAAGTAAATGAATAGAATAGTTTTGTCATTTTTATAGTTAAGTTAAGGAGTGAAACATGAAAACTGATAAAAATCAAATGGAAAGTGATTTTTTGCTAATATTTAATGATTTGGTAATGTACTTTTCATCAACTCTTTCTTCAACTTTTGTATACCTTTTTCTTAAAACTTCTTTTCTTAAATGCTTTTGACTTGCATTCCAAAGCCTATCCATAAACATAACCTTCATTTAAGTTTTCTCATCATGCAAATGTCCTAAGAAACAAATTAACATTCTCAAAAAAAACTGTAATATATTCGAAAAATTGAAAAAGTGTGTTGAAGGCGAGAGAAAACAAAAGCAGCATAAAGTATACGTTTGAGCAATTCGCACTTGCGGCTAATAAATGGGTGTGAAATTTCCATAAAATGAAACTAAACGTAAAAAACGAACGGAAAAACACAGACACAGGAAAAGATGAAACACGGTGTCGTACGTGTGTGTGTGTGTGTGTGTGTGTGTTTGTGTGTGCCGGAAATAGGAAGTAGTAAAATCTGTAATAGGAAAAGAAGGCGAGGCACAGGCAGCCACACAAAACTAATTTCCCCAAGGCGCTGCAGATAAAACAACAACAGCAACAAATCTGTAAAAAGAGGAAGAGAAAGAAAGAAGGAGAGAGAGAGAGTGGGAGAAAGAGAGGTAGAAAGAGAAAGAAAGAGAGAGATGGAGAGAAGCATAAACTGACCGACTGACAGAAAGACAGACAGACGCACAATAAATTTCAGCAGTCAGGCATTAGCAACTTGTTACAGGAGGCTGGAAATTGGATGTGGGCGTGGCCAACGTGGTGAAGTGTGGGCGAAGAGGAGGAAGGGGGAGGCGGAGAGCTGCTTGTGCTACTGATGACCATCAGTTTGGGTCGTCCATCTCCTGCGTTTTATGCGAGTCAACAAATCCTATTGCCCCATAGGCAATGTCCTTAAAAAAAAGTGTATGTAAAGTTTTTTTTTTACTAACTTATTTGATATTGTTGTGGTATAGGTTTTTTTTGTTGCTTTTGTTTGACATAATTGATTGCTGTAAATGAAAAAGTGTTGAAGATTTAAAAACAATTATGTTTGTGTTAAATGAAAAGGAAGAGCAAAGTTGAAACAAATCTCAAACAATTTGTGTTTGTGTGAAGTAAATTGTAATTAATATAAGCCTATTCCACTTACTTTTCTCTCAATCAAACTAATTGTGTCAAGAAAGCTGACACACAACAAAACAAACCTCTTCCCGCTGCACCACACTCATTAGTCTTGGCTTCATTTAGCGTTGATGCTAATATATATAGATATTTTATATGATGTGAATAATTTTGTATATGGCCAAAAGGTGTTTATTAGCAACACGGGAATAATAGGCGTATAAGTAATATTATACAGCAGGTTTACTTTTATTTTCTTTATGGAATGCCTGCAGACATTACTCATACGTAGTGTGAGCGTATTTGTGTTTGTGTGGGCAAACACTGTGAGCCTCTTAAGAGGCCACTAAAAGCCAAAAGTCATAAAAGCAACAAAAATTCTCTAAGAGATGAAATAAGTGAAAAAGCTTGGCAGACAAATGAAATAAACTACACAGCGAACCAACAAAAAAAAACAACAGCCAAAAGGTGCTTAGGGTGGGCGCTGAGGTGAGGTAAGAGTGGTGGAATGAGCCGGGCTAAGTAAAGCAACAATTATGGCTAAGAGGATGGCTGGCAAGGCAACCGCCAAAAAGACGTCACGAACCAAACCAACAACGTCAGTCCAATGACGAATTTAAGCTTTTATGTATATAGAAAAAATAAATGTACATATATATATATTAATAGGATTTCCCTTCCGCTTTTGCCTGCTTTTACTTCTGCATTTTTTATACGCTCCTCTGATGTTGATTTTCGTGTGTCTGTGTGTATTTATTTTTCCGTTCGTCACACATTGTGCACTTTGCGAGGCGTTAAACAACTCATGCAACATGAAACAGAAACAGCATAGAAAACACATAACGAACAAGTAAGAAGGCTCTAGTTGAGAAATCCCGACTAGACTATACTCTGAACCCGTATAGTGCATACTTTCTTAACTTCAATACTACATATCTCCGGTGTTTCTGAACCGATTTCAATAAATTTTCACAGATTGTCATTATTTCGTCTAATGTTTCAAACTGCATCAAAAAGTTTTCCAAATTCAAGATTTTGTTGTTATCGATAACATGTGTATATCGGAAACCCGAAAAGTTATCGAAACTATATCGACTCGGCTGTTGATGCTGATCAAGAATATATATACTTTATGGAGTTTTGCAAATTCTAGGTTTTGTTGTTATCGATAACATGTGTATGTCGGAAACCGGAAAAGTTATCGAAACTATATCGACTTGGCTGTTGATGCTGATCACGTATATATATACTTTATGGGGTCGGAGATGCTTCCTTCTGCCTGTTACATACTGATGCACAAAACCATTATACCCTTTTTACCCATTTTCAGTGGATTCAGGGTATAAACACAGTAATGAGGTATTTAATTGAGCGCATTCGTTCATAATGCAATGCTTAATTTACTAACAGGTTATTTCACAAGCAGAAAAGAAGTGAAGCAAAGCTTGGCTAAGCTTATTGTTAGCTTATAAACTGACTTAGCCAAGCAAAGCTAAACAAAGATCTTGGAAATCGCAAAACAAACCAAGACAAAGTACACAAGAGACATTAAACTTATTCTTGCGTATACTTAATATTCGTCGAAAATTAGCCAAACAAAGCAAAAGTAACAAAAGGACTACACATTTCATTCAGATCGAACAATATGTTGGAGACTAACTGAAATCGATAAGTACGTGAAAAGAAAACATTTCGTTCATTGAAATTTGCATATCAGATGTTGAGTTGAATGAGTTTTGCCAGCATCAAGACCTCTCGGCACATATAATACATACACGGATATAGTACAAGTAAACATTTTAATGGCAATTTTCACATCACAACAGTCTTAGCTACACTTGAATTCTCCTATGAGTTATTATAATGCAAAATAGCTAAGAACAACAAAAGCAACTAATCTCAAGAACAACAACAACAGCAAGGACTACGACGAACACATGTCAGAGCCACAGATTGAACACAGATTTTCGCAACGAAGACGTCAACATATAATGCATATTTACAAAATACATGTGTACACATCTATTATAATACACACACGCACACACACACACACAGGCATATGTTAAATAATGTTTACTGCAAGTGTTTAGAAAATGGAATATATGCCAGCATTATAATGTATATGTGTGTGCTTGTGTTTGTGTATTTGCTTCGTCACATGTGCACTTGAGCTCTTGAGAAATTAATTTCAAGTGGAAATATTATAGCAGATGCAAAAGCAACCAAATAAACAAAATATGGCACAAGAGATGAAGAGAAAACACACACACAAACATAGAGAGACGACAGCTGTAAATTTTGATAAGCCCCATAAGACAAGAGGCAAAGAGATGTTGACACGCCCATCTAACTGACATCTATTTTTGCTGTCAACGTGTACGTATGTGTCTGTGTGCAACTGCAAGCTTGGAGGAATGTGTGTGTGAAACAGATTGTTTGATTAAAAATATTGTTTCATCGAGCTATACTTATTTATATTCCACATTCTTTGATATAAACTTAAACTGCAAACGAGCAAAGACTGTTAACATTTCAGGCTTTAACTTGTTTAAACTGAATTCTTTTAGTTGGCTTTCTTTGATTTTAGTTTATTTAATGTTTTTTTTTACTTTTGCTTTATTTGACTTAGTTAGCTATAAAAACTTTTGGAAGTCATAACTTATTCAAAACTTTACCGATTATCAAATGGCATACTTTAAAAGTCATGTCATGGAATCTACATTAATACTGCATTTTCAGTTTAGAATATGATTTCCACTCGAAATTTATGAAAAAATTCTGCCCCAAAAAATCAACTAAAGGATAGGTCAGAACTTTCCGAAGTCAAAACTTCCTCAAAACTCAACCGATTGTCAAATGCAATACCTTCTAGATCATGTCATGGAATCTAGATTAATTCTGCATTTCCAGTTTAGAATATGATTTTCACTCGAAATTTATGAAAAAATTCTTCCCAAAACAATCAACTTGAGGAAAAGTCAGAACTTTCTGAAATCATAACTTTCTCAAAACTCAACCGATTATCAAATGCAATACCTTATAAGTCATGGCTTGGCATATAGATTAATACTGCATATCCAGTTTATTTTGTGATTTTCACTCGAAATTTATAAAAAAAAATTTCCAAAAAAAAAATCAACTTTAAGATAGGTCAGAAATTTCTGCAAACATAATTTCCACACAAATTTGATTATCCCACAAAGCTAAATATTTCAAATATCATCACTTCAAACGATTTGAATTAAAACACATTTTCTTCAAAAGCTTATCATGTTGTTAAGGAAATGCTTTTAACAGATTATTATATCAATAATCCAATTGGCGCCACACAGTAAATAAAAACTTGAACATACGCATTTAACAATGTCAAAGTTCAATGAAATTTGGTTAGCCGAATGCGTCAAATTAATAAAAATACTTCTAAAATCACTTTACAAATTGAGAGAACAGGCAGCAAGGACAAAAAAGCTGGAAGACTATATTTTTTTTTTAATAGGACAAGAAAGAAGAATATTGAGTATTGACGGCAGCGTCTTTAACTAGTTGGAAAGGCACAAGAATACAATGCGCAATGAAGCGTTTATATATATTTCATTTACCATGAAGCACTTACGTATTGCTAGCAATTTTTCTGCATCGAATGAAATTGAAGTTTCTTTTCTCGCCAACATTCCCCCGCCCCCTCTGACAGACACACCCACTGCTATCAATATCCTGGCAAAATGGAAGCGAGAGCCAATCAACAAGAAATACATTTACTCACTTTCGCCTTTGCGCTTTTTATGAAATCTCGCATGCTTCATTTCATGGGCATAAAACGAGAAATCGTAATGGGTGGGAGGAGAGGAGGAGGGCGTGAAGTGGGCAAAACATTTGTTCATTTCCCTTTTTATCCACAACAATATTCATATTAGCGTCCAAATTTTCGCCCAGACGCGAAAGCTACAACTCCAACAACAACAACAACAACAATTGTGCCTTGGTCCATGATGATTTCCAATCTGCATTTGCCAGGCTTTTGATGTTGAAACGTTTTACTTGTCTGTCCGTCCGTCCGTCTGTCTGTCTGTCTGTCTGACTCTGACTGTTTGTTTATGTTCGAGCTGAAGCTTCCGAAATGAATTTGTAATACGGGCAATCGGCAGTATTATTTATAACGCATTTGTGCTGATGCTTTTTGTATTTATAGCATTATGCTGAGATTTATTTTTATTGCCAAGTTATTACGCTTATCGATATGGTAATAAATTTTCTTCGCTCCCAAAACGCTGGCGCGGCTCAGTCTTCTTTCTACCCCCAGTGAAAGCAGCAAGCTTAACAACATCTCCCCTTTTCTCTCACAAACTCTTCCTTACCCGCACAAAAGTTCACAATATTTCGGTTCTGAAGTGGATTAAATTTGCTGTATCACAAGTTTATGTATTTTTGCTTGCATTTTTATACCCTATAGGAAGTTCGAGTACGAGAAAGGGGTATACAAATCTGCAGAAACTAGAAAACATCAATTTAATCTATTTAAATGACCTATCGATAAATATCGATAACCCTTAAAATATCAATAAGTAACTAAAAACGCATTTTATTATGAGAAATTGGTTTATTGTGAACCTGAAAACATTTTTATTAATATTTTAAATATTTTTTTTAGATGATTTTTTTTTTCTTTGGGCATTTTCTTGTCGAGCATTCTGTTTATGACTTTTCGCTCTTTATTTTTGTTGTCTTTGCATATTTACTTTTGCCAAAATTTGATTGTTATGCCAAGTTTTAAGCAATGGCAATGGCAAATGCTCTTTGAGCCATTTTGTTGCCAATTGCGCAAGCCCTTCAAACGAATTTCTGCAATTGGCCAAGTTATTGCGTTATTCGGTTTGTTTTTTTCTCTTGACTTGACTTTCTCTCTATGCCAGCCAAGTCGTTGAACTTACAGTTTATTTTTGCAGTTTTGATTCTTTATTATTTTGCTGGGGTTTTTGTTTTGAAACCACATGAAAGCACAAATAAATTATTTAAATTTTGCTTTTGTATTTCAGTCAACATGAATAAGTTATTTTTACTCTTGCAAGTGAGTGACTAATAGGAAAGGAAAACTGCATAAATTATGCTACGAAAAGTGACTAAATATCGAGCTTAAGATAAAAGCTACATCTAATCATCTCTAGACTATAATGCTGTTTAGTCAAATCGCTTGTTGCTTATTTTCAAACAGGCATAACACTCACATTCTACAATGCAATAATAGTCAAAAGCAAACCATGAATGCCTAATTAATTTGATTCTGTTGTGTGGCAAGTAATGAGCTTTATTACAATTTGCAATGATCATTATGTGTGTGTGTGGCAGTAAATCGAGCAACGCAATGAACTCTTGACCAAAGAGCCAAACTAAATTTCAATTACGGTGAAGACTTCCTGCCTAGCCAGAACCTGGAACCACACACACATACACACATACAGTATCTATGTGTCCAATGAATGTCGTGTTCATTGCGGCCATACATTTGAATTAGTTGGACACAAGAATGAGAATGTATGTTATTAATGGATAATTATGCTAACAAGTCAATGGACTCCCCCAAAACACACAGTTTAATTAGAAAAGCTAAACCTAAGGTCGCGACGTTTTTGAAATAAACGAATAGTCCTCCTCAATTCATTTCGAATCGAATAGCTAACAACTCGAATGCAACTTGATTAGAACTAAGCTCATATGATTAACGCAAAATGCGCGTGTAAAAGTGTTGTTGTCTCGATTTATTCCGATGCCTAAAGGCATATAATTCAATGCGGCTTAGTTGTTGTCGTTCTTGCTGTGTGTCAATATTGTTTGAGTGTGTGTGTGTGTGTGTGTTTGATTCTAGCTTGTGTGCGTGCGGAATTCAATAAAAATTCTAATGGCTTTCTGATGATAATCTCATGGCTGCAAAATCAAACAGCAAACGTTGCCCCGGACAATATTTGCACTTTGCCTTGCTGCTGGTTTTTTTTTGGGCCTTGGGGCCTTGTTGGTTGTCCTTAGACACGATTTTTACTCCTGTATTGCTTGGCTTTTTCTGCTTCCTCTTCTTATTTTGGTAATACTCTCTTAAAGCGAGTAGTTGAACTTGTTTGAGAAATGTGTGCAAAAGGTTTTTGGTTCGTTATCAAAATCCGTTTATTAGAATCAGAATGAGATTTGATTTTGTCAAGTCTTTGCTGTCAACTTACTTTATTGCTCCTTATATATATATCGATTACGATTTTCGATTAATTTTAGTTGTAAGCATATGTTTAATTCGGTTTGCCCAACTTAGCTAGTTGCTTTCACATGTTTTTCGTGTGGAATATTTTTGCAACGCTCAATGCTGCTGTCAACTAGACAAGGACTTCGATTGAATTCCTTTATCGCTTTGCCACGCTTGGATTTTTGTTGTTGTTGTCAGGCTTGTCTGTTTGTCTCTGTTGCCTGGTGGCGTGCGTTTACTTGACTCTTGTGACTTCAACTTCACGCTTCGTTAACTGTAAATTCCAGGCAAGCAGAACATACGTTTACACCCACACACACACACACACGCTCTCACCTTTAACACTACCGCTTGCCTAGTTATTGTTGCGTCAGGGTTAACATACACGTACACATACACATATATATATATATTTGTTAATACCTATGGAAATGGCTTTTGGCCGACTACTAAATTCGATTGGCTTTCATCCTATTTGCCGCATTTGCTGCTTGGTTAGATATTTTTATTTTGCACGCCTTTTTTTTTGGTGAGTTCTTCCTTAAATCTATTCATGCCACCTGCACCCTGCCTTCCCGTCTCTCTTTCTCTGTGTGTGTATAATTCGCACATTGACATTTTGATTGGCATTGACAACACACTTTTTATACCCTGAACCCATTGAAAATGGTTAAAAAGGATATGATGGTTTTGTGCAATAGTATGTAACAGGCAGAAGGAAGCATCTGCGACCCCTTAAAGTATATATATTCTTGATCAGCATCAACAGCCGAGTCGATATAGTTTCGATAACTTTTCCGGTTTTCGATATACACATGTTATCGATAACAATAAAATCTTGAATTTGGAAAACTCCATAAAGTATATATATTCTTGATCAGCATCAACAGCTGAGTCGATATGGTTTCGATAACTTTCCCGGTTTCTGATATACACATGTTATCGATAACAACAAAATCTTGAATTTGGAAAACTTTGTGAAGCAGTTTGAAACATTAGACGAAATAATGATAATCTGTGAAACTTTTATTGAAATCGGTTGAGAAACACTGGAGATATGGAGCATTGAAATTATGAAAGTATGCACTATACTCGTATACATACTCACACATTCTTGGAAGCACTGACTGTATGCGTAAAGTATAGGGTTCAGGGTATAGTCTAGTCGGGATTTCTCTACTAGAGCCTTCTTACTTGTTTCTCTCTGTGTATAGGAATTGACTAGAGAGCTTTTTGTTGCTCTTGGTTGATCATATTAAAAAATACCACAAAACCGTTTCAAGCTACACAATGTCATTCCATTGCACACGCTGCGTATGCGTAATTTGTTAATCTGACTTTCGTTTTAACTTATGAAAATAACCGCTGGTTACAGACGTCTGGTTAAACAACTTTTTGCTCAAAGAAGCTTTAAAAGAAATGAAATACATGTAAATGAAATGAATATATAGCTCTTTAAAGAGATATTTTCGCATAAGCAAATATATATCTTTAATCAATTGTAAGTACTTTTGAACAGTTGAAACGAGCCTTGAGCGAAAGGCGATTAACATTCGGCAATGTAATTAAATAAATTGAAAGCCTCTCGTTGGCGCGGCCTGTCAAAAGCCAAAAAGCCCTCAAAGGACACCAAAGTTGGTTGGATTATTTATAAAGCAGGTTACTTAAAAAACTCTTTGAGAGCATTACAGGTGTATTTATAGACTTTTACTCTTTAATGTTCTCTCTCTCTCTCTCTCTCTTTGTCTTTCTCTCTCTTTCTCTGTCTTTCTTTTTCACTGTTTTTGTCCCTCTCTGTTCCTTTGACGCTTTAAACAGGGAAACTGCTTGCTTGCAGAGAGCAGACCTTCTGATTTTAAATTAACTTGATAATTATATGAAAAATCTTATAGTTTTAATCAAAGAGTGAGAGAGAGAGATAGTGAGAGAGTGGGAGAGTGAGAGGGAGCGAGAGCCAGAGCAATTAGAGACCTGCTTAAGATTGCTCTCCCTGTTTCTCTCTGATTGTGTTTGTTGTGGCACATAGGAGACACCAAATTGAAGTCTGTTGGGGAAAACCACACGACAATTTTGTTTTTTCTGCTAGCGTGTGCAGTTTTCGTTTGGTTGAGGGAAGAGAAGGGGTTGGTTAGTCAGGGGAATAAACGCTAATAGCGAAAGCATTGCTTTTAATTGGCTCTCATTAAAAATTAAAAGCAGCGGCAAATTGAAAATGAGACCAACTCCATTTAGCAGCAGTAGTTGTTGTTGTTGTTTCCTGCAACCCCCCCTAAAAATAGTCTTGGCCAGCTGCAATTTCAGGACCCACAAAAAAAAGCGTTTAGTAGCAGTCATAGTTGTACTTGTTGTTGTTGTTGTTGGTTTTTAATTCAAAACCAGAGTCCGCAAAAGTTTTGTCGCTAATTTGTTTGGCTGTTTTGCACGCAGTTCCCCTAAAAACCAAGCACACACTAAATGTACATATGTGTGCGAGTGTGTGTGTGTGTGTGTTTACAGTTTTAGCATTTCGCTTTTACTGGCAGCTGTTTAGTGCCAAGAAAATGAAATTGAATCCTATTTCACGCTCATCAAAGTTCCAGTTGCGTGTTACCACTAAAACCGCAAAGAGTTTTGCGAGTTGAGTTCAAGTTTAATGACTTTTTGGTGGACTTTTGAATAGCGCACATACACATACAACACTTGTAATTAGTCTATGTATGTGTGTGTGTGTGTGTGTGTGGGAAATGTTTTGCGGCTAGTGAAAGTTTATGGGTCAAATTTAGCTTGGTGTCGATTATTTGAATGTTTCGGGGAAATGTTTTCGAGCTAAATGCTGTGACAACTTCGTTTTGGCTTACCAACTTGGCTAATTTTCATTACCATGCGCGAAAAGTCATTTCATTTGATGGGAAAAGTGTTGTCTATAAAACTGTATTGTTAATATGAAGTGAGGCATGAATGAATCTAAGAAAAAGTTCTACTTCATAAGAAGTAAGGCATGAATAAACCATCGAAAGAGTTATCCTTCATAAGAAGTAAGGCATGAATAGATCGTAGAGAAAGTTCTACTCCATAAGAAGTAAGGCATGAATAGATCGTAGAAAGAGTTCTACTTCATAAGAAGTAAGGCATGAGAACAAACCATAGAACAAAACCATCTACTTCAATAGAAGTAAGGCATGAAAAAATCATAGAAAGAGTTCTACTTCATAAGAAATAAGGCATGAATAAATCATAGAAAAAGTTCTGCTAAGGCATGAATGAATCTAAGAAAGAGTTCTCCTCCATAAGAAGTAAGGCATGAATAAATCATAGAAAGAGTTCTACTCCAAGGCATAAATAGATCATACAAAGAGTTTTACTTCAGAATAAGTAAGGATATGAATGAATCATCGAAAGAGTTCCTCTCCATAAGAAGTAAGGCATGAATAAATCGTAAAAAAAACTTATACTTCAGTAAGGCATGAATAGATCATAGTCAGAGTTCTCCTCCATAAGGTAAGGGATGAATAGATCGAATAAAGAGTTATACTTCATAAGAAGTAAGACATGACTGAATCTACGAAAGAGTTCTACTCCATTGAAGGAGGCATGAATAGATCTCAGAACAAGTTCTACTTTATAAGAAGTAAGGTATGACTAAATCGTAGAAAAAGTTCTGCTCCACAAGAAGTAAGGCAGGAATAAATCCTAGAAAGAGTCCTCCATAAGAAGGCATGAATAAATCGTAGAAAGAGTTCTGCTCCATAAGAAGTAAGGCATGAATAAATCGTAGAATGAATTGTACTCCATAAGTAGACATGTATAGATCGTAGAAAGAGTTATACTTCATAAAAGGTAAGGCATGAATAAATCGTAGAAAAACTTATACTTCAGTAAGGAATGAATAGATCATAGTAAGAGTTTTGCTCCATAAGAAGTAAGAAGTGAATAGATCGTAGAAAGGTTCTACTCCATAAGAAGTAAAGTACGAATAGATAAGAAGTAAGGCATGAATATGTCGTAGAAAGAGTTCTACTCTATAAGAAGTAAGGCATGAACAAACCATAGAACAAAACCATCTACTTCAATAGAAGTAAGGCATGAAAAAATCATCGAAAGAGTTCTTCTTCATAAGAAATAAGGCATGAATAGATCGTAGAAAGAGTTCTACTCCAAGGCATGAATAGATCGTACAAAGAGTTTTACTTCATAATAAGTAAGGATATGAATGAATCATCGAAAGAGTTCCTCTCCATAAGAAGTAAGGCATGAATAAATCGTAGAAAAACTTATACTTCAGTAAGGCATGAATAGATCATAGTAAGAGTTCTACTCCGTAATAAGTAAGGCACGAATAGATCATAGAAAAAGTTATCCATAAGAAGTAAGACATGAATGAATCTACGAAAGATTTCTGCTACATAAGAAGTAAGGCATCAATATACCATAGAACGACTTCTACTCCATAAGAAGTGAGGCATGAATAAGTCTAAGAAAAAGTTCTGCTTTATAAGAAGCCATTAATAGATCGTAGAAAGACTTCTCCTCTATAAGAAGTAAGGCATGATTAAACCATAGAAAGATTTTTGCTCCATAAGAAGTAAGGCATGAATAAATCAAAGAAAAAGTTCTCCTCCATAAGACTTCAATCTGGAATATATTTCGAACATTCCAGTCAACTATCAAAACTTAGTCAATGCCATTTGCTTCTATAGTCTTCACAGTTACATAGCTTAAACTTTCATAGCTTTAACCTCTGACTTCTTAGACTGAACTATCAAAAAACTCGCCAAGCTTCTTGGAAATGAACTGTTAAGAGTTGACGCCATTTTGTTAATCAACTGCTTTTTGAACCTTCTTAGACACCATTCCCTAAGCAGCTGCTGTTGCTAACCTTTCACCTAGCTCAAAAGCGTGCCACACTTAAATAACCATATAAAGGTGACAACACACACAAACACACACACATATATATACATATACACAACACACACACACATGCAAAGTGGCACACTCCCAGACAGGCAGAGACACTGAGACAGGGATATTGAGGCAAACCTAAGCAAACAGACAGCTGTTACAATATTATTGACTCATACCGCATGCATGAGGCACACAAACACACACCAACACACATACACAATGGGACACACATACACACAAAGCCACTCAAGCAGCTGTTCGTTGTCACAACGAGCATTTTGTTGTTCTTCTTCGTGTTTGGCTTCCTTTTGATTTGCCACTTTTTGAATTGATACGTTGAACTTGGCATAAAATTAAGTGCTCCATTTTAATTGAATTCAAGTGTGTGTGCAAGTGTGCGCGTGTGTGTGAGTCAATCTGTTGTCAATATAAATAGCGAGGGAAAATGGAAAGCGAAATCTTTTTTGCATTTTGGCCATATGCTGCCAATTGTGGGCATGGCCCAAACCCATGTTTCAATTGTACCTTTTCGAAGCGCAGTTTAACACAAAAACGAAAACGAAATTCCGCAGCAATCTGCGCTCTGACATCAGGCACGTTTTCTATTCCGATTCGATTCCTTCTTTTACTTAAAGTGACAGCTGCTCTGGCTGCTGTTCAGGCAATATATATTTAGATCGTGTGTGGTGTTATCTGTGAGATTGAAAAGGTTTCCTTAACAGATTTTTTTTTGGTACTTATTTAATTGTGTTAATGTATTTTAAAGTTGATTATTTCTTAGAAATATATTAAAATGCCGAATTAAATATTTATAATATTTTTTTTTTTACTCTTAAGTATTTTCTTTTCATTTAGCAAACTCTTTTGAAGCACTTTTTCTATCAATTTTTGATGAAATATTGTCGAGAATTTATTAAAAATGAGATTGTCGTTGGTTAAATATGTTGGAAAATTGCTCAAGTTGCGTGACATGTCGCTAAAAGTTCACATTTTGCCACTTGCCACAACCACACCGCATAACTGTTGACACTTTTTCTAGCGCCCGGGGGTGTGTGGGGTGTGCTTGGGGAACGCTTAAGCTGTCTGTCAGATAACGATGACGTTGCCAATAATGTTTTTTGGAGGCTTCTTCTTCGTCCTCGTCTTCCTTTTTGCCGCTCAACGAATTTTACAGCTTTGGCTTTTGGCGTATGGTTAAAATTGGATTTAAGCGACAATTGACAACAAGCGCGACGAGCGGCAGCAAAAAACTTGTGAAACTTGTCAATCACAGTGCAAACTTCAGCCATCAACAACACGAACATTCATATACATACGAATACAGACAGACTTAGAGTCACATCAGCCATGCCCCATTTTGCTGATAATGATGTCAAAGCGTGTTGTTGTACTACTTAACAAACGCCACTTAAACGCAACCATCCCCACCTAAACCCACCCACCCACTCTCTCTTAGTGAAAGCTTCAATGTCAGCCACAACTTTTCGTGCTTTTCTTTGCCAAAGCAAAATATTTTGCTTTTAATGAAGCTCAAAATTTAGTGCTCTCAAGTGTTTTCGCAAAAGTTGCGATTCACTGCACGGTAATTAAACCCCATATGATATTGTTCGCCAACATAAATAGATAATACATAGATTATACAGATTATATAGTCACTTAGCAAGCGATGACTTTCACATAAAATGGTTTTGATAGAACAATTAAGTGGAGACAGGAATATTTCACTTTTCCTAGCTTTTCTTTTTTGGCTGCAATTAAATATTTAGTGCGCTTAAAATGTTAGCGAAAAAATCTATTTGTATGTATGTATAGCTTTCTTTACTTATTTTTTCTGAGCTCTCGGAGCTTTGCTAAACATTATACAAATGTTTATTTAACACATTTGTTGATTGCTTCTATTATTTATTTTCATTTGCCAACATTTATTCGTGACTCAAAAAAGTATGCAATAATAAATATTTATTTATTTTGATGCTTGCTTTTTATCTAACAACTTTTATATCAACATTTATTCGTGACTCAAAAAAGTATGCTAAAAAAATATTTATTTATTTTGATGTTTGCCTTTCATCTAATGCTTTTTTAATTTAGTCCATTGTTCATTCTTACATATGTGCAATCTCTCTCTGCACATGTTGCACGTTTCTTGTGGCAACTTAAACGTTTTCAATTTATGCAACAAAAAGTTTTGCCACAAAATTTTTGTGCAAATCGGAAACGCAGCAAAATTTTTAAAAAATGCTTTCACAGGCATGAAAGAGCCTTTCGCTCTCTCGCACTCTCTCTGTCTCGCTTTCTCTCTCCATCTGCTAGCATAAAATGGCGAACCGGAAATGCACAAAATGCAACAACAAACTCAAATTCCCGGAAACACATTTTTGTGTGTGGTTAATAATAATGTTTGTAGATTGTTGTTCTGTTCTTTATTGTTGCTGTTTTTACTCACGCATGCTAAACAAAAAGCAAATTAAGCACACACACACACACCCACACACATGCACACCTATAAAGTGAATTTTATTAAAAAAGTTTTTCCAGATGTTTTTTCCTGTTGTGCCAAAATATTTGTTGTTGTTTTTTTTTATTATTGTGCATTGTTGTTTGGGCGTTCTGTGTTGAGCTTGGCATTGAGAAATATGTCAAAACCCAAGCTGGCAATTTGCATTTACCATGTGTATTTAGAATGTGTCTGTGTGTGTGTGTGTGTTTGGGGACAAACTAACACCTGTCCATGTCAACTGTTGACGTTCTACAATACTGAATTCTAAAAACATTTTTGGGATAATATTTTGTGTGCCTTGTCAGCACAGAAACACTCTCTCTCACACACACACACACACACACACACATCTACATAAAATATAATTAAAAACAACAAAAGACATCAGCTTGATTGTGGGTAGGTGTGTGAAAATTTTGTGTAGCATACATTTTGGGGCACAGATTTCTTGCATATTTTTGCGTATAAATGTTGGCTTTGCCTTAAATGCAATTATTGTTACGATTATTGTGGCACAAATGCAAAAACAACTCACAAAATAATTGCTTTATTGTGGTCTGCTTAATTATTGTTGTTCTTGTTGTTGTTTTCTGCTTCAGTTGACAAATAGTTAACATTATGTTCAAGTCTAATTGCTAACATCAACACATACCAGCTGTAATTTAATTGCGTATGCAAAGACTTATGCCATTAAAGGTCTTACTTGACATATTGAAATATTTGTCGAGCATTTTCTTTCAACAATATGAATTTTGAGTTGTTAAAGTTGTTCGATCTGTAAACGAAAGCCAACACACAATTGTCAGCTCCCTTTGCTGCTGCAATTGAAGTTCAGTTTTGAATTGTTTTTGGCAAAAAATCAAGTATACGCCTCCGTTATTCAGTTGCGTGCGTTCTGGGTATCGGAACGTTGTACGTTTGCTTTGTTTGCCCAAATCGAATGACAGCCCGAAAAATTCACGCTCCATTTGAAGTTCATGCCGTGGCTTCGTTTACGCCTATCACGAACAGCCAGCGACGAGACCAGAGACCAGGGCCAGGACTCTGTGGCTGTAGCCATAGCTAGCTAGCTGTTCCTGTTCCTGTTGTTGGTAACATGAGCCTTACACGTGAGCGACAGTTGAATGGATCTCATCTCAATGACCTAACAACAAAAAGCAGAAGGCAACATTCGTGTCCCCCCCCTGTCACACTCATTAGATAACGCCCACAGAGGATTCTCTCCCTCTTCCTCGCTATGTGTGTGTTTTGCTTTCTGAATTTTGGTGCTGGTTATTTCGTCACTTGAAGAGTCGTCGTCCCATTGCGAAATGGTTTTTTTTGCATAAAGAGCCATTCTCAAAAACGGTTTGCTTGCTTTCGTCCTGGCTATTGTTGTTGTTGTTGCTGTTGTTATTGTGTGTGTCGTGTTGGCAACAATTTTTGGCCTGCAGGGGCCAGAAATTGCTTTGGTAAAGTCTCATGGCCGGATAGCAGATAGCTCGATGGCCACACACAAAAGGTTAACCAATTTTGAAGCAGTGTGCGGTTAAGGGCTATCGTCAGTGTCTTATGATTATGGCCGGGTCGGACGGATTCGCTCATTGTTTGAAATTGTTTTCAAATTGGTTGAAGATTAACCTAATTTGTAGACAGTTTTCAACATAAAAAAAGGTATAACGAGTATGAAGGCTATAGTAGAGAAATCCCGACTAGACTATACTCTGAACCCTTTACTTTACGCATACAGTCAGTACTTGCAAGTATGTGTGTGTTAATATCAATGATCCATATCTCCGGTGTTTCTGAACCGATTACAATTAAAATTTCACAGATTGTCATTATTTCATCGAATGTTTCAAACTGTGTCCCAAAGTTTTCCAAATTCAAGATTATGTTGTTATCGATAACTAGTGTATATCGGAAACCGGGAAAGTTATCGAAACTATATCGACTCGGCTGTTGATGCTGATCAAGAATATATATATATATATACTTTATGGAGTTTTCCAAATTCAAGATTATGTTGTTATCGATAACATGTGTATATCGGAAACCGGAAAAGTTATCGAAACTATATCGACTCGGCTGTTTATGCTGATCACGAATATATATATTTTATGGAGTTTTCCAAATTCAAGATTTTGTTGTTATCGATAACATGTGTCTATCGGAAACCGGGAAAGTTATCGAAACTATATCGACTCGGCTGTTGATGCTGATCAAGAATATATATACTTTATATGGTCGGAGATGCTTCCTTCTGCCCGTTACATACATTTGCACAAAACCATTATACCCTTTTTTTCAGGGTATAAAAAGGTATAAAAAGTGCTTAAGTGTCTTTTTTCCTAGAGTTTATATTAAAGTTGTGATTGTTTGGGAAATATTAAATTAAATCATATTATATTTACAGTACTAAAGATTTCGTATCTTTGCCTTTTAAGAACTTTTCTCGCAAATATTTAAACTTTCCTTACCTTAAAAGAATTTTGCACTCGGATTAGATTACAAACTCATCAAATCGCTCAATTTGCAGCAGACAATATTTTCTAGTTATAATTGAAGGAGCCTCTCTGCATACATATATATATATATATGTACATAGTGTATATAATCGTGATGCTATTCAATATGCATTCAGTGTGCAAACACATCTACCTCCTTACACTTCCCTCTCCCACCTTCAAGTGAATTGACGCCTGGCAATTTGCAGCTACTTGCAGTGTTAGCCATCATCGTCTTGGCATCTAATGAGATTATGGAATTATGTATTCATAGAGCAAAAATGATGTCAGACGATGACTTAGACAATGGCCGCTAGCCAGGAATCAAAGAGTGGGGGCGGGGTGGGCGTTTCGGTGCGGGTGAGATTTTTGTAATATAAAGTAGAAGAAGAATAAAGTGAGCGGAAGACAAACGCAAAAAATGCTAAAAAAGAAGCGAGCAAAAATAAGAAGAACGAAGTCGAAGCAGCAGCTGCCAAGAACTTCATTGGATCTTGCCTCACCTCACCTCTCCCTTTACAACTTTTTAACTGTTCACGTTCAAGTCGTGGCATCTCAGTGCTTAGTTTAATGTATTTCCCCACCGAAAAAACCCTCCCAAACTTTTCAGGACGACCTGGACGTCGTCCAGAACCACTTTTCGCCAAGCTTACTTCCGTCACATTGCAGCCGTTTTATTTGCAAATAAACATATATATATATTTCGCCATGGCAACGTTTCGAGACTGCCTGCACTTTTTCATAACATTTTGCCTGCTTTTGTACTTGTTTTTCCTTTTTTTTTTCGGGGCAATGATTGTCCCAGACACACACACACACACAATGGCCGGGGAGTCCCGCTGCGAGCCAGAAAGAGAAATGCAGCTGCAAAACAATAAACGGGAACAGACTGAGAAGTGTACGAAATCGCAAATCTATGCGAAACCAAACACTGAATAGAGAGCTACTTTAAAAACTAAACACAGTGGTAACTGTTTAAAGTGTACTTCAAGTGGATATCGCTCTCTGTGTGTGCGTGTCAAGAGTAGCTTAGAGTTGAACTATGGAATTGGGTTGAGAAAAGTGCTGAAATGTTGTAAGTAGCTTGATCTGACTAGCAGCTAAACTATATGTACAGAAAGAGGGAAATAGAGCTACGAAAAATGTGAGATAAAATACTCTAAAAATCTGTTTTAAAGTATATTCATATACTGATATATACTGCTTTGATACAGTCATATCGAAATGCTACTTTAAATCGTTTTGGATTCTAAATTTGAGAAAAGTGCTGAAATGTTGTAAGTAGCATGGTCGGACTAGCAGCTAAACTATATATACAGAAAGAGGGAGTTAGAGCTACGAAAAATGTGAGATAAAATACTCCAAAAATCTGTTTTAAGTTCGTTTATATACTGCTTTGATACAGTCATATCGAAATGCTACTTTAAATCGTTTTGGATTCTAATTCTGAGAAAAGTGCTGAAATGTTGTAAGTAGCTTGGTTTGACTAGCAGCTAAACTATCTGTACAGAAAGAGGGAAATAGAGCTACGAAAAATGTGAGATAAAATACTCTAAAAATCTGTTTTAAAGTATGTTCATATACTGATATATACTCCTTTGATACAGTCATATCGAAATGCTACTTTAAATCGTTTTGGATTCTAATTCTGAGAAAAGTGCTGAAATGTTGTAAGTAGCATGGCCTGACTAGCAGCTAAACTGTATGTACAGAAAGAGGGAGATTAAGATAGGTGAAATGTGAGATAAAATACTCAAAAATTCTATTTTTTAAGTATTTTTAAATACTGACTTTGATACAGCAATATGAAAATGATACTTTAAATCGTTTTGGATTCTAAATCTGAGAAAAATGCTGAAATGTTGTAAGTAGCATGGTCGGACTAGCAGCTAAACTATATATACAGAAAGATAATACTGACTTTGATTCAGGCATATCAGAATGCTACTTTAAATCGTTTTGGATTCTACTTTACAAATTTCATTGTGGAAAATGTCTGTAACTCATACAAAGAATTTATCAATGCTAACTTCGATACAAATTTTCATTTAGAAAAGTAAAAAAAATACCAAAAATATACCAAAAATACCAAAAAAATACCGAAAAAAATACCATTCAAATCAAACATCAAAGCAACATACTTCATAAAGACTCCTCACTATATGCTCTCCATTGTGGCCTTCAATCAAACTTAATTAAGCTAAGTATTATGCATGACCCACTTTCACAAACCCAAATACAAATATTTGGCTCATCAGTGTGTTAGTATTTTTGGTATTTCTTGCAAAGTTTTGGCCCATAAATTTGCCTCAACGCTTTAGACTAGCTCACACCCAAACTTTAAATGACTTACGGAATGCTGCAGCGCTCACTTTTTGGCCCATTGCCTTCAAAGTTAAAGGAGTCAGAAGTCTGTTTGCTGCGAAACGCATAAGTTGAGTCTACTTTAATGGCAACCTTTAGGCTTGATTGTTATTAAACTAGCCAAGTGTAAGATGTTTAGTGTTGATAAGCGTGCAAAACTTTTAATTGAATTTCTCTTTTGCATTTAATTGGCTCAATTTTTGTTTTTTTTTTGTTTTTTTTTTTGGCTACAGCTATTGTGTGCCCTAAACAAACTTGTAACACAATTTCAATAGCTTTATCTCTGTCTCTGTTTGTCTCTGCCTTCACCTACCCTACCCTTCCCCTCTCTCCTTGTCACTTTCACTTGTTGGAACTATTATTGAACATTTGCCAGTTAGTAAATTAGAATATTATAAGTTTTGGCACGCGGCCGCAGCCTTTGCATAATTTAATTATCCGCCGCCTTCCAATGAATATTTCATGGCACAAAAGCTTTTAAACGCCTCTTTATTTATGTATTTGGCGTACAACAAAACAAACACCACTCATCTCTACCCTCCCCTAACAACTCACCCTTAGGCAAAGCAGCACAAAAATTATTTTTTTGTTATTGAAAAGTGCCAAGAAAGTATTTTCAAAGTGTTTTTCTTCGCGCATTTTTAATTAAATTTGCGTTCGTTCGCAAATCTGCTCCAAAAAAAAAATATATCAAATACAAATATAATTTACGAAATTACATTTTCCGCTAATTGGCAAAGATAGCAACTTTCTCTCCACACACACACAACTGCGCGCTGCATGTACTCCGTTCGAATTTTCAATTGCTAACCAAATGGGAGCCATCGGTTTGTTGGGGACATCGTTTGCTGCTCTGCTGCGGTCCGTCGTTTAGATAGCAACAACATACAAAATTGATAAACAAACATATGCCAAAATGCATCTGACCAAACCCCAGCCCTTTCTACCCCTCGATATCGTCCGTCTCACTTCTGCATATAGCATGTACAAACTCGTTAGAGTTGAGCTTTAGCGTGACACGAACGATAAAAAAGGGATAAAGTTTTGTGTTTAGTGTAGAAAAAGGCATAAAGTAAGGATCAACAACTGCTACTTAAGTGGAGAAAAAGTAAAAAGGCTCTAGTTGAGAAATCCTAACTAGACAATACAATGCTTGCAATTATGCGCTTATAGTGCATACCTTCTTAACTTCAATGCTCCATATATCCGGTGTTTCTCAATCGATTTTAATAAAAATTTCACACATTGTCATTATTTCGATTAATGTTTCAAACTCCGTCTCAAAGTTTTCTAAATTCAAGATTTTGTTGTTATCGATAACATGTGTATATCGGAAACCGGAAAAGTTATCGAAACTATATCGACTCGGCTGTTGATGCTGATCAAGAATATATATAATTTATGGAGTTTTCCAAATTCAAGATTATGTTATCGATAACATGTGTATATCGGAAACCGGGAAAGTTATCGAAACTATATCGACTCGGCTGTTGATGCTGATCCAGAATATATATACTTTATGGGGTCGGAGATGCTTCCTTCTGCCATTCTACCCTTTTTACCCATTTTCAATGGGTTCAAGGTATAAAAAAGGATTAAGAATAACAAAAATAAACTGAAAATATTCTTAAAATGATTCGCTTTAAGTTTTAATAAGAATAATACAGCAAGAAAGAGTTTTCGATAGGAAACTCTTTCAGGTATGAGAAACTCGTCAGTCATCTTGTGTTCCCTCTTCCATCTCTAGCACTCGTCCATTTGCATCTGTTTGCGCTGCTATCTCTCTGAGGCTGTGTGTGTGTGTGTGTGTGTATTGGTTTATGTTTGTGTAGGCGCGCGGACTTAAAAAAAAGTGTTCGCAAGCCAATATTGATAGCATTTCCCTGGCGGTAAGTGTACATCGAGGAGGCTGACACCAAAAAAAAGCGGTTTCTATTGCTCCAATTACACTAGCGGTATACCAACCAAAAAAAGAGGAATATATTGCGCGCGATATATGTGTGTGTGTGTGTGTGTGTAGGGATGACCACGTTCTCATCGAGCATCGCTGGTCACACGGACAACTGCATATGCGAGGAGCATGCCTCGAATTTTAGTTTGCTCTTCACATGTCCCTGCTCTATATGTACATATCAATTGCGCTGCGGTTCTGTATCTGCATTTGTGCATGTGTGTGTTTCTGTGTGTGTGTGTAGTGAGGCATGGCTGCATTTATTTGGGTGTCTAATGAAATTTTACTCTTCAAGTTACGTACAAATTGTAAATTGCACTAAAGAAAATAAATACAATAAATATAACAAGCACAACACTAAACTTTCATGCATAGTGCAATAAATATGAACATCAAATTTATGTTTTTTTTTCATAGAAACATAAATTTTTATTGCTTAAAAGTATTTGAGAACATTTTTCAGAAGATAACTTTGCATATTCAATGGCATTTATGTGTAGAAAACTGACAGTAAAACGTAGATAAGTATTGGTTTTAACATTTTTTTCATAACTTGCTTACCAAAAACAAGGCTAACCAATATTTTTGCATATTTTTTCAAATATTTTGTTTATTTGTGAAAATATAAATGAACCACAATTTTAGGCAGTTTGCTAACCGCTTGAACATTTTGCTATTTTAAGGCAATTGAAGCACTTGGGCTAATTACAAAACACCAAAAAAAAAGGAGGCGTGAAGTTTAGTATTGAGTGCGCAGGCAGATAAACAGAAAAGCTATAAAAAAAGCATTGCCTATTTATTTGGGCCAACTATACGAAATCAGTATTTTCATGTTTGTGTGCTTGCGGTAGACTGTGTGTGTGTGTGTGTGGCATTCAAATTTATTCAAAACAATTTTATTCAAATCGCAAAAAACTAATTCCGGGCACGTACGCTCAAAAAACAACAACAACAACAACAACTACAGACTTTTGCTAATAAAAGGCAAGCTTCTCCATGCTAGTAAATTCGTATATCTATACCAACATGTGTGTGGGTGTGCGTATGTGTGTGTGCGTATGTGTGTGTGTGCGTATGTGTGTGTGTTTGTATTTGTTATTAGTTTTTGCCAACGTTTCACAATTGTTTTTTTTTTTTTTGGCCCCGCACAGTTAACGGCGAATACTCGTATTTTGTGTACTGCCCAACAAATTATGCCATTTCACATATGTGTTCTATGTGTGTGTGTGTGTGTGGGTGTGTGTGTTTATGCATTGATTGTATTAGCTTTTTGTATATGCGAGAGCGGGGAATTGAAGGCATTTCTCTTGTAATTATGTCTAATTTTATGGCCAACTCCCCTTTTTTGCCCCAATGGTCAAGGGAACAGTTTGCTATTTTATGATTGTTATACTCTGTGAATCTATATAGATAAAATAAGTGTATAATGATTCAAACAACAAAGAAATACATATGAAACAATACACAAAAATAGTTTTGAGTTGAAGTTTATCTTTTGCTTCCTCACATGAAATCTAAGGATTAAAAAAAGTGAGAAAAAATATTTCTGTTTAAATTTTTTTATCAACTTTATTTGTTTTGAAAGAGCATCCTTTTAGTCGCCTAGTTTGTTCGTTTTGTTAATTTTTGTTGTCGCATTGATTTTCGCTTGTGCTAATTGTTGTTTGCCCATAAACTATATTGATTTTATGCTTCTGTGGTCATTCGCCGTAGCTGTTAATTAATTGTTTTTCCGATGCGAACTCCATTGTTGCCGTGCTCTGTTGCTGATGATTTAATTTTTGGTGCAATATGTCATTTGGCTGATTGAATTTGGCAGTCAAATACTTTAGTTTCCATTGTTTTAATTGTTGTCTTTTCAAATAGTTAAAAACATTTATTTTCCTACTTGCATTTAAGTTTGTATAAAATTGATTTAATTATTTGTTTGTTTTTCAATTTAATTCAATACAAAATATCACACTTGTTTATTTGATGTATTCGCATTTTTAATGTTTGACTTTTAGTCAAAATTGTTGCCATTAAATCATTTAAAATATGTCATTTGCTCAATTTGCGTTTAAAGCGAGAAAATCAAATCATTTGACGAACTTTAACATTTTGCCTGGCATCAATCATCATTTATGTTTGTGTATAGAATTTTGTCAACTGTTTATTTTTCTTTTTGCAATTAGCTTTTAGTCTATGAGAGCTAAAACACAAAACTCAATTCGTTTGTGTTTTTCTTTGCTTAAATTAAATTTCTCAATTGAATTGACAAACCAAACTCTCTGTGATTTCCCCCCCAAAAAAAAAGAACAATTAAGGAACATTGACCAACAAAATGTCAGAGACTATATAAAAAGACGGAAGCGACTACACAAAATCAAAAACCAACATTAAATAAGCGATGGCGCGGACATAAATTGTCAGTGTGTGTGTGTGTGTTGGCATTTAGGTGAGCGTTAACAAGCCAAGTTGAGCCGTGTATAATATTTTCTAATTTCTCAATTTCCCGCACATTGACATCCGAAACTAATAAAAATAAATCGCACTTTGATATCCGCTTTTTCATTGCATTTGTTTTGTTTCATTTTCATTTACAACGTTTTTCGTTTTGTTTTGTTCTTTCATTTTTCTTTTTTTTTTCCTACTCGTTTTCATTTCGCTGTCTGCCTTTTCCGTTACGTTTTCAATAATCGTTAGACACACACACACATACATAAATACTATATATTCAGGCAGATATAGTGGCTGTCATAGCCAACTGCCCCGGGTTTGGTCAGCACCACAATTTTTATATCATTTTTGGTATTCTTTGAATATCCTGTAAATGGGAAAAATCAGTAAATGGGTGTATTATAAAGTTGCCACATACAAAATAAGGCCCATTTGACTCCTTTAAGTGTAAAGACAAGTAACAAGTATTATATATCGATAAATATCGATAAAAATCGATGACCGATCATGTAGAAAAAAATTATGCATTAAGTTGCTAAAATGATGATTTTTGTTATTTTTTGAATCGATAAAAATCTAAAAAAGTTACAATTTCAAGAATTTTATTAAAATCGATAACCGATAACTAAAAAATTTACAATTTCATGCATTTGATTTAAATCGATAAAAATCGATAACTGATAATAAAAAGGAAACGATTTCAAGCATATGATTTAAATCGATAAAAAACGATATCCGAGAAAAAAGTAACAATTTCAAGCATATGATTTAAATCGATAACCGATAACTAAAAAGTACAAATTTCAAGCATATGATTTAAATCGATAAAAATCGATAACCGATAACTAAAAAAGGAACAAAATCAAGCATATGATTTAAATCGATAACTGATAACTAAAAAAGTACAAATTTCACGCATATAATTTAAATTCATAAAAATCGATAACCGATAACTAAAAAAGTAACAATTATAAGCATATGATTAAAACGATAACCGATAACTAAAAAAGAAACAATTAAAAGAACTTCATTTAAATCGATAAAAATTTATATAAATCGATAACCGATAACTATAAAAATAACAATATGATTAAAAAATAAATTATTCTTTAAGCAACATCTGATTTTCTACAGAGTATCTATTGAACAATCTCTTTTCACAAAATCTCTAACTTATTTTTTTGTTTCATTGTCTTTGCCACACTTTTTGGCCTGGCGAGTTAGCGCCAACAATAAATAAATGCGCGCACAATTTCACCGACATAACGCACACACACTCGCACACACACACACACATCGGAAATTTATAGATCTGGCCGGATGTGCGTCGCTCCGGTGACATACACAGATACAAGCGTAGTAGTAAATGCCAGTGAGATACGAACCTAGCGCAAACTTATAACTTTAGCCCACTATTAACGTATGCGTGTGTGTGTGTATGTGTGTGCGTGTGTGTGTGTGTGTGTGTATGTTCGCGTGTCTATTACAAATACAAATAACAACAAAATGACCAACTAAATAAATAGTTTTTGTAACCACACACACACAGACATATACAGCCAGGAAGCGCGAGAGAAAGGGCACAAATAGAAACTCTATACTCAATGGGCTTCAAAATGATTCTGTCTCTGTTCGCCTGTGTGTGAATAAAACTTTAGTAAGCTGCTTAACTTTAAGTGAACGTTGAACGAAAGTCATTTAATTAGCGCCACAAAAAGAATTGTTAAAGACTTAGTTGATGAAAATGTGGGATTAAAACAAATCGACTGGAAAAAGTTATGATTTATAAATGAAATAAAAATAAACCCAACTAAATGATGGGAAAATTCTTCTTTTTTTTTGTTTATTTAACAGTTTTTAATAATGTTTCGACACCATTTAAGTGTTAACGTGCCCGAATTGAAACTTCAACTAAATCCTCAACGAATTTCATGACAAATCGTTTACAATACTTTTACTTTAAGTCCGTTGACGTCGCTTCGTTTCTAAATTATAGATGTGAGGTTATAAAACGCCTCAACAATGATGTTCCCCTCTTTGCGTTTCATTTGTACATGTGATTTATCTCGTAGCAGCTTCAATCCTTTTATCCCATGCTTCTATACATTGGCACAGAGTCTCTTTCTAACCCATTTACTTGCATCCCTATACTTGAAATAAAGACAGCATTGATGCTGCTGCTTCTTGTGTTGCATCGTAAATCCTAGCACAAATATATATATATATATATATATCGCACACAATACACAATATATATATACTTATAAAGAGAAGACGTGTACTGCAAGCGTATTATTGCTTCAGTTTTTAGGTCGCAGCACAATAAAATAGCTCAAGTTGTTGATGGAGCAAAACTGTTGTGTGTGTTGGATAGAGTATCACTTGCACCCGTCGACTATCTCCTACGTATGTCTGTCTGCACTGGGAATGCAACAAAGCTGCTTATCGCTTAACGCTCAGTGTAATGCGTTTAAGCTTGATGATTGATTTGGAAACACAAGTCCCAACCCGCTTCCCATGCTTCCACTCTTCTTTGCTGCAACTAAGTGTGGTCGAGTCGGCTTGGTCAAAAACTTTCTATGGCCAGGTTTGCTATGTATGTCTGTATGTGTGTGTGTGTGTGTGTGTGTGTTTGGCACATCCAAAAATTTAGCTGCGGCGCCATTGTTTGCGTTCATTTTATGTTGTTGCCTGCGTTTTATTGACTTCTACTAGGACGACGGCGATGATGGCCGCCATTGTGCCCTAAACTAAAACAAAGTACTGTTAGAAGCGCTTCATTCACACACACACTCCGTGTATGTATGTATGTGTGTGTGTTTTCGGTTAGTGTTGGTTATGTGCTCGTTATGTGCGTGCGTGTTACTGCGCAAAGATGGCTCATAAATTTCGCGCCTTTTCGCCTTCAATATTTGGTTTCGCTATTCGACAGTTTATAACGTATACGGTTTCGCATACACTGTTCTCCTTTGAAATGCTAGAAAGAGAAAAGAAGAAGAAGAGAAAGGAATGGCAAATAATTTACTTTACTTAAGCTAAATTTTTTCTATATCTCCAACTTCTCAAAAATATGCTTTAAACAAGTTCAACAAAAAATTCTTTAATAAATATTTTTTTCATTTATTTTTTTTTTCCAAGAAAGAGAGTATTAAAAATCCAATATATACTACAAACATTTACTTTCTATATATATCACAATTATTTTTTATTGTTTTTTTCTTGTTTTTGGGCTGCGCAAAAGTTTTTTGTGTATTTTTCTTGTTTCTTTTCGGAATTTAATGACTTTTGCCAGCACTTGGCTAGTAAATCAAATTGTTACACTTATTTCGCATACATATATATATTTTGTTCGCCTCTCGTTTAATTTAATTATAGATGTTATGCCAGCCAGTCAGACATTTGTAATGTGTTTATCGAAAATCGTTTGACTTCAATTTTTAAAAGAAAAAAACTTTAGCTTTAGGCTTCAATATTTATGGGCACTAATTAGGACTCCAAAAAAAAAGTCAGAGGCAATCAAGGGGTAGGGGAGAAGCGCCACAAAATCAAATTGGAAATGAAGTACACGCACACACACACACAAACACACACACACTGTAGGAACTTTACACGATTGCCACCGGAAATCAGAGGAAACGAAGTAAGGCAGAGGCAGAAGTGAAGAAGTGGAGAGAGAGAGAGAGAGTGTCACTACCAGGAAGGCAAAAGTGAACTTCCGTAGTGCAGGCTTTCGCATAGGACCTCCAAAAAATATATATATGTATGCACGAAAAAGATGAAAGAAACCGGAATTGAGCTATACAAGCAGATATAAATTTGTATCAGAAATGAAGAGATAGACACCGCAGTCGAAATGCCCAAGCAAAAATCGCTGCAACAGTGTGGTAGCTGCGGCATGTTGCTGTATTGACTTGCCACAGCCAGAAATTTATATGCACATACATAACTTTTGGGGGCAGCAATAAGGATTCATGAGCGTTAGCCTTGGAAAAGTTAAAGAAACAGTCAGCAAAAGTATTAAAAATATAAATGAAAAATCACATTTAATAATTTTTAAAAACAAATATAAAATATTTAAATCTTTATTGCTTGTTTTATGAATATACAAATATATATTCTAGTTAACATTTTCGTCATCAAATAATATTACTTTCCACCCTCGAATCCTTGGGCAAACATTGCCAATGAAACAGTAAAAAAATAAAAGAAAAATCACATTTAATAATTTTTAAAACAAATATAAAATATCTTAAACTTTATTGCTTGTTTGAAGAATATACATATATATATTTTAGTTAACATTTTCTTCATCAAATAACCTTACGTTCCACCCTCATTGGTGATATCACTGGGCAAACATTGCGTATACTTTGTATTGTGAGTCATTTTGACAAGGCCAAGTATGTCAGAACATTCCATTTGTTGTTGGTTTTTTTTTTCCAAGAATTTACGATGCGAGCGACACTTGAAAACGCACTCTGCATGCACTCAACTTATGCAACTGCAACTGCAACAGAAAACTGCAATGCCATCAACACTGGCAACTGCAACACTGTGTAAATGACATTGCAGCTTTTTTTTTTTTTTTTGGGGCTTGCCACTTAACACCCCCGCTCAAACGTTACAAGCTCCAAGCTGACCACAATACACTTACACACACACACACATGCGTGGGCTTATCCCAGGCTCAATCCATTTCCCCTCCCCATTCCCATTTAACTGTGTTGTTTTTTGTGTTTTCTTTGTTGGACAGCGCCAGTGTTGGACAGCGGTTGGCTCAGGTTGGCCTTAACACTTGTTTTAAAAATTTGTTATTGGTTTTCTTTATTCACTCGTTGTTGTTTATTTGTGTGCGTGCGTCTGTGTGTTGTGGCCATGTGGAACACGTAAATCGGATCGCTTTTTCTTCCCTTACTACCAACTCTCGGAAATATTGTGGACTTGGTGTCACTTTGCGTTTGGCTTTATCGGATTGCACGTAATATTGCTGACAAATTGAATACAATTGCGTTTAAGCTGAAAAGCTCATTAACGAAATTGGATAGCGCCGCGACATTGCACCCATCGCATATTTAAGGTTACAAAATTAATTTTCAACCAAGCCATATGCGAAAAAAAAATTACAGAAAATAATAATCACAAAGTGTGTTTGACTAGCAAAATACTCAGTGGTTAATAAACAGTTTATATAAGTAAATATTTAGTTCTACTGTAGACCTGATAATATTTAATCGGCAAACAGCTTAAACATCAATTTCTCTTATACTATATATTTTTTTAAATTTTTATCATCTAAAGGGCATATTTGTTTCCACATTCAAAGTAAATATCTCAAATATATTTTTTCTCCACTTTTCATCAATATTTAATGGATACAATTTGCCAATAAGCCTATCGACAACAACAACAAAAAAATGATACGTTAATCTGTTCATCGTTGTCCCGTTATGTGGCTTCAATGTATATATATAGATATTTTTTTAATCAAAATCTGAATTTTTGCCGCATTTTGACTGTTGAAAGTCAACGCAATTATTAAATTAAATAAATCACTTGAATAACCATTTTAACGACTTGAAAGAGTTGTGAATGCAATATGTATATCCTTTAGCATTTGCTAATTGAGTTTTACATTTCTTATCTAAGGATGCTCAAAAGTTTTGTTCTCCAGTCATTTATACCCTGTCGAAGTATTAGGTGGAAATGAGGTGTTTTGGTTGGGTTTGAGCGAGGGAAAGAGTTGGTTTTTTCAGGTTTAGAGTAACATTTTGTTGTGGAAACTTATGTTAGTAGTTATTTTTTCTTATTTCTGTTTAAGTTCCAGAGTAAACTTTCAGTCTGAAGCGATTCACATTGTGAACTTGTATTACCTTTGTTAAAAGTTTTTCACATTTTGTTTTGGCACATGTGAACTAAAGGACAAACAAATGAAACAAGTAAGAAGGTGAAATCCCAACTAGACGATACCCTGAACCCTATACTTAACGCGTTTAGTCAGTGCTTGCAAGTATGTGTGTACAGATATACTCCATACTTTCTTAACTTCAATGTTCCATATCTCCGGGATTTCTCAACCGATTTCAAAAAAAATTTCACAGATTGTCATAATTTCGATTAATGTTTCAAACTGCATCACCAAGTTTTCCAAATTTAATATTCTGTTGTTATCGATAACATGTGTATATCGGAAACCGGGAAAGTTATCGAAACTACATCGACTCGACTGTTGATGCTGATCAAGAATATATATACTTTATGGGGTCGGAGATGCTTCCTTCTGCCTGTTACATACTCTTCCGCAAAACCATTATACTCGTTTTACCCTTTTTCAATGGGTTTATGGTATAAAAAGGAGAGCAGAGAGCTTGGCCAGCTGAGAACATCAAGTAAATGAACTTAATTTCAAGCAAATGATATATGAGAAAAGTTTACATTTAAATGTTTGCAAAATGTTGGAGAGGAGTGCCAAGGACGTCGTCCAGTTCTGCTTTATGTTTAGTCGTCTGGTTGTCATCAGTGGCAAGCACGCAACGTTATTGTTCGTACCCCCAACCGCCCCTCCCACCCACTCGAACAATGTTGCATAATATTTGCGTATTAAATTGCTGAAAGAGAACGCAAGGAAAGCCGCACACGTTTTACACACTTCAGCAACATTTCCGCCTGTTAAATGTTTGGTCATTACATTGGCATAAAATCATTTTAAAATGCCAAGCATTCCTCCCCCGCCCACCCTCTTCGCTCAGCATGGACACTGAACAGCTGGCGCGTAATTTTAATGAGAATATTCATTGAAGCCACAATTGAGACAAGCAAAGTGGAGTCACGTGGATTGCCCTGCTGCTGCTGCTGCTATCTCTCTCTCTCTCACTCTATCTGTTTTTGCCCCACTGTGGTTGCGTGCGGTCCGTTGCGTGAAGTTAGTGAAAGATTGGCCGCAGCTCTTTCCGGTTATGGCAACCAACCCAGCAACAACAACAACAACACCAACAACAACAGTTGCAGCACTTAATGTAATGTAATTTTATGCTGTTGGTTAATTATTCAGCAAATTTTCAGCGTGGGCGCAACTCCTTCTGTTTGATGTCACAAAAATTTGTCTGTAAAAATTATTTATAAATTTTGTATAAATATCATCCAACCAGCAGGTGCTAATATTTTGTCAAATTGCGTGACGAGTCGACTCAGTTTATTTTAAATAGGATTTTAGTCGAATGGCAAACCAACTTTTACATCAGTTTAAACGCACTTCAACTTTTAATTATGAAGCTGAATATGTTTTTGTTGCGTTTAACTTTTACTTTTACATGAAACTGTTTAAATTTAACTAATTTGCTTTCAGTCACGCTTCGCATGTGTTGGATGTTCTTCTTTTTTTGACTTCCTGTCGCATTTTGATGTGCGCGTAATTCAATTTTATTTACATGTTCGAAATATGAAATCGGATTTCCTTTCCCTTTTTTTTTTTGATAAGCATTTGTGACAATTTTGTACTTTATTTATTTGATTTTGAATACTTAATGATTTGACATTTAAAATTCAATTATTTGATTCAAGTAAACCCCTTTAAAAACTTTATGAAACGAACTTCTACTCTTTGTATCCTGAACCCATTGAAAATGGGTAAAAAGGGTATAATGGTTTTGTGCAAGAGTATGTAACAGGCAGAAGGAAGCATCTGCGACCCCATAAAGTATATATATTCTTGATCAGCATCAACAGGCGAGTCGATATAGTTTCGATAACTTTCCCGGTTTCCGATATACACATGTTATCGATAACAAAATCTTGAATTTGGAAAACTCCATAAAGTATATATATTCTTGATCGGCATCAACAGCTGAGTCGATAAAGTTTCGATAACTTTCCCGGTTTCCGATATACACATGTTATCGATAACAACAAAATCTTGAATTTAAAAAACTTTGTGATGCAGTTTGAAACATTAATCGAAATAATGAGAATCTGTGAATTTTTTATAGAAATCGGTTCAGAAACACCGGAGATATTGATCATTGAAGTTAAGTCTAGTATGCACTATACGCGTACACTCACATACTTGCAAGCACTGACTGTACGCGTAAAGTATAGGGTTCAGGGTATCGTCTAGTCGCGATTTCTCGACCAGATCATTCTTACATCTTTGATGTATATTTTTTGGAAGAAAATCCTTTAAAACTTTAAATATTTTAATTATGCAATACTACAAATTGATTTAAACTTTGTAAAAAAGGAGCAATAAAGGCTTCACTATGCCGGCTCTCTCGGCTGCGTTTGTTACAACTTTTGTGGCGTTCAGTTACCTGACCATAATTTAAAGCAACGCAACGCTTCTCGTAAAGATATCAGGTGCGTGAACTTTTTGGCCAAAAGCTGCATTAACCAAAATGCCATTTACGCTGGAACGGAGCGGCGAATGAAGGCGTGTCGAGTGCCACGCCCACTGAGGCTAGCTTCTGGCTGCTGTTAAATTAAAAGCAAATTTCCGACACTCAACAAGAACAAAGCAGAGAGTCAAACTCATCCGCTGCGGGTTGGTGTGATGCTGTTGTTGGTCCGTGGCAGTTTTACGAGGCCCAGCTTTAAAATCACGGTAATGATATTTACAGCAGCAGCAGCAGCGAAATTGGTAACTGGAACAGGGGGACTGGGGCAAGGGGAAGGCAGCTGGCTTGCCTTGGACCTAACGTCCGATCCAACGTTCGAAGTCTCTTCTTTTCTCTCTCTGTGTGTTTGAATTTTGCGCAAGTCATTTGCATAACAAAGTTGGTGCTCCGGCCACGCCTCTTCTCATACCGCCCTCGCTGCTGGTATTTACAACATTTAAATTAGACATTAAATTTGAATGATGGGCTGCCAAACAACTTTTTTGCCCAACACAAAAGCTTCCGCCAGGTGTTTGTGTCTGACTTTGCTTTCAGTCTTTTGCTGTTTATGAGTCCTTTCCGTTTATTTCTTTGCGGATTTTATTTCTGGTTCGCATACTCTGCCAAGGGATATTTGAAGCGGTTTAGCTACTTCGAACGATTAGAGATCTTTTGGATAATAATAAGGATAAGCAATGGAATTTTTCTATGTAATTTTGATATCATTTCGAACATGTTTGAAAACAAATATTATGTTTTATCATCCTTCAAATATTTAGTTGATAATTTTCTTTTCGGATTTTATTTCTGGTTTCTCATACTCTGCCAAGGGATACATGAAGCTTAGCTTTAGCTAGTTCGAATGATTTGGATTTGATTAGAGATCTTTTGGATAATAATTATTCTGTTTATGATTCCTTTCCGCTTATTTCTTTAGCTAGTTCGAATGCTTTGGATTTGATTAGAGAGGTTCTAGATAATAATAATGATAAGCAGTGGAATTTTTTAAAGTAATTTTTATATTAACTAGAACTTGTTTGATAACAAATATTATGTTTTCTTCATCCTTAAAATATTTAGTTAATAATTTTCTTTGCTTCTTTTGCATTTCTAAAGATTTTCTTCAGTTTGTTAGGATATCTAAGTAATTTTTAGATCAATTCGAACATGTCTGATAACAAATATTATGTTTTCTTCATCCTTTAAATATTTATAATAATAATTTTCATAATTTTCTTTGCTTCTCTTACTTTCATAACGTTTTTCTTCAGTTTTACAAATCTGAGTAATTTTTATATTAACTGGATCATGTTTGATAACAAATATTATATCTTCTTCATCAAAATATTTAGTCAATACTTTTCTTTGCTTCTTTTGCATTTCTAAAGATTTTCCCCACTTTGTTAGGGTATCTACAGAACGACTTAGGTGTAATGTTTATTTGTTCCTTCCCTGCTTGCTTTTATTTTTAAGCTGCAGATAATTTGAGGTTTCGAATGTTTTGGGCGGCGGACAAACACACAAAAATGGCACTGGCCTTGATTTACTTATTTACTTTATTTTTATGGCACTTAAATGGCACTTGGCGTTTGTTGTGTGTGTGTGTGTGTGTTGTTTGTTGGCTTTGTTCTCGAGTGTGATTTCTCTCTCGCTGATAAGCGTCATTCCGTGTCGTGTCGCGCGCGTTCAATTGTAGTTATTTTTATATCTTTCGCTTGGATGTCACGACCTTTGTTAACGACCTATTTTTTGGTTCCAGCCGGTTCTCATATATATATTAACTTATTGACAACAATTACGTGAACTCGTTTGGAGATCTCTCGCAGATTTATTGCTGTTTAAATATATATATATATTTTCAATGAGTTCGATTAGAAGTTTAATGTTATTTATAACGTAATGTGAGTTTTAAATTACCTGAAAAAGATTTAAGCCAATAATAAGCTCGCTAATTTAACTCTTAATGAGTTACACATAAAAGTATGCTATATTTTTCAGTCGTTTCGCAGCAACTGCTGCTGCTACTCTTCAACCTGCAACTCGATTTAGTGTAGCACAAAATATGCCTACTTATGGCCATTAGGACTAAGAGCTTCAACAAAATACCAACAGAGCCGAGGAGTGCTCAAATTAATTTTCATACCAAATGCATAACGCGATTGTGCGATGTTTCGAGGACCTCGTCCTACCATCAACAACAACGTGCCACAATATGCCTCCGCAACAGCCAGACCAACAATGAAATCAGCACATTTGGTTTTAACGACTATGTGAGGTTGTTTTTTTTTATTCTCCTCCTCTCTCTCTGCTCCAAGAAGATGCTACAGTTCCTTTTATATATATTTATATATTTTTTTTTTGTCGGTATCATTTTGTTGTTTTTTATTTGTAGTTGTTCGTTTTTAATGTGCATTTGTGCTGTTGTTGTGCCGTCGGCGCCAACGTCGCCATTTGAACGTTCCAACACATTACAAACGTCACGCAAACATTTTTTTTTTTTGTCTGTTTGGTTTGTTTTCGGTATGGGGACATAGTAAGAGAGAGAGCTTTTTGTGTGACTGTTGGGTTCTTTAATGGAATTGATGCATTAAAGTATGCTTAATATGTGAAGAGTGTTGGTTACGTAGAGTGCATGGTAAGAGTTTTAAGTAAATATATTTGACAAAGTGGCTTTGAAATATTGTTAGAAATTATGGCGAAATTATGGTGAGGAATGATTGTAAGTAAGAAGTGATCCGATTAGGTTGAGCATATTATTAGAATGTATATGTGTAAATATTGTAGAATAGAGTTTAGAAAATGCTTTATTATAAGCACACTTTGTTATTTATAAATATTTTATTAACATTTTTAATATTAATTTGAATACTTTTACAAAGTATAAAGTTTTGACAAAATATGTTGCCCACTTTTAGGCATCTCTGAATAAATTCACTACGATTGAAATACTTGCCATAGCGCACTTAGAATTCGTTTAAGCTTCTCTTTATTACATTTCTTGTTCCACAAATATATTTTTTTTTTGTGTGCGTTTTGCGATTGTTACCACTTCTCTTTGGCTGTGAATTTGAGCAGCTGATTTTCCGTCTGCCAACAGATGAGGCCAAACATCATTTCATGGCAGCCGCCAACAAGCTCCAACTCAAACTCAACGCAGCGCAAAAGCGTGCTGAATTGTTATTATGCAAACAAATTACATGGCCGGGAATTATGTGCGGCTGCCAGCAGAATCGTTAACGTCTTTTGCGTTACTGTTTTGCCTCCTTTTTGCCTCCTGCACATTTGTAGTTTTGGGCAGTTATTATTATTTGGCAATTTTGACTAGTGTTTGAGCACATGCGCGAGTGATTCTTACACCCCGCCTTCTACTACTCTTCCGCCTTCTACTCTTCCGCCTTCTTCTCTTTCGCCTTCTGCTCTTCCACCATGTTGTTGTTGTTGTTGTGTAATTCAAATATCCAATTAGTAGCACAGTGGGTGAAAAGTGAGATCTGCATTCGTTTAACAATTTTATGAGCTGCTCATATAACTAATGACCAACCACAGACAGCATGCTTTCACTCCCTTTCGCTATGTGTGTTGCCTGTGGCATCCTGTCGTCCTGTCCAGTCCTGTGTTCTCTCGTCGCAACATAAATTCCTTTTTGGGCGAAAAATTAATAAAAATGATTGCAGGCGTTTGCCAGTCGACGAGAGCCGGACTACAATGAATGAATGGCGCATGCCAGCTGTTGGCCAAACATCCTTTTGATTGCCAGCTACAACAACAACAAAAACAACACGTGCAACATGCTACAACAACAGCGAAACAATAGCCACAACAACAAGACTTCCAAACTCCAGAAAAATTACATCGCTTGATATTTGGAGTCGAAAAGGGTTAAAAGGCTGTTAGATACTTTGTTTTTTTGCTAAATGACGGTAGAAAGGACATAAAAGATATGTAATATAGGTTTGTTATCCTTGACTGACTGACTGCTATCAATGCACAGCACAAACGGTTGGACTTAGCTATATAATTTTTACGTTATCTAGTAGCATATGAAGCGTAGGTAAACACTAAGCAGGATTTCCCTTTGACTGACTGACTGCTATCAACGTAGAGCCCAAACGGTTAGACATAGCGATCTAGTTTTTGTGATATATGATACCATATGAATAAGCCATAGGCGGGATCAACATATACCCTGCAGGAACAGGGTATGAAGGGCAAAAAGAAGCCTTTCAACCGCGTGTGCATAACAAGCGGCCATCGTGACTTGTAACTGGGAGAACTTGACTGCCTGCTAACCCGTCGCTCAATCACATCACACAGAGAGAGAGAGAGAGAGAGTGAGAGAGTTAGTGAGAGAGAGAGATAAAGCTCATGATGATGGCGATGACGAGATGGTTGCTAGCTAGAGAGAGCTGATTGGACCGACCAGCTTGTAGCCCATTTGGCTATGTCCTGGCAAACGTCCTTCGCTGTCACGCCAACTGCAACATGACAAACAGCGCGCAAAAATGTTGAAGAAAGGAAGAAAGAAAAACACACAAAACTGCATTTGCAGTGAAACAAATGAACATTTAGAACCGCAAATACTTAAATGTGTCTGACTTTAAGCAAATTGTAGCGAAATCTGTTAGCTGTAAGCACTTCCAGGATTATAAGCACTTCACATCTAATCAATTATGCTATATGCTATCTGGCTGCTAGACATTGAGAATTTGTATCTGGCCACATAACATTTAAATATGCATGAAGGACTTTAAAGGCCAAAACCCAAAAAAAAAAAGTATAAAAAAGAGGGAATGGCCAAAAAACGTGGAATATGGCGAGCCAAATGTAACTGTTACAGTTACAGATAGCGCCAGCGCCAACACAAAACGTGGCTCAGCAAACATAACACAAAAAATATGAGTGAACTGCAATGGGGAAAGACGAAGATGGGATACCCTTTCAATATACAAAACATTTCTTGAGCTGCTCAGCAAGTTTAAAGGACTTTTGAATGAAATGTAGCAGGCCACCACTAGCACTCTAACCAATAATGTTATACTCATTGTTATGTTGTTATGTTGTTATTGTTATGTTCAATTTCATTTCATTCTTGGTGCGATCGTGGAAGAAGAGAGTTATTTGTCTCTTTCATCCTACCACAATTCTTAGTCCTTTCCATCCTTTCACAGAAGTTTCTTTACACTTTAACTTTAACATCATTTATTTCTGTAAGGGTATAAACTATTTGTTATGCTCTCGCTTAGCATTAGCAGGAGCATCAGTAGACAAACAGGAAAGCAAGCAACAGAAAGAAACAAGTAAGAAGGCTCTAGTCGGGAAATCCCGACTACACTATACCCTGAACTCTATACTTTACGCATAGTCAGTGCTTGCAAGTATGTGTGTGTGTGTGTACGCGCATAGTGCATACTTTATTTACTTCAATACTCCATATCTCCAGTGTTTCTCAACCGATTTTAATAAAATCTTCACAGATTGTCATTATTTCGTCTGATGTTTCAAACTGCGTCTCAAAGTTTTTGCGTTTCAAGATTTTCTTGTTATCGATAACATGTGTATATCGGAAACCGGGAAAGTTATCGAAACTATATCGACTCGGCTGTTGATGCTGATCAAGTATATATATACTTTATGGGGTCGGCGATGCTTCCTTCTGCCTGTTACGTACTTTTCCACAAAACCATTATACCCTTTTTACCCATTTTCAATGGGTTCAGGGTATAAAAAGAATCCTGTGAATCCGTATCTCAGTCATTTTGCTTTTGTTGGTTTTGCTCCTGTTTCTGCTCCTGTTTCTGCTTCTGCTTCAGCTCCTGGTTCCTTCTTGGTTGGTGTGCTAATTCCGTTAGCAATTTCGCTAGACCGACGCTCCAGGCTTACCAAATAAAAACGAAACACGTTGACAGTCTTGAGTCAAGTGCGCATTCAACACGACTAACTGGGTGCTCTGTTAAATCTTTAGTCGTTGATCTTAAGAAGAACCTTATGCTTCGTGCTTACTATTCACCTTTCAGCTATTATTTGGGTGTTCTTTCCTTTGTCCTTCAATCTTATTACCTTAAACAAATAATCAAGAAACATTTTCAGTTAATATTAGTTTAATTGCACTAGCTTCTTACCCTTAGTTAAACCTCTTTCATCAAGCTCCAACAAATGAATACAAGAGCAAGAAAAGTCAAATTAAATATGTGTGAATACCCTTCCTTCAACAGTAATGACAAGCTATCTGCTAAGACACTCATACCCCAAACCCAAAAACCTTTTGTTCTGTTTGTCCATGCATATAGAAAAGCAAATCTAGTTAGGCAATGAAAAACGAGGCGAAACTGCTTAACGCTTGTTTTGCTCTCTCTCACTCTCTGTTCTTCTTCACACACACACACGCAAAAAAGCAACAGAAACATAATAAAAATGGCCAAGCAAATTGTATTAGTATGTGTAAGTTTTTGTGTGTGTGTCTTTGTTGGGGTTTTTTTTGCTTGGCATAGGAATGTGAATGGACAACAGATTAACTTGCTTTTGGCCCAGGCTTAAGTACAGTAAGCAAACAGCGACAAGGAAGAGGAAGGGGGAGAAAGAGAGGGAGGGAGGGAGGTAGAGAGAGAGGGAGAGAGATAGTGAGAGATAGAGACATGAAGTGGCAAATACAAGTTTTGGTGGCAACAGTTCGAGAGCTGCCCAAATGTGTTCAGGGCCACACACACAAAAGCAACGTTAATTGCATTGAGGTTACAACACCCCCACCCTCTCCCCCTTTCTTCCCCTTCCTTCCCCTTCCTTGTTCCCTTCACCCACTCAACACTCACTTTAAATAAAAGAAAACACACGCACTCTACTGTTTTATGTATGTGGATTTCCTTGTATTTATTTACATTAATTGGATTTCAATGTGTTTGCCACACACACACACACACCTACTCTTTGTACCCTCCCGCACAACTGGCCAAAAAAAAAACCGCCCCCCATTTTTTATACCCTGAACCCATTGAAAATGGCTAAAAAGGATAATGGTTATGTGGAAGAGTATGTAACAGGCAGAAGGAAGCATCTCCGACCCCATAAAGTATATATATATTCTTGATCAGCATCAACAGCCGAGTCGATATAGTTTCGATAACTTTCCCGGTCTTCCGATATACACATGTTATCGATAACAATACAATCTTGAATTTGGAAAAACTTCATAAAGTATATATATATTCCTCACGATCAGCATCAACAGCCGAGTCGATAAAGTTTCGATAACTTTCCCGTTTTCGATATACACATGTTATCGATAACAATAAAATCTTGAATTTGGAAACTTTTAAATTGAGTTTTAAACATTAGAGGAAATATTGATAATCTGTGAAAATTTTATTGAAATCGGTTGAGAAACACGGGAGATATGTAGCATTGAAGTTAAGAAAGTATGCACACACACACATACTTGCAAGCATTGACTGTATGCGTAAAGTATAGGGTTCAGGGTATAGTGTAGTCGGGATTTCTCGACTGAGAGCCTTCTTACTTGTTTTTAACTGTAGCATAAAGGCAAAGCAGGCCAAAGGAAAAATGTAATTTACCATTCACATTACGAATGAATTTTTCGTTTTACATCTTTTAACGCGAGTGTCTTTGACTATATGTGTGTATTTCTGTGTGTGTGTGCCTCTGTGTGTATGTGAGTGTATATACATACTTTGTACGTTTATCAAAGGAAGCTATACATTTTATATATATACTTGTACGATATAGTATATATTTTGCGAAACAAACAAAATATAATGAAACAAAAGTATTTCGTTTAAAAAAACTCACAAAATTCCTGTAATTTTCAAGCTTTTTATACTTCGAATAGTGCCATGCTTAAACCCTTTAAAGCACCCAATCTAACATTTAGGATTTCGCTTAAAGCTTGCTGATAAAACCTTCAACTTCCATAACAAAAAAAAAAATATGTGTATATAGGTTAAGAGCTCTTGGGCAATTGAGTCAATGTTGTTTGCTGGACTCGAACCGCAACACAAAAATAACACACAGCTTGTTAGAATTCTTTGCCAGACACAAATCAAATGATGTTTTATCTATTTTTACTGTCCCTGGTGTGCTGCTGATGTTGTTGCTGCTGCTTTGCTTCAATATCTACGATACGAAAACTGCAAAACTGCAGCTTGAAAATTTGAAAGCAGTGCAAAATTCCAGAAACAAGCTGCAAATCATTAAAAGCACTTGGAATTTGACCTGTGCAACAACAAAGCACATATGAGGGATGCAGTTAGCAGGGGGGGCGTGGCAACTATGGAACGCACTCAATAAATGTGCAGCACAATATAGAAACAATTCGACGAGGCAAGCAGCTGAAAATTGCATTTAAAGGTATGCAATAAAAAGACCAAATGCATTCAGTTATTATGTGTCTATGTGTGTGTGCATGTGTGTGTGTGTGAGTGCATGTTTATGTGTGTGTATGTGCACACAATAGGGTCTCCTCTCCATTGAGGCACAAAATAAGATTATTAACATTGTTAAACCGAACGAGTTGCGGAAGCCAAGAAGCAACAGGACAACCAGGACAAACGGTCTCTGGGTCTCGGGCTTCGTACTCGATTGGCTTTTGGACACAAAGAAACATTTGAACGTACTAAAAGACAAGGCAACAACAACAGCATTTGGCTTGTTTTGCTTTAGGGCTGCTTCCTCCCCTCCTCCTCGAACAGCAAATGCGGAAACTCTAAACTACAAAAAAATTGCATTTTAGTGCTGCAAACTACCAAAACAGCAACAACAACAATAACAATAACAACAGCAACCAGTATAACAATAAACAACTGACTGCAAGTGAAAATAGAGCAAAATGGCAAGAGGCAAACAATTTAAGAAAACCATTTGTTGGCTAAGCCTTGCAGCTAAAAATCTACACAACAAACAAAATTGTCAAGAAAAAGTTGATTCAAAGCATAAATACCCTGAAAGACTACAGTTTTCATTAGAAAAAACAGGAATAAAGCATAAATCTTTGACTTCAATTATTTGTTTAGACGCTTAATAATTTAAAATAATTTTAGAATTTTTTTATAAATAAAAAAATAATATTAATATTTTTTGGCTCATTTTTAAAACAGTTTTTGTTAGGTTTTGGATTTTTGTAGGTCAAAATAAGTTATCAAACATGAACAACCTAAGAAAACATCTTCGAAACATGCATAAATTATTTTTTTTAGAAGATTTTTTTATAAATAAAAAATAATTTTAATATATTTAAGCTCATTTTTAAAACATTTTGTTAGGTTTTGGATTTTTAGACGATTAATAGTCCAAAAAAAATTTTAGAATTTTTTTATAAATAAAAAAATTATATTCATATTTTTTAGCTCATTTTTATAACCTTTTTTTTTATTATGTTTTGGTTTTTGTAGGTCAAAATAAGTTATTAAACATAAAAACCCTAAGAAAACAATTTCGAAACATACTTAAATTATTTGTTTATAAGATTAATAATTTTTTTTAGATTTTTTTTAAAAACAAAAATAATAATATAAATATTTTTTAGCTCAATTTTAAAACACTTTGTTTGGTTATAGACTTTTTTTATGGTCAAAAAAATCATGAATTAATATTTCTTAATAATTTGAGATTAGGAAAACAATTTCGAAACATGAACAACCTAAGAAAACAATTTCGAAACATACATAAATTATTTGCTTGTTAAGATTAATAATTTTTTAGAATTTTTTTAAAAATGAAAAAATAATATTAATATTTTTTATCTCATTTTTAAAACATTTTTCGTTAGGTTTTGGGTTTTTTGTAGATAAAAAAACGTTATTAAACATAAAAACCCTAAGAAAACAATTTCGAAACATAGATAATTATTTGTTTGTAAGATTAATAATTTTTTAGAATTTTTTTATAATTAAAAAAATCATATTCATATTTTTTAGCTCATTTTTAAAATATTTTTTGTTAGGTTTTGGATTTTTGTAGATTAAAATAATTCGTGCAATAATTTTTTTTTATAGAATTTGAGATTACGAAAACAATTTTGAAACAAAAATTGGATTTTTTTATTTATAAAATATCAAAAAAATATTTTTACTCATCAAAGGGTATTTAAAATCATTATACACTCTCAGCTGCACTGCAAAAAATTGTGCAAGGACAACGTCAATTACAACAGCAACAAAAACAACAACAACAAGAACAAGACATGCAGCAAACAGTAAGCAACAAAATGGCAAGCTAACAACATTTTAAGCCGTCGTCTTGCCCAGCCCCAACTGATAACTTCCGGCTGCCATAAGAGGGGGGGGGGGAACTAGAGGCTTCATAAACAGCCACTTGGCACAATGGAGTTGAGTTTCTCTCCTTTTTACTTGTTCGGTACTTGTTTTTTTTGTTTTTTGTTTTGTGAAGTTGATCTTTTTGCAAAAGGCTGCCAGAAGAGATACAAGATCAACCCCAAACTGACGAGCTGACTCCTCGACCTGATGAAAGAGTATCTACTCTCATACACTTCCTTCTCCTTCCATTTACCCTCCCCCTTTTTGTGAGTCTTTGTTGGTTGGCAAACCATAAATTGTCGCCCTATATGCAGCATATGGTTGTCCTAAGCACAAAGTCATCTTGAGCATCATGTACCGCTAAATCTTTGGGTTTTACGCTCAATATGCGTCCTCTGACCACTCTTCAGGCTCCCCTCTCTCTCCAACCCACCCTTTCTCCTTCTCTCTTCCCTACCATAAACTTCGTATCTTGCCTCTACATTGTCATTGTCCTGCTCTCTGACAGGGTTCATTTGTTATTGTCCTGCTCTCGTCCAACTCCTCCTCGTCTCTCTAGTTTCTAGTCTCCTCGCATATCCTTAGAGTAGTATGTGCGTGCGTGTGGTATAAGCAGCAGATACTCATCATTGGTTTAGTAAAGCTCTTTACAGTGCGCTCTCGTGTACATTGTTTGTGCTAGGATGTTGCGGCTATTTAATTAAATTTCGCTATTAGTTTTAATCTGAACGTTAAGTGCACACATGATGCACATTTTGATGGAGTCTACAGGACGAACAGCGTTGCTCGTTGGTTAAGTAAAGAGTTTCTAGCTTAAAACTAGTTATCCTATAGTACATATATAATTTAATCGTACTGGCAGTTTATTTTAGTTAATGCTTTCAGGTACAATAACAAATCAGCTTAAAGAAGTAACTTTTTAAATCATTTACTTGCAGTAAACGGAAGCGAATGCATAAAACAACAAACAGGAAAATGATAAAAAATGCCAAATAACAAGCAGGATTCTATCAAAACACATTCGGCAAACTCAAATATGCCATGCTCGAAAATCAAATGTAACAAATAGAAAAACACAATACAACAAATATGAAACGGAAGCTGAAATTGCAAAGGCACTTTAGCGCAAAACGGAAGAAAAACAAGAAAAATGGAGCAGGAACCAAAAAAAAAATAAAGAAAAACTCAGGTGAGTGAAATCCCCTCTTACATAAAAAAAATTAAACACCACAAAACAGATTACAAAGCAAACAAGACACAAATACAAGCAACTGAGTTGTACAAAAAACGTAGAATAAATAAATAAAATCCGATTTTGAAATGCAACGAAGCGAAACTTCAACAATAAATGCCTTAGATAATGCCCTAAAATATTCAATTAGTTTATGACCAAACCCAAACTTGGTAACCTCAACAACAGACATCAGAAACAAAACTCAGCCCGAAACGAGCTGAGTTTCGGCACGTTTACCAACGGTTATTGTTAATATTCCTTTTTGTACATTTCTGTTTTTCCGTGTTTGTTCCACGTTTTTATACCATTGAAAACGGGTAAAAAGGGTATAATCGTTTTGTGCAAATGTATGTAACAAGCAGAAGGAAGCATCTGCGACCCCATAAAGTATATATATTCTTGATCAGCATTAACAGCCGAGTCGATATAGTTTCGATAACTTTCCCGGTTTCCGATATACACATGTTATCGATAACAATAAAATCTTGAATTTGGAAAACTCCATAGAGTATATATATTCTTGATCAGCATCAACAGGCGAGTCGATATAGTTTCGATAACTTTCCCGGTTTCCGATATACACATGTTATCGATAACAACAAAATCTTGAATTTGGAAAACTTTGGAACACAGTTTGAAACATTAGACGAAATAATGACAATCTGTGAAATTGTATCGAAATCGGTTGAGAAACACCGGAGATATGGAGCATTAAAGTTAAGTCAATTATACTCACAAACACATACTTGCAAGCACTGTGTATACGCGTTAAGTATGGGGTTCAGGGTATCGTCTAGTCGGAATTTCTCGACTAGAGCCTTCGTACTTGTTCACCCTTTTAATGGTCAGCCGGCGGGCAACCGTAAAGAAGGTGCATTAAAATATTTTTAGTGCCAGAGGAGGAAAAATGCTTTGCGCAAAAGAATTGAAAATAGGCATTAGATAATGAAGCCGGGCAAAGCATCAACATGAGCTTAAACAGCTCGTAAAACGTAGCTCTGCACATAATGAGTAGGGACAACGGCCGCACTGGTAATAGTTATGTCCTTGCCCTTTAGTGTGTGTGTGTCTCTGATCTGATGCCTAACTGTGCTTTTCACATTTAAATTATATTCCTGAGGTGCGGTCCATTCACTATAGGGAATGTAATGCGACGCTAACATTAAGCTTATTGCTTGCGGCATTTGTTAAGGAATAAATGTGTCATAAAGTCCTTTCTCACAGCTAAATTACTTTGATAGAGCCAAGATAGAGTTTCTTCTTTCGAAAACTTTGAATCAAAAAGTATTTTGGCTCCTTTGATAACTTCCTATATGCTTGCTTTACTTAAAGAGAAAGTTTTTGTTCAATCAAATCATCATCAAGATAATAGCATCAACTAGTATTATATAGGTTTTGGATCTACAACTCAAAAACAAACACACTCACGAAACATAGAACAATGCAAAGTCCTAGCCTCAGCTTTAGATTGGTTGGGTTGTGGGGAAGGGGGTTTCGCTGCTCATTATTCACGCTCTTCGCTTGCGATATACACACGCAAAACTCCTCAAACACGACAAATTGCATTAGTCTATGCGAGTGTCTGACAAATTAATGCACATTTGCGACAAACATCTTCAATTCAAATCACGTGACGACATGTCACATTTGCCTTTTGTGTTGTTGTCGTTGTTGTTGTTGTTGCTGTTTGAAGTGCCATTGAAAATCAAGCAGCAGCTCATTTGATGCATCAACTGATGCTCGGCGTCATCATCATCATCAACCTTCTCCCACATCCTGTTTCTGCTTCATACTCATTGTCTCCACTTGCCCAGGCCCAAAACTCTCTCTCTCTCTCTCTCTCTCATCTCTCTAGCTAGATGTCCAAATGCGCAACAATTCGCTCAAGTGTAAATAAAGCATAGAGTCTGGGCGAGATTGGGATGAAGTATATAGACAGCCAGGACCGCGTAGACTTGGCCCGTCGAGCTTTTAGCTACTACTACTACAGGGCGTTAAAATGACAAAACACCTGCAACTGAACGTGAACGTGAACGTGGGCGTTGGCGCGTATGGAAGTGCGATGGGTGGTGTCTTGGTTATCTTTTGTTATATTTTTATAGCAAGTGGCAAGCTGGCGCTCTGCACACGCCCACACTCATTCCACACCTGCATTGTCTTTTACTTGTACGATGTTTTTTGTTGTTGTTATCATTGTTGTTGTTGTTGTGCACGTGCTTTGGCTGTCGCGAACGGTGTTAAGTGTAGATTTGCCAGTGGCCAAAAGTGGCAACGGCAACCAGAACTGCTGAAGCTAGCTCTCCACTCTGTTGCTCAGTTCCGCTCTTCTCACTTGTTGTCGATGTACTCTATAAGATGGGCATAGTGATGTAGTCATTGAGAAAGGAATTGAAAGGATTCGTCCGAATATTTTTGAATGAGATTTTCCTATTTTGTATACTTTTTATACGATTTTTATTAAATTTATTTAATGGATAATAACTGCTGAATTTATTCTTTTTCGTGTCTTCTTAATTTGTAGCATACTTATAAGGGCATTTTGAAATTCCATATAAAAAAGTACTTGAGAAGTGAATATTTTTGTACCAAGGAGATTAAGTATACTTTTTTAAAACGATTTCTAATAATTCATAATAATAATAATAATCAAATATTTTTAATTTTACTTCCCATTGAATTTGTAGCATACTTATAAGGGCATTTAGAAAATCCATATAGAAAAGTACTGAAAAGGGAATATTTTTATAACAAGGAGCTTAAATAAA